>JAPQRN010000025.1:19882251-19892797 GCA_037367275.1 Coranthus polyacanthus | reverse complement strand
AGTTTGTGTTTTTGTGTGTGAGAGTGTGTGAGAGAGAGAGAGAGAGAGAGAGAGAGAGAGAGAGAGAGAGAGAGAGAGAGAGAGAGAGAGAGAGACAGAGCTGTGTGAGGAAATAGAGCAGAAGAATATGGGCCTGACAAAAAGGAATCTAGCCTGCCTCCAGATGAGTTAGGGCTGCAAAACAACAGATTAGAGGAGCCTAGGGCTTGTTCCCATGGAAACCTTCGCCGAGGGAGACGGCAATGAGAATGCAGCAGATTGTAGGTCAGATGCACCATCAGTGATCCAATCAGACATAATCTGTCTTGACTTGTGGGTCATAGATTGAGTAGTAAAGCTGGTGTCTTTCTATGGCTGCTTTCACAATAGCACTTCTACTCCCAGTTAACAGAGCAGAGCCATGTCCATGCTATCATTGCTCAACTGGAGAATGGGTGTAAACACTGGTTAAACAGATAAAAAATAAGTCCAGAAAAACCTGTACCATGCTCCTTTCCTGAAAATATCTTTGTAAGCATGTTTCTAATGTACCCTAATAAGCAGCAGTATCACCAGATTAACTGAGCTGGTGTATAAGCATGGCTATCTAACTCAACCACATAAATCATTAATAGACCAGCAACAGATGAGCTTTACCAAAATATGCCATCATTTAAATCATCAGAGGTGCCAAAAGTACCCACATTTATTTTCAGATAGCTGTGTTAACTGAATTGCTGGCACATCACTGAATGACCTCTTTGACCTGTATAAGGTCAGATCCTTGAAGAAGGCCCGATCTATCCTGGCTGATCTGAGTCATCCCTTGTGGTGCGAATTTATGTTACTTCCATGAGGACGCAGATGCAATCTGCCGCAATGCAGAAGGAACAGATTCAAAAAGTAATTTATTCCTGCTGCTATCAGCCTTGTAAATGACAGTTTGTAATTTGTTTTGGTATTTGTTGTTGTTGGTTTGTTGTTTGGTTAATGTATATTAAATGCTGCTGGCTATAAATCACACTGCTGGGGATTATAAAGATATCTTGTGGTAAAAGTAGAAGTACTGATTCAACTTGTTTACTGCAGTAAAAGTGTAAAAGTCCAGGCTCTGAAATGTCCTCAAAGAATAAAATCATCAGTCGGTTTTTGAAGGACATTTTTAGAGGCTGTTTGTGTGTAAAGTGAACTGAACCTCAGGTGATATTAATATAATGTGAAGACTATTAAACCATTCTAAGTTCAAATCAAATCAAAAACAATAGACTGAAAATAATGAACATTAACTTCACTCCAATGTGTAAATCAATGTTTTCAATGTCAGCAACAGAACTAAAACATTATCATGCCTTTTCTCCATGATCCAGTCTCCATTTACTGTCTCTCATGTTATTTTAATCTTGTTGAAAAAGTACTCAGATTGCACTGGCTTCCAGAACATTCAATCAAAATGTAAAAAAAATGAATAAATAAAATACTGATGCTTGGCCAGGGCATCACATGTAGGGTAAGTGTCATTGTTTTTGACATGCTGGGTAGTCCAAAACATGTCTAGATGCCCTGGTTACAGTTTGGTTAAGTTTAGGGATAAACACCACTTGGATAGTTTTAGAAAAAGAGTCTGGGTTAATAAGGTTAGGAAAAAGGGTTGAGGGAAGGCCTAAAATAAGAAAAACAAAGAGAAAAAACACACAAATAAACATAGCATGAAATGGGACACAAACCTTGGTCTCCTGTGTGCAAGTCCATAAATTTAGTGTTCCACCATAACCATCATTAACCACCTCTAAATAAGGGTTTTGCTACTTAATGTCACCTGGCCCATGTGGACAATTTCTGACTTAAAAGGACTTACACTGACTTCTAGCTGGTACCCTGTGTGTCAAAAATTAATGCTATTGGGGTGAACAGCAAGGGTCATAACCAAGTTGCAGAATGTGATGACTTGAGTATGGAGTTATGAGTGCCTTGAAAAAAATGTTAAGTTAAAAGGAGTTCACACCAGATGACTAATCGCAAGCACATAAAGTAGGCTTCAGAGTTCTTTAAAGGCCTTGCGAGGTAAATTCAGTGATTTGTTTCTAAGTTAGAAAATAGTTCGTGAAAATGTGCAGAAAAACCCCTGTGAATTCTGTAGTAATGAATTATGGAGTTACACCATGAGACAGTTTTCTCTTTTTGACCATAACCCGGGTTTCCTAGTAAAAGAAAGCTGGCTCACTTTCAACCAATATATTTTCAAATGATATATCATTAGTGCAAATGAAGACATGCTGAAATAAAATTAAGTGTACTTGAATGTAGAGTTGGGTGATAAAATGAGAATTATTGTTACCACAATATATTTTTATAACACACACAACAATATCATTCTTGTGACAGACATTTTTTATTTTGTCTATTGAGCTTACTTTGTTTACATTGTCAGCTAAAGCACAAAATGTTCAACTCATGTATATTTTGATGCTGAACAAATTTTGTATCGTTAAAATTGTACTGAATGTTCTAGCTCTAAATTTCTAAAGGGTACTTAAGTTGTAGCCCCTCGGGTCCTTGCCTCAACTCCTCGCCTCACATCTTAGTCCCTCCCACCAGAGATGCGAGCAGAGGAGTCCAGGAGGAGAGTCAAGGAGAGAGGAGCGGAGGCAACAGGTGTTTACCAAAATGAGATATCCTTGCCTCCGAGTCATCATTTTAAATAAATGTCTAAATATCACATATGTAACAGCTGCATCACTTGTTATTTTGTTATGCTGTATTTTATGATCTGTCAGATGAGTGTTCATATAAACTTTGCAGTTGGTTGCAAACTGTAAGTTTACCACTAGGTGCCACACACTCAATATTTAAATTAATAAGCTTAAATAAATGTAAGTTATCCTTTACTGACTTTGAAGAGAAATTCATTCAGTTCCTCACACTGGACAAAAAGGACCAGTACCGTATCTGGAAAGATGCAGTAGAACACAAGTTTATGGATCTGTCACATATCCATAACAGAGAATACACAAAGATCTGATCTATCACAGATGCTTATGTATGATATTATATACCTGGATATGATGTCTGCAGTGCATCCCTTAGAATACCAGATTCATAAATGAAAAAGAGCACAGATCTAGCAGAATGGAATCAATGGATTTTCAGGCAAATATGACATTTTCACTGGTCTTAACTTGACAGGCCCTTATCTGAAAACATGTAGCATGTGACACTAAAGATAGCATGTTTATTAATTCATCAGACACTTAAATTATACAATTTATTTGTAGGTTAGGTCAGCTCCAAATGGATATTACAGACACTTTTCTTGGCCTGTTGTGGAAAACAAAATAGTTAAAATGTACAGAAACTAGAACGTTAGACTAAATAATGATAATGGCACATATTGAATCCGGTTTGTTAATTACATTAAAAAATGCTGACAATCCAAAAAAGATTTGGTCTTGTGAAGGTAAGAGATGCATGCAAATCAAAACTGTGGTTTTCAAATTTTTCAGGATAATAAAGACTGAATAAATATGTGAAATGACATCTGTCACTGATCTAATTTGCTAATTTTGTATCAAATATCTCAAAGCAGGACATATCAAAGATGTGCTTAAATATGTGGAAAGATCTGATACCAGATGTTCCGTGTATTACATTTTAAGGATATCATATGTATACTTCATGGATAGTCTGTTTATGGAGATTTCTCAAAATAGAATCTGTCAAGATACCATAGGTAATCTTACAGATATTGTCCATATTTTTGATGAATACCACCACCCTTGTTTTTACTGTATTGCGAAGCATTTATTCCAGTGTCATGGTGAAATAGACATATAGAAAATGTATGACCCTACCAAATCTTGTAAATAGATCCAAAATATAATGCACACACAAATATGACAAAATAAGTAAAGCATTAATGAGCTAAAATTAAGATTAAGATTAGATAAGAAGACTTTAGAGGCATGTTTACTATTTTTACATAAATCACAGCTTAAGCTGAGGTACTGCCATTGGTTTTCCAGTTATTTAGTCAAATGCTGAGCTCATGATGGCATTGGATGCAAAATTACAGGAGGGACAGAGTGCAGGAGTCCTGAAGCCTTCACTCCTTATTCAGCTAAAAGTCACTGTGCCTCAGACTTCCTTTTTGTCACCCATCTTAAACCAGAGCAACCCACTGGCTGAGACAGGTATTTAGATACACATACCCTAACATGTCCATTTTGTATATCAAAAACCACTTCATCAGATTCTGAAAGGAAACCCTACATACAATCACAGCAAGAGAGAAGACAATTCCGCACTCAACCTCCCATGTACCTTATACAATATCCTACTTCAGGGGTGTCAAACTCCGGTCCTCGAGGGCCACAATCCAGCATGTTTTAGATGTTTCCCTCTTCCAACACACCTGATTCAAATGATCAACTCATCATCAAGCTCTGCAGAAGGCTGAGAATGATCCTGATCATGTGAATCAGGTGTGTTGGAAGACGGAAACATCTAAAACATGCTGGATTGTGGCCCTCGAGGACCAGAGTTTGACACCTGTGTCCTACTTGGTATGTCCATTGTGTTCAGGTGTGTTGGCCTAAGTGCCCACTTGATGGCAGTATTAGAGCACAAATTGCAACCTGTTGCATCGTCAAGTGGATTGATAATGTGTGGCCACATAATGCCCCTGTGAGTGTTAATGCTGGAAGAGCCTGGGAGTGGACAGTTTGAACATTTCCACAGGCTAGTTTGTGTTTAACAAACTGCAGTGGACACTGCTGAAGCTGCATTCACAATGCACACATAACTACGTAGGGTTAGGGTTAGGGTAGGGTAGGGTCTTGACGTATCAGCATAACAGACACAGAAATATCTACAAAAACCATCACCACCCAAAGTAAATAAATCTCATTATCACTAATAAAACGGAGTATTATGGCAGGTTTCCAAATTTTATCAAAATTTTCAGAAAATCAACAAAAGAAAATGCATGCATGTTTCCATCAAAATCTACTCTCCCATCTACACAAACTTCAAACTTTCAGTAAAGTTTAATCTGACATTAAAACTAAACTCTGCCACTTCACACTGGTGGGGTTATTTCAAAAACACTACAATAAAAACCTGTTACTGCAATGAATAGTGGCACTTATAAAGACACAACACATACATTTTCAAAGTTTTTAATTCCTCAGTGTACTGAAATGAAACAAACTGAAATTAAGTGAAAATATAAATGTACTGCAAAAAATATGCAACTTACAAAGAATGTAGAATACAGTACTGTAATATAATTTTACATATATTTGTCAGTGAGAAAAAACAGTTTGTACATAAAGAAAGAAATCATATTTAGTCAGTATCTCTACAAAGCACTTGTGCTTAGGCACCCAAATGGCCAATGGGCAGCAGCTGCTCTGTTCTTACCAATAGAGAAAAACAGTAAAAAAAAAACATAGACCACAGCAAAGCAATTCAGTGCATTTAACAGTTTGTACTTCACATCACATTTATTCTGTCTCAACATCCAGTCTCCAGTTTGAGTTGGACCACAGATTCTCGAAATCACAGATAGAATGAGTCCTAACCAGGCAGAGTCCAGCTCTCCAGAGTTAGAGACACAGCAGTATGTAAAGTATCTACATATTTTCCTCTCTGTAGATCTGGAGGATAGAGGCTTTTGTGAAGTAGCTCACATTCAGCTGTACTCTTCAGCTTTTCTCGCTGACATCCTATGGACAAGAACATGTAAACTAGAGTTACTCAAATCTCATCAAGAAGATTTGTGTAACTTCAGTTCTAGTTCTCCTTCCTCTTTGTCTTCCTCCATCTCCCCTCCTGTGTCCACTTCATCTACCTTCAGGTCTCTGTGGATCCAGAACTAGCAAACTGACCCATGTCTCCTATCTGCCCTGAGGTTCTGATTTCTGTGGTAACAATTTTGACTTTCCACATAGAGAAATTGTGTAATGATTGTATCAGAGTTGGGATGACATGATGATTTTAAGTGCCTTTCCTTTGTAAATGAGCACATTGCTTAGACAGTAGTTTTGAACCAAAAGTTCAACAAAATTGATTCATGCTTGATATAGGGGAATAGTGTTTGGAGTTTTGGGAAATGTCTCTTCTGAATCTGTCTTTTAGTGGAAGCTGTTATGGTTTTGGGTGTTTAGTTAATAGAAAGAACTGCATGTTTTAAAAGTTTGCCAGTTCAAACTTCGTACAATAACATACCTGAGCTGTTGATTGAAGAGCTGAAAGACAGTACCCTGTCTTTCAATGTTGTGAATACACTAAAAGAAACATGTTATAACTCAATTCCTTGACCCCTAAACATACTCACAGGATTTGGATTCATGTTTCTATCATCAATGTGTCAATACTGTCAGTACTATTATTGCACTATGAACAGGTCTTATATGGAAAAGGGATGAATGAACAATTGCAAATACCAAATCTTATGTTTCTATCAAAAGTGAGGTCAAGAACAGCATATTGTTATGCAGCATGTGTATGTGATTTTTTTTCAGAGCAATAACTGCTTTCATTTCTGAGAAAATCACAAAAATGTCAAAAAGTACCCTGTCTTTCAATGGTGAAGAATTCTTTCAGACATTCTAGAATCCATCTGGATCCAGATCATCTTCTAGAAGGACCAGGATATGGGACAGACCTACCTTGTGTAAAATTTTCCAGATGAAATGTGCTGTAGTTTACAGTAGTTTAGTTACAGGTGGGGACATAGAGTACATACATATAGACAGAGCCACCTGATTGCAATCCCTTTCCGAGGGCAATAATTATTCATATTATTACTGCATATTTATCTCAGCCTCCAACTCCCACTTCAGAACAAACTCTGGAAAGCAGAATTTGTCACTTTGTAACCCAATTGCAGCTTCTGTTTGCTCCCTCAGTGGCTGATAGTGCACTTCAGATTTGCCACAAAAAAGGTTTAAAAAGCTTTAGTGATGTATTATTGATAATAGCTTTGTCTGCTTTTCTCATCTGTCAGAAATCTTTGATAGGACCAACTCACACTTTTTTTAGATCTAAATATCTCATTTTCCGCATTAACCCCCCAGCCACCCCTGTTGATTTGTTTTTCTTTCTGTCAACCCAACATCAAAAGGTATACAGTAGTCCAACATTTTTAACCTATTTGTAAATTGCACTGCCCCTCAGTGGTGGCTATAAGAACCACGTGGCCTGCTGAAGGTGATGGTGGAATCAGAACTGTGTGGCCACTCTGCTTCATTCAGTGGAGAAAACCAGGCCTTGTGGGGAAGCATGATTGGTTAGGAGGCAGTTAAAGTTTTGGATGGGTATGAAAAGGCTCAGGTAAGAACTTAGAGTGAAGAGATATATGGGATGTAGGGTTCATGATCGATCTTATCTCAAGTTAGACTGACTTCTCACCTGTTCATGTACTAATACTTCAATTCATTTAATTGGTTGATGATGGTTGTGATTGGTTGTTTAAAATAAGAAATGAAAGGTAAAACTGTTTGAAATCACAGGCCTGTTTTTGAATGTGCCTAATCACACAATTATTTTAGTTTAGAACATAAAGCAATTACAAGAAGAAAACTGGGTCCAGGTGTTACAGCACAAACAAAGAGACAAAATGGAGAATATAGGGCTGCAGATAAACGCCTCATTCCCTCTGGTTGTGCATAACAGTGTGAAAAGTGGTGGCTTGGGTTGCAGCCCAAAGGCAGCGATGGAATTGCAGCACACAAACATGAGTCTTTAGCCACAATGAGTGCTATACCATTTAGTTACAACTGCTTTACTACTTTAAAAAACACATATTTCCCAGATGGGTTTTTTGGGCAGTTTTTCCTCACTTGAACCAAGGGTCTAAGGACAGAGGGTGTTGTACCTTGTACGGACTGTAAAGCCCTTTGAGGTAAATCTTGATTTGTGATATTGGGCTATATAAATAAAATTGAAAAATTGAATATACTGTATAACCTTTATAACCAGGAGGTCCCTTGAGAATAAAATTTATTTTTCAAGGGAGACCTGGCCAACAAGGGGAGAAGTTTCACTTTGTGGGCGTTTTTATGATTTTTCTGCTGGCGCACTCGCCTCTGCGGGCCCAATCCATCAGGAGGCGCATCTGTTGTTCCTAACACTGCCTGGAACAGCGTCCACCGCATGGAACAGCGTTCACCGCATGGAACTCCAGTCTGGGGGTCCACCAGATGGAAATTTCATTTGCCAAGTGGAACTTTGTGCCACTGAGTGGAAGTCGGGCCCAGGGGGCTGCGGGGGGCCCAGACTAGGCGCATCGGACCCCAATGGCGTGGCGGCACTCTGGCCACTTTTTGGTCGATGTTGTCTGTTCGGGCCGCCGTTCAGAGGGGCAGGTGTGCACGTGGGCCCCTCGATGCTCCTCCCCCTTGCTGGGTCGTTCCAGGTCCAAAAAGGTTTCCCGGTGCTTTCTCTCCATAAAACTCAAACCGCAGCATGTGTGCGATGCCCCGGGTTGGGAAACCTTCTACCCAGGACCCCTGGGTGGGCTCTAGCTGGAAGTAGCTGAGGGATGCAGGTAGGAGGCTGAAACTCAGTGGGCACGCTTGGGTGGGTGCCTGATTGTGACGCAGAAAATTTGATGGTGATTGGCATTATTTTGGTAATGATACGGCTTTTTGATAAAAAGATACGGCAAGTGAAACATCCAGGAACACAGAATTGACATCCACCAGGTGGAAGTGTAGGGGAAATAGGCCTCTTGCTGTGTTAACTTCCTGCCGGTGAATGCCAGGCGGTGACACTTTGTCAAATTTCAACAGTGATCCATTCAAAGTACCTGCCACTGACACAAACCCTTATTTAGGGTTATTTCCCAATTAAAACCAATTAAGTTTACATCTAAGGTTGGTCAAGGACCCCATGGGGGTCGATGCTGAAAATCTAGGGTCCCTAGCCCCTCAGGGTCCTGAGCCATGGGTGAAGAGACTCACACTTTGACCCCCAATGCAAACTTCATGCCGGTGGATGTGACGGGGTTTTTCGGGGCCTCCATGGTCACAGTAAAATAGGTTCTTCTTCGGGCGATTGAGGAGGTCACGCAATTCGAATTTGGGGTCTCTAGGTAATTGGGGTCCCGATCTGTGACCAAAAAGACTTGACCCCCAATGCAAACTTTTCTTCTGGACACGATCCCCTTAATCCCAATTGATATGTGTGGATAGATGCATAGATGCATAGATGTTACAATGACAAGATAAATCAAACAAAATCAAAACAAACAAACCAGGGAGGAGTAGAGGCCCAGCCAACTCAATACAATATAAGCATTCACAGCAACCCAGGTGTAAGCCTGATGTGATCTGGGGGGATGGTTGATTAGATTCCGGCAAACCGAAAAACATGGACTCCAGTCCTGAAACACTTTAGTACACTTTAGTGCACATTTTAGTTCCTGTCTCTTTAAGCCCCACCTGTCAAGAAGACTAGTAGTCTGCTCTGATTGGTCAGTTGATCCACTTTCTTGTGATTGGCCAATCGGTCGAGTCGTAGCAACAAACAGACATGGTGCAGGGGGCAGGGGGAGTGGATGTTTATGTGTCCCGAAGCCCAGGACAACAGGATCCGCCTCTCATCAGTGTTTGAAATATTGTGGGCACTCTTCAAATGTTTACTGAGTGCGTTAAAGGAATAACTGCAAATTGGGCAAATAGCCATTATTTCTGGAAGGAAGATGTGACAAAGCATGCATATTAGTAAAATTGTAATCAATTAATTTGTGTACACACATTGTGAAAGCAGTGGCTGGAAAAATCAGTGCAATAGTGCACGGACTGGAAGACTCAACATATACATAGGGGCAGGCATTATTGAATTAGTGTCCATTGGCAGGAAGAACGGAATCCCACCACCCTGTGGAAGGTGGGCGAATCGCGCTCAGGGCCCCCACCCTTTGGGCAATTGTTTCTGGACAGACGAGGGTCCCTGGGGTGCGGGGTTGATACCAGGGCAATTTATGGGTCGCGGGGGACCGTCCCCCTGATTTTTAGGACCCCAGGGGGCCGTCGTAAGGGTAGGCCCAAAAACGTCTACCGGCCAGGAGTCGGTTAATTCAATTCAATTTTATTTATATAGCCCAATATCACAAATCAAGATTTGCCTCAAAGGGCTTTACAGTCCATATAAGGTTAACATGGGACTTCTTCCAGTATCGCCACACGGCCCTAAGGCAGTTTAAGAAAAGCAATTCCACTTTTCAGTTACAGGTTTTTACAGTTTTGAATTCAATAAGGGAGACCAAATCATTAAGTTGTTGCATATCCTGGAGGTTATTCCTTGACCAGGCAGGAAAATAGGAGAAAGCTGTTAGATCAAGTTCTGTAAATCCTAAGAAATGTAGAGCAGTGTCTAGAGGAGCCAAAGTTAGGACAGCTGCTTGCAAGTGATAGACAATTATACAAATATGATTTCTGTTTCCGGTTCCTGTTTCCGAGGTGAGTGTATTGTTGTCCTACCTGTTCCTGGTGTACAGACCTGTGTCATAGCTCTGCTGCACTCTGCTACACTTAACGACCTATTGTTTGTTTCTGTCTAGCGT
>JAPQRN010000025.1:19863892-19882151 GCA_037367275.1 Coranthus polyacanthus | reverse complement strand
AGCCCTTTGAGGCAAATCTTGATTTGTGATATTGGGCTATATAAATAAAATTGAATTGAATTGAATTGAATTTTCTGATCTGACAGTAAAGTAATTCATCAGCAATCATTATCAGCTCTTCTTTTCCTGGTTAAACGAGGGAGGCAGGGAGGAGTGAGTGATTCCAGAGGACTACGTGAGAAGCTGCTGTTGGCTGTGCATATGTCATGACGTCACATGTGAGTCACAGACGGTGATGGCATCCTTTTGTTTCTCTTCAGGTCTGCACATCTGGAGCCGGAGCGTTTATGTTAAACTCTACTGACAGGATTACAGACAAAGTGGATTCTTGCTCCACTCTCGATGAGGCCAAAGGCAGCTGGTACACCTCAGTAGCTGCCTAATGAGGTCTGTGGACTGACAGGGACAACACTCTACCAGTCTACAAAGACACACACATACACATACAAACACATGTCTCGTGGCTTACTCCACAAACCCCGCCCCATTCGCTTCTGGTTCGTTAGCTTCTATTTACCTCTGTGTTAATCCTCTCCCCTTTCACATCCCCCTCCTCCTCCTCCTCCTCGCTCTCTTGTACACTCTGCCTTTTGCTCCTCCCCTCTCTCCCCTCAAAGCAAGCAGGCTGCTATTTGATCCACACGGCTTGTTACATGATCTTCTGGAAAACAACACTTTTATCACCGCTCGATGGCTTTTTGGGGTATTCTTGCGTTGCGGTGCCGAGAGCTTGAAAGGATGCAAGCAGCGGGAGAGTAAAGCTTGACCTGTCCTTCCCCTTCCCCTACTGTGATCTCAGCCTGTCTTTCTGTACCTCTCCCTGACCCCTTTTCTTTGTAGCCCCTGTCAGGACCCCCTTGCCCCCATTTCCTCATTAACACTGCTGCCCCCTCGACAATGTTACCATGCATTAATTGGCTGCAGCCTTTCCTTGCCTTGATCTCCTCCACCTTGCTCACTAGGGGCCAAAACTGCCCATCCAGCTGTTTGTGTCCAGACCACCACACTGTGGACTGCACTGGAAAAGGTCTAACCTGCGTGCCGGAGTCCATCCCTTTGGATGTTCGACGTCTTCTGCTCTCCAACAACTGGATCCCGTGGATCCCCTCTGACTTCCTGGTTCTCTACAGTGACCTGGTCTACCTGGATCTAAGGAATAACTCCCTGTCCCTGCTGGAGCCAGGGACCCTGAGCACCTCCTCCAGATTGGTTTTTTTGGACTTGGGGAGCAACAACCTGACAGAAATCCCCTCAGGGACCTTCGGGGAGTCTAGAAGTCTTATCAAATTGCGACTGGGGAACAACCCATACTTAAGCATGATGGGCAAGGATGCTTTCATAGGACTGACCTCTTTGAGGGAGTTGGAGCTAGAGAGGAATGGTCTCACAGCGCTGGACGTCAGCGTCCTGGAGTCACTGCCCTCCCTCCGGAAGCTACGCTTGGAGGGCAACCCCTGGCTTTGCAACTGTCACTTTGCTAAACTGTTTGTATGGCTGACCGAGAACCGTCACAAGCTCCCAACGGGTAAGATGTAAGCTGCTTAGAGTGCATTCTCACATGGTCTCATGCCAAAGCAGAGGAAATTATACACCATACAGAGATTGACATAACATGACATTACATTACAGACACTTATTCTGACTTATTTCTTTGCATCAGAAAAAAAGACACAAATATGAAAACTAATCTCATCGCTTACAGGAATGTGATTAACAGTAGGTGGCCATCTGTTTATTCTTAGGTCCACAAAAACATGATTGGTTCATAATAAACTGGACTGGATTAAAATATATTTAGTTGGTTATATCAGCATAACCATATTTATACAGATATCAGTGCAGAGTGAATCAGAAAATAAACACAGAGACAGTTTATGTGTTAAATCCATATTAAAGGAACTATTTGTAATATTTCTACTTTAAAATATAAAAAATGGCAAGATGATCATTAGATTGTTAAGGACAGTTTATGCCAAAGATAACAGTATATTGTATTACAGAGATATTGTATGTACTGACCTATCAGACTAATCTGGGACAGCACTCCTGTAATACCACTTTGTACCACTAGAGTGAGTAGTGAGACACTGTAGCCTTGAGTCTGCCCTCACAGCCTCAGTCTGACATACAGTAAATAGGAAGTAGAATACCTATACTCACCAGGCTAATTCTAACCTATTTTTATTCATGTGGAAGGACAGATATTGAACTATAAACACAACAACGGCTGAAGCTTTTCACAAAGTGGCCATGATCAGCACCAATAGCCACTGCCATAAGAAACAACACTCACTGTCAAAGAAAAGAAGACAGTAATAAAAATAGAAGCAAAAAAAATTAGATTCATTGTTGACATTGCTTTTCCTGCTGAAGACAAACAAATTAAGTTTGATGCTGAACTCGCAACATTTCTTTGCCATTTGTTGAATCACCGGACAAAACATTCCAAATGGACATGATTCATGTGGCTGTTTTCTTGCTAAAAACTGAGTGAAGCAATCTATGATATCAATCTATAATATAATCTATCGACTAATGCAATGACATGTGAAGATTATAAGACAGCAGTGTTATTTTGAGCAGCTGTTGGAATTTTAGCTGCCACAAACGCAGCTCTATAAGGTTTGTCCATCCATCCCCATTACGTTTACAACGCAATATCTCAGGAATGGTTTGATAATGCTTCAGGGCGTACTTTGGTGCACTACTGCCCCCTAAGGATAGGACCCATAGATTTTTTCTGCTATTTTGAAACTGCTAGGCTCCACCTTACACACATGGACATGCCAACGTGAATACATAATATCTGAGATGTCAGGGTTAGGGTATCGTGATATTCTTCACAGGTCAGCTGAGATAAACACAGATTACATCATCAGAATTTTGAATTTGCCCATTGCTGTGGTTAACATTAACTAGCTCTGCCCACACTGACACAAAGAGTGTGGGCAAATATACTATTATATAGTATATTTTGCATCAAGACCAAACTATACTATATAATATGTATTCAACAGACCATAACAGACCATAATAAGTGACTGTGGATATGCAGTTGCACTTGTGTTCACATTGTCTATATCTGAACACTATAAATTTAAATCTCTGGTATGCAGAAATCAGGAAAAGAAAACCTCTTTGTCCTAAACATGTGTACATCAGGCAGCACACCTGGAACTGTGACTTGCACCACATCAGAGATGGGAAGTAACAAAGTACTGACACCTTTTCACTTTTACTCCATTCATTTTAACACAAATATCTGGACTTTCTACTCCTTACATTTTCAAAACAGGTTTGTTACTTTAGTTTGAATGGAATTATCCCTATTTTTATTTTTGCATCATTGCACGATTTAGGTTGCAAAATGTAAGGCCTACTTTTTACATTTACACTTTACAATTACAATACAATTCAGAGCCTGAACTTTTTTTATTGTCTCTTTTGTCTTTTTTTGTTCTGTTGGAAATAGCTGCTGAGATACAAGAAACATTTCAGACCAGACCTGACCTGATTTGGTGGGTCTGGAGGACTGCTTGAGGGTTTGAGGCAACTCCAAATGCTTACCGTAATTTCTGGACTATAAGCCGCTACTTTTTTCACACGCTTTGAACCCTTAAACAATGATGTGGCTAATCTATAGATTTTTACAGGCTAATGGCCTGAATGGACAGACATGAGGTCAAAACAACCTTGACCTTTGTCATCAAAATCTGTTAGAGCCATATAGCCTATATATAAGAATCTATTTTTTTTATTAAGATTTTGTTGACTTCTTTAAATAATGACTACTTTTCCAGGACTTATGAATTTGTTTTGGAAAACTGTCTTATTTATTATTTATTAATTTATTGGTGGATAACGTTAAACTGATGGATTAGTTATTACCTGGGTGGGAAGGAAGGGGTGGAAACCAGTGTTCTAGGTTAGTCAGGTGTGTGTGCGAGAGAATTAGAGGGGCATTGACAAATTTGATCACAGAGTATGTTTTGTGTGTGAGTGTGAGTCACAGAGAAGAGCCCCATAAGGATGTCTAAGTGAGATCAAAAGATCTAAGAGAGAAGAACAAAGACCTGTCCAAGACAAAATCAAATCAGTTCACCAACTGAACATTTGTACCACATTTGAAGACATTCTGTCAAGCTCTTCCTGAGATATTGTATTTTAAACATATGGAAGATGGACGCACCTTACAGAGATGGATGTATCTAAAAATAAAACCATGTTTTTTGCAATATGTCCCCTTTAAGAAGCAGACCTCCCAGCAGCATCTGTGACATCACTAATAGTTTAGAGCAAATCATGATCTAGTATGCAATTTTCTCAAGTGTGATATGGAAACCTGAATTCGTCACAGCACATACACTGAAAACTTTTGAAGTGAACATTATTTACACATTGCCTTTGCAACATCAAATCAAAATAAAGGAAATGAACAAAATAAGCAGTAACTCATGAAATTAGAGACTACAGATGTGCTTTTGTCTTGTTATGTCATTTTTGTCTTGTTTAGTCTTTTACATCATTTTCAATCTTGTTGCGTTTGCCATGTGTGATATTCAATGATGAATTCACCAAGAGGCCGTCTTTTCTGTGTGTTATTATGCCATCCAGGTGTGAAATAAAAATAATGAACAATTCCCCTAAAATGCATTCAAACTAATTTAATGAGCCTAATACAATAAATAATCAAGGAAAGTACAGATACTAGCACTGTAATTGTTTTGTACAGACAAAACAAAAGGCTAAGTTGTAGTTGTTTCTTAAATTATTTTGAGCTTTCTGTCAGTCCTGTGTCAAAACATGAAGGTGACAATTCTATATCCCTTAAAGTTCAGTTTGTCATGACTATATTTCTACTTTTAGGTCTCTTAAAAAAAGAAGAAAAATCAATGACTTAGCCCTCTGCCACATTTAAACTAAAAAAACAGTGGACATGACATGTACTGTTAGTTTGTAACTGGGAGGTGTTACTTGAGTTTTAAATAAGCATCTGTGAGGAAATGACAAGGCAGCCTAGATAGGGTAAACATGATCTCCTACTGTTTGTATCTGTGGGGTCAAAGATAAACAAGCAACATGCCTTATTCAGCACCACAGCATCTGATGCCATGACTTTTTGGTGTCAGTGACATCAGATATCTGTGTCTACACATGTAGTTTCCTACGTCAACCTCAAAGTATATGAGCAGACAGACAAAGAAAACCTTATATAATTCTATATAAAACATGGCAAAAACAGGGAAAGCACTCTCAAGCAACCAAAACCTGTGAAGCTGTCTGTGTAGCCGTGAACAAAGTGGTTTCCATTTTACCGTCTGAATTCCGACAGTTGTCAGACATGGTACTGTTGATCCATGTGATTTCTTTGAGCTCTATTTACTGAGACTAATTTTTCCAGTCCGGTGTGTTTTCATCAATGTATTTAATACGCAGTTTCGCATTAGAAAATGTTAATGTAAATGACAAAATTTGAAAAACTAAAGTAAATGTGCATAAGGGGAGATGGAAAAACATGTTCTGCCATATCGAACATTTAATTCATGTGATTGATCAGCTGTTTGCAACATGTTCCCAGATATTCCGATGAAGTGTGAAGACATGTCTGGTAGTACAATGGTAGTGTGGATAAATGATTAGACCAAATTATTCCTCTGTCTCATGAGTGAAAAAAACAAAATATAGCCATTTTAGATGGAATACAGCAACAGAATGCTCTACTTGTTGTAATCTCTCTATTAGAGCTATTTGTAACGTAGTGTACACCACCACCCTCCGACAGCACAATGCAAAATACTTTACTTTTTCACTCCAAACCCGTTCATGGAAATGCATAATTTGAATTTACTGAATTGAATTTACTTTTATTTTTTTAATATTTTTTTCTTCTTGACCTCATAGCTTCTTCTGTTAGAACAGGTGAGTGTCCAGCTGAGTGAAATTAGTTCAGTTGTTCTTACAGGCACTTTATTATTTTCCCTTTTTTTTCGGGCTGAATCCTGGATGGAGTACCTTGCCACTGCTATTCTGCATCTAAAGAATGTTGATCCTGGACCAGCCCACAAATTGTCACATTCCCTGGTTAAGTCCTGGGAATGAGCAAAATAACAAAAACATTTTTAAATGCAAACAATGAACGCGCCCTCGCACCCCCATCCAACTCGGGGTAGGCTGCAGTAGAAGGGTTTTTATTGTGGCCATGCAGACATCATCAGGCCTGGCCTCGGTGGAGATGGTACACAAAGGACTTAAATGACATTCACTGTGTCCCCTATGTGGCGCTAGAGAACTCCTACCAATTACATGTCATGCTGCTGTATATTGTGTCTAGAGCACATCATCTAAATTTCAAATCAATCACATATTTGTCTCAAAAAGAGAAGGAGTGAGAATGACAAAGAAAATGGTTTTATTTTCCCTCATGGAAAATGTATACAGCTGAAAGTCATGAAGATCTTCCCTTAAGTCTGACTTCCTGTCGGTGGCACTATGGCACTAGCTCGATATTGTTACGTAGATGTGTTCAGGCCTGGAATGTTATCAAGCATGAGAAATCTGGGGAAGGTCGAATAATGTACATGCAAGTTACAACAACTTCCTGTTTCAAGGCAAAAGGACCTAAGTTCATTGTTTTTGTGCAATTTGAAAACCCATAAATTACAAAAAAATTTATGCGTTTTGGATTTATGTGATTTATGTGACTTTTTGTGCATGTTTAGCCCTTCAAAAATGTGATCATTTGTCAGGAAAAAATATAATTAAAGCTGCAAGCAGTGATGAATGAGCCCTTGCACCCCTATGCAACTTGGGATGAGCAGCAGTGGAAGGGTCCCATGCAATTTGGTGTGGGCCGAAGTCAAGGGGTTTTTATTGCACTTACGCAGACATCCTCAGGCCAGGATTAACTGGACTTAACTGACACTCACTGTCTCCACTATGTGGTGCTAAAGAACATTTACTAAGTATATGTCATGTCCTGTCACATCATGTAAATTTCAAGTTAATCAGATGATGTTTGTGAGAATGAGAAAGACAAGAATTTTATTACTTCCTTAAGGGAAATTCATGAGGCTGAATGTCATGATGGTTGTTCCGTAAGGTGGATTTCCTGTTGCCAGTAGATGGCACTATGACTATACCTCAATATTGTTATAGATGTGTTCAGGCAGTCGCCATGGCAACATGCTTCACAAAACCTTAATAGCTTCACCGTGTAGCCTCATTAAGGTCCTGCAGATCAGATGACCAAATTTGAAGTTGCTCAAATTAAGTCTGTAGGAGGAGTTCGTTAAATATAAAATGTTTGGAAATTTCCAAAATGCGGCCAAAATTTAACAGTTTTTTCAAAATGCTGGACTTTCTGTTGGATTAAGAGTATGGCTTCAAGAGGCTTTTTTGTTCAGCTGAGAGTTCAGAATGATAAACTTTTTTCACTCTATTTGACTCTACAAACTATTGATCATTCAGTCAGTTACTGAGACAGACCAGTCTGTCACATGATCAGGTACCAACCATCGCTTCATCATGTGACCACCTTACAGAATTGCTTTGACACATGTTCTCAGCTGCTTATACATCTATGCATGGTAGTGGAATCACGTAATTTACTCATAATTTGATGTGTAAGACTGTTTAACTCTGCTGTGCTCAAGCAGAGCAGTAGAGAGAGAGAGAGAGAGAGAGAGAGCAGTGCAGCGATGGTTGAGTGAGACACAAAGAGACACATGGTGAGAGGAAAGGAGTGAATCAGAGAAGGAAAATCCTATTTTCTGTTTAACAGAGGTTATTGTTCTAAAACACAAATAAACACACCCACACCTTCGCACAACAGGTCAGCTGGCACAGTAAACCAACCTGGGTTAATTTCATAAATTTGTTATTAATTAATGTTTTGTTAAGATTAACACATTAATGTTAACTTTACTGACTAATTTCCAACTTTACTGAGATTTATCACTCACACTTCTGAATCAAATTGTGGGAAGGAATTGTATTTCGTGGGCATACTATAGCATTTTTTTCTTCTCTCTCTATGGCCATTCTGGGGCTCCTTACATTTGCACATTTGCAAACATTAAGCTAGTATTTCTGCATGTGTGCACATCCATGTGTATTTTGTGGCAATGCAAATGCGTACATTATGTTTATGTACTTCAATGTGTGTGCATACCTATGGCTGCATGTGTCTTAGTGCAGACTGTGCATTCTTGAGAATTTCTGTTTCTGTTGTCATATTTGCAATGCGTGTGTCTGCATGTGAGAGAAAGTGCGTTTGTCTGTTTGTCTGTCTCATGCATGCCTGGCAGAGCATGAGTCTGGCAGCCTGTTGTAGCGCCACGTGACCAGAATATCACCAAGCGATGAGGTCACTGAGTCTCTTTTCATGTGGAAAACCCCTTCTGGTCTTACAGTGACACACACACAGTGCATGCGCATAGACACACACTCACTCATTCACACATGCATGACAATGACATCTAGTGACTCTTGGGTACAGCAGTGCTAGAGGAATCAGGATGGACAAAATGCTTTTACTGTTACGATGCAGTGGTACAGAAAACACAAGTGGTTTTTCTGATTCCTATTTTATTAAAATTATACATAATATTTAAAATACAATACATAAACAAAAACAATGGGTAGCATGGTGGCTCTGTCCACTTTTATTATTCAGTCTATGATCCAAATGGGAGCAGATGCTTTACTTGTGGCTTTCTCTCTTCTCAGGTATGGAGGGGATTGAGTGCTCCCTGCCTCCGGACGGCCGTCGGGTTCCCCTCAGTTTACTCTCTGAGGACAGTTTCCGGGAGTGTCGTGGTATCCTCACTCTCACTGACTACCTCATTGTCATCTTCTCTGGCATCTCCGTCTCAGTGGCAGCCATCATGGCCAGTTTCTTCCTTGCTTCCACAGTGCACTGCTTCCAACGCTTCAGCAAAGGCAGCAAAGGAGATGATGAGGAAGGGAATGACTGAAGGAACGAGTGAAAGAAGAAAAGGATTGTATCAAATGCAGGGGTTTTATTATAAAAAAAAATGCTCAAGGGTCCTGGTATCCCATATACCCCTGGACAAAAAATGAGAGCAAGAGGATATGTTTGCCTGAATGAACTGAAGATGACACATGAAAAAAGCTCATATCATGTCAACTCAAGTATAGCATCTGAGCTCTTTGGGGAATGACAGAATCAAATATCATTATCATGCTGTAAAGCTATTTCACTCACTGTAGCAATTTATGCTACTGTAACAGTACTTACCACTGCAATAATCTAATAACATTACAGACATTGGTCAGTGTGATCATTTTAAACAACTTGAAAACTCTGTCTGAGTTAGGCCACATTCTGACAAAAAACCCCAACGGGCAATGATAGTGGGATGGTTCAGGTACTGATCAGACATGAAATAAAGTCTAGGAAATCGGAGAGTCCATTTGAGAAAAATACCTCTTCATTTAGAAACACTGCACAGATATAGATTCTACTTTGAAACAAATTTGTACAATTCTGCAAAAGTTACAATATCATTACTAAAGTATTTTCCTTTCTTTAATTGCAACAATCATGAACTAAATGATGGGAATATATTGTTAACATTGCAAAGTAAAACACCAGGAATGTACAATGTTTGAATGGTCAACAAGATGTTTTGCTGGATGATGGAATTCTGTGTAGCTACAAAAGCTGATCCAGATTCAACTTTTTTTGCTAGGCAAACTCTGTGTTTTCTTTTCCTTTATCCCTCTGTGTGAACCCTTGCTGTGTTGCCTTACAAACCCCATTCATATGAATGAGAGGTCTGCGAGTTTCCATGCACAGCTGGAGTCAGTCTTACCACAGCCTTAAGCCTTCCATTTGGTTGCCTACGGGAAATTCAGCCAACCCCTATTTCACATATTCAGTATCTTAATTTGGCTTTGAACTGGGTACTGTGTAGATAAGGCCATCATAGCTCACCAGTGTTATAAATACACCAGTGTATATGTGTAACTTCTTCATGCACAAGCTCAAAAGAGTGCTTTGTATTCCATTCTCCCAACTTCACATAACATGTTTTAAAGGTTCAATATATGTGCTTACGTGAAGTATGTGTTGGAGCCTGTGTTGCACTGGGAGCCAAATGTAACGTTAGCTGTACACTATTGCAGCCGTAGACGAGCAGTAGAGAGGTGACAGAGCAAGTGTCTCGATTGTCATGACAAATCCAACCCAAAACCTCTACATAGAAGTCAGTGTATTGCAGCCTTTATCATGGATGTAGAAGGCAATGGTGACAGTTATTAGCTAAGTAATGGAGTTAGCTAATGTCAACAAACAATCAAAAGAGTGCTTTGTATTCCATTCTCCCAACTTCACATAACATGTTTTAAAGGTTCAATATATGTGCTTACGTGAAGTATGTGTTGGAGCCTGTGTTGCACTGGGAGCCAAATGTAACGTTAGCTGTACACTATTGCAGCCGTAGACGAGCAGTAGAGAGGTGACAGAGCAAGTGTCTCGATTGTCATGACAAATCCAACCCAAAACCTCTACATAGAAGTCAGTGTATTGCAGCCTTTATCATGGATGTAGAAGGCAATGGTGACAGTTATTAGCTAAGTAATGGAGTTAGCTAATGTCAACAAACAATCGGCTCCCAGCACAAAACAGACTCCAACATAAATTCCACATAAGCACACAAGAACGCACAAACCTCCTATGGTGCACCTTTAACAGAATAGATAACAAAATTTTAATTATATACTCTCATATTTAAGTATGGCTATATGTTCTTGTATTTGATCAACTACTGCAACCAAAAATTGCACTTAATGTATGCATAAAATCAGCAGACTTGAAACACTAGAAAGAAAAATTATGGCAGTGAAAATGCATCAAATACTCCCAAGTATGTTTAAACTGCATTTGCTAACCATATAGATGTTGTCTTTTGGTGCTCAAGCACCATTATACCTGACTCCAGTTTAGGTCAAAGTTTGTGTATTTGTGTATTGAGCCTTTTGGTGTGGCCTATTGATAGTGTATTATATAGATGGTGGATACACTGCTGTAGGAGTGTTGGTATTAAATATTAATATGAATTAATAATATCAGATGGAAAAAAGGATTTCGAAGGTCAAATGTATATTTCTACACACAGAAATTGAGGTCAGAACATTTTTGATGAATTCCATGCAGTGTGGTGTATAAGCATTCATAAGAATTAGTTTCTATACATTTCCAAGTAATTTTTTTTTGAAAATGTGCTTGGTGTGACACAGCTTTTCTACTTAAGCCATCACTAGTCAGTCCAGTGGCCTGCTGTAATAGCTTAAGCAATAATAGATTCATAATAATCAATGATAGCAGAGGATTTGAGCTCCCTGTCACGACCTGATCTGTATGGGAAACCTCATCATCCACGCATGTGTGAAAACGGTATGTCATATCACTAGGACTTCTAAGCAATTCACAGCAGTTTCCCGGATTTAAATGAAACTGAATATAAATATATTTTGGTTTTAGTAGTTATAAAATACATACTACATACTTTTTTTCAAGCTGTGAAATCACATAATATGTGAACTAACAGCAGCTAACATAAGCTAGCGAGCTAACCACAGTTTTCCAGTTCAGTCAGACTGATGGGAAAATACAGCATAGGAGTTGTCTATAAAACCTAAAGATTCAGGCCTTGAGAAAATATTCATGGATGGTGCCCCAATTTATTTAATTAATAAGATTAAAAAGACAACATCTATATGGTTAGCAAACACAGTTTAAACACACTTTGGAGTATCTGATGCATTTTCACATTGCACTGGCATGAAACAGCTAGAAGACTGAAATTTTCTTATATCTGTAATAAGTTTATATAATTAATAAAATTAATTAAATAAATATATGCAGCTAATCTTTCATTAGTACCATATATTTTGATACTATGTTTAATAAGCAATAATTTCATCAGTAAAAGCAAATAGAACAATTTTATTCAATCTAGAATATGTTTTATTTTGAAATACTGATGACAGGACATAGTATTTTGCATAGAACAAATCGGTTTTCTGGTACGGATGAGGTGACACACCCTCCTCACAGAGCCTTACCCCACAGAGCCTTCAGTCTACATTAACATCCAGCTCAGAAAGTCAAGACAACTACTGATAAACTGTCTCATGTGTTCTTTTAACGTACAGCTGATTTTATGTGTAGCGAGGATTACAAGAGGGCTGATTAAACTCTTTAGTTTGCTTACTAAGAGCTCTTTTCATTGTGTTCTGTGGTTCGGCAAAGAGTTTACATACAGATAAAAGTTTTATGGAGACCCAAAGGGCTCAAATATAAAAAACAGGAATTTATGAAATAGTAATCATGTGAATAAATACCAAGAAAATGTATCTTAGTTTATTATATGACATAATAATAAAAAAAAAAAAAAATTAGGATTCTTTTTGTAGAAAAATGTGCAACCCCAAATAAGAAAAAGTACTGACAGCGAGGAAAATGAAAATTAAAAAAGACAGCAGTGATATTAAAATGTACTTTGGCTTGTAATTTATTGTAGACAATATGAACACAACATATTACATCCTTTTTCTGGTCAACTTCCTTCCTGACATTCAGGCTGCAACACATTTAAGAAAAAATTGGCACAGTAAAGCCACTTTGTAATGTTTCCATTTCTTCAAAGACATTCAGAGACTGAAAACACTAAGGGCCAGATCTACAAAAGAATTGTGCATCTTTTGTGGGTGCAAAACCAGTGCAAACAAGACAAAAATATTGCGTGCAATGCATAAAGCATCTGCAAAGTGTGGAATTCACAGCAAACTGTGCTGCCAAGAAAATAGCGCAAATATAATTTACATCCATAAAATTTGTGAATATTCATACATCCAGTGAAAATCGTAAGTCAGATATAGGAGGGATCAGGTCGGATTTTTAGGTACGCTTTATTACATATCCATATATCCTTATTATCCCACAATCCCAGAATGTAATAGTTGCAGAAAACCCATTAATGACTGTCAGATCCTGAAACTTACTTACTTACAGCCTCATTGTGGCCACCAAACCGGCTGACAAAACTTTTAATGCGATTAAAGAAACTCTAAGGAAGCATTTAAAAACTATGCCATCATGGATAACAGAGCACTTCAGGTTTCATAAACAGAATCAAGCAAAGACTGAATCCATCTCAGAGTATATTGCAGAGCTCCGGAGATTGGTGGAGTATTGTCAGTTCGGTGAGGGACTGTCTGAGGCACTGAGGGACAGATTCGTCTGGGGGCTGCACAACTAGGATATCCAGAAACAGTTTCTCACAAAGGACAAGCAGACGTTAACTCACGCATTGAAAATTGCCATGTTGGTGGAAACTGCAGCAAAGTTGCAAGGTAAAAGCACGGTAACATGCACAGTATACAAACTATACAGCAAGCAGTGTAATAATAAATCACAGCTGTGCTTCAGATGTCGTAAACAGTCACAACCCTTCACAGTGCTGTTTTAAGGATAAAGACTGTTGACAGACAGTCAATGTGTAAACTAAGGCACAGTGATAAAATAGCAAAGACAAACTGTAAAGAAAGGACAAAAAGTACAAGAAGTAACACAAACAGACTCAGATGACTCAAATGTACTGCCTGTGGTTATACTCTACAGAAGATGATGACAGTGAAGCCATATGGTTGACACCTAATGTTAATGAAGTGCCATTAAAAATGGAACTGGACACAGGATTAGTGCTTTCCATTATATCCTTTATGGACTACAAGAAAAATGTCCCTGATCTGAAACTTAAACGCATAGCTGTAAGATTGAAAACATACAGAGGCCAGAGGGTTACTCCACTAAGAATGATGATTAAGTATGGACACATATACTACATGTGGACCAATATCCACTCCCATGTATACATGAGATTTTCGCATCTTCAACACATGGTGTGCATTTTTAAAGATTGAACTTGCACAAGCATATTTGCAAATGGAAATGGAAGAATCTTCATGGAAGTACCTGACCATAAACACTCACAGAGATGGATATAAGCACAACAGGCCTGTGTATGGCATAACTAGTGCCCCAGCAATTTGGCAACATGCCATGGATCAGGTGTTACAAGGGATGCCAGGCACTCAATGCTATTTAGATGACATCATTGTGACTGGCCCAGACAATGCCACACATTTGGCAAATCTGGACACTGTCCAGGAGATCTGTAACTCCCACCTTGGGCAGAGCTGCAACCACATCCCAAGGGAAGCTGGGGACATTGAGTCCCAATGTACAATGTTCAGCACCTCCATTGCTGAAGCAGCAGCACAGAGCTGTTGGTTGTTGGTGCCTGTCGTGGCAGCAATCCTTGAACCTGGTGGTGGACACTGGCAGTAAAGGATGCCGTCAGACTGAAGGAGGAGCCCTATCAAGCTTGGATGACTCCAGAAGCAGCTGACGGGTACCGGCGAGCCAAGCGGACTGCAGCTTCAGCAGTTGCAGAGACGAAAACTCAGGCATTGGAAGAGTTGAGTGAGACCATGGAACATGACTTTCAGATGGTCTTGAAGAGATTCTGGCAAACCGTCAGATGTCTCAGGAGGGGAAAGCGGTGTTTCACCTGCACTATTTACAGTGTGGATGGGGCCCTTCTGACCTCAACTGTGGATGTTGTTAGATAGTGGAAGGTATACTTTGAGGATCTCCTCAACCCCAATGATGCACCTTTTGTAGAGGAAGCAGAGCCTGGGGACTCAGAGGAGGATTCACTCATCACTGTGGCTGAGGTCTCTGGGGGGTCCCAGGGGTGGATAAGATCTGATGGAGGGTGCATGGGAGTTTGCCCATCCAGTCCACATGTGCTTTATGGACTTGGAGAAGGCATTCGACTGTGTCCCTCGTGGTGTCCTGTGGGGGGTCCTTTGGGAGTATGGGGTCCGTGGCCTGCTGCTACAGGCCATCCAGTTCCTGTGTGACCAGAGACTGAGCTTGGTTCCCATTGCCAGCAGTAAGCCAGACTCGATCTTAGTGAGGGTTGGTCTCCACCAGGGCTGTCCTTTGTCACCGATTCTGTGGACACAGCCAGGGTATGGAGGGTGTCCGGTTTGGTGACCTCAGAATCACATCTCTGCTTTTTGCAGATGATGTGGTCCTGTTGGCTTCATCACACTGCGACCTTCCAGCTCACACTGGGATGATTTGCAGCTGAGTGTGAAGCAAATGGGATGAGGATCAGCACCCCAGTTTAAGTATCTCAGGATCTTGTTCACGACCAAAAGAACACGATCCTGGATACAAGCAGCAGAAATGAGTTTCCTCCACCAGGTGGCTGAGCTGTCCCTTAGAGATAGGTTGAGGAGCTTGGTCATCTGAGGGGAGCTCAGAGTAGAGTTGCTGCTACTCCACATTGAGAGGAGGCAGTTGAGGTGGCTCAGGCATCTGGTTACAATGCCTCCTGGACACTTCCCTGGTGAGGTGGTTTGGACATGTCCAACCGGGAGGAAGCTCTGGGGCAGACCCAGGACACACTGGAGGGATTATATCTCTCAGCTGGCCTGGGAACACCTTGGTGGCCCCCCGGAGGAGCTAGAGGAGGTGGCTGGGGAGAGGGAAGTCTGGGCAGAACCAACAGAAAGAAAAGTGAGTTTTTCAAAGACTCCATTGAGTACTGTGGACACAAAATTGACAGACATGGACTTCACAATAACGTAAGTCATCTGCACGTGTTTCTGGGTCTTGTCAATTATTATCATAAATGTTTGCCAAATATCTCAATTGTGAACGCTAAATGAAAATGGAAGTAGCCATTAGTTTCCATCTTTAGCCCCCAAAAAGGTGGTCCAGCCATGGCAGCAGCAAATTTACAACATTGGGCTTTTATTTTTAGGGGCACACACACATACACTTTAGAGCAGGGGTGCCCATTGCGTCGATCGTGATCTACCAGTCGATCACAAAGATAGCATTAAAAAATATAGATCCGGCCTATCATCTATCTTCACTACGACATTTGTCACTTGATTGACATACATGACCAGCCAATCACATGCGCGTCAGCCAAGCAGCTGCTGCAAAATTCAAGCAAGCTAGAGCGAGTTAGCCTGTAATTTATTTCTACTAAACTTAAGAATCAGAATCAAAAATACTTTATTAATCCCCAAGGGGAAATTGCTTTTAGTTACAGTAGCTCCTGTTCAAAGTTTTAAAAGGAGTAGAGTAATATAAAAAAAATACAAGAAAAGGTAAGAAAGGGTATAAAAATGAGTGGGGGAGCTGGACCAAGTAAGAAGTGTGTGCATTTGCCTCATCTGTAAGCCTACCATTGCTAATCTGAAGAAGGGAAATGTGGAGCGCCATTTTCAGACTGTTCATAAAAGCTACAACACTGACTTCCCTCAGAAATGTGAGCTGAGAAAGAGAAAGGTGAAAGAACTTAAGTCCCAGTTGTCAAGAACAGGCCTTTTTCTCACAGTTTACTACAAAAGCAAAGGCTGCCACCAAAGCATCGTTCCGGGTGAGTCACTTCATCGTTAAACACAAGAAATCCTTCTAAGACAAAGAGATGATGAAAGAGGCATTCATTGAAGCAGCTGGCTCATTGTTTTAAGATTTTAAAAACAAACCAGAAATATTGTCTTCAATCAAAGCTCTCCAGCTATCAAGAAGTACAGTTACACAGCGCTGTGAAACACTGGCGGAGGATTTGACCCAGAAACTTTGGAAGGATATCGCGGATTCTCACTGCAATTGGATGAGTATACAAACATGAGTGACACAGCCCAGTTGTGCATTTTTATTCGTATGGTGTTTACCAATATGACTGCAAAAGAGGAGCTGTTAACAGTATTGCCCATGAAAGAACACATGCGGGGAGAGGACATTTTTAAAAAACTTTATAAAGAAAACTCAACTCCCAATGTACAAATTGGTGTCCATCACCACAGACCATGCGCCCGTGATGATTGGCCACTCAAATGGATTTATTGCCAAGTGCAAGGAGGATGATGCCTTCCCCCAACTTCCTCAATTACCACTGCATAATACACCAACAAGCTTAATGTGCAAAAATGCTCAACATGAAAGAGATCATGGATGTGGCAATGAAGATTGCCTGTTCTATTCATGCCCGATCTCTTCAAAGATGGCCATGTGCATCTGGAGAAGGCAGACTGCAACCACACTGAATTGTGTGTAGATTTGGCATTTTTAACTGATCTGACCAACATGTTAAATAACCCTAATGTTGAGCTGCAAGGAAAAGACAAACAAGCTCAGCTCATGATCAGCTCAGTTAATGCATTCAGACGAAAAATGCAACATCTGTCCTCAAAGCTGCAGGACCATGATTTGTCAAACTTCCAGAACCTCAGAGCTGGAGATGCAAGGGAAGGCGTGTGCACAACTTGACAGTGGATGCTACACAGAGCAGATTGAAAACTGTCTGTCAGAGTTTAGCAAACAGTTTCAAGACTTTGCTTTATTGGAGCCAATCGCTACATTCATGTGCTATCCGTTTCAGCAGAGATTGATTTACTCACATTAAAAATTGCAACACTGTTTCACCTGAACTCGTTGGGAGTGGAGGATGAGATTTTCACCCTACAAGCTGCCATTGAGCTCAAGTCCAGGGATCATGCACAGTTTTGGAACTTACATAGGAAACGTACCCCAACATGAGGAAATGTGCTACCTCCTTGACTGCATTATTTGGCTCTACTTATTTACGTGAGTCAGCCTTTTCCCACATTCCCAGATTATTAAGTCTAAATTAAATATAATTTCCACCATGACTGATGATCATTTGGAAGTGTGCTTGAGGCTGGCTATCAGCAGCTACTGTCCATCCTTGACTTACTACTTACTATGCATCCTTGATTGATTCCATTCAGTGCAAGTCATCAGAGTAAGGTAATGACAAAAAATGTAGTACAATGGAGTTGTATTGTGCAACAAGGGTTCATGCAGTTATGCAAGGTACACCAACTTATATTGTTTATATTGGTTGCCAATCTGAGCTGCTACAGGTGAGTGGTTGGTGCGGTTTCCGGTTCCAGTTCCTGTTTCCGAGGTGAGTGTATTGTTGCCCTACCTGTTGCTGGTGTACAGATCTGTGTAATAGCTCTGCTGCACTCTGCTACACTTAACGACCTATCGTTTGTTTCTGTCTAGCATCAAGTCTAGAGTTGTAGCGTCTACTTACACGACTCTAGCTCTAACTTCTTAATTTGAAACACCTAGCTACACTAAATTTCTCCGGACCTTTGTCCGCTAGCCTAGTTG
>JAPQRN010000025.1:19830541-19855656 GCA_037367275.1 Coranthus polyacanthus | reverse complement strand
GACAAACACCATGGCTCATATGCTGCCCATGGAGCCCTTGGTTGCAGCCCACGTCCACCCACACTTGTCAGCTGCATCATCCAAACCAGCAACCCTCCCCTCCAAGGCCAATCGTTTTGGAGGTGAGCTTTTCACGTCACCTCCACTGTGAGGCCAAGAAGAAGGGTGATGAAGCTTTACAGCTCTGTTTACTGCGGAAAGCCCTGTTCCAGGCAGACTTTTGCCCAGGTAGTTTCCAGGCCTGGCTCTAATTTGCCTTCCACATCCCCAAATTACCCAAGCTTCAGACCTCCAGTGTGGCACTTGCCGGAGCCCCTGATGCTAAAGCTCTGAAACATTTCAGAGCAGGAAGCTTCTTACCAAGTTCGTCAACTTTTCCACGCAGTCCTGCGATTTGCTGGAGCCCCTCCGCTGTCTGTCCCATGATGTAATCCAACTTTTTATGTGAGTCCGAAGCTCGAGAAGTCAAATCTCAAACAGTCTCCTCCAACTGTGACACTAACCGTTGTAATTCCTTTATGTTGTCACTGACTACTCCAAAGTGCTCCTTAATTTCAATCAACACCAGCAGGGTCTCTTTGCATGCTGCTGTCTTACCAACTTTGCGATAGACCATGGCAATTCCGAGACCAATTAGGAGGTATCCCGCTATCATGAGTCCTCCATCGACAAAACCGAAAGGCATACTACTTTCCACTTGTCCCAAGCATCCATAGTATACCTGGCTGAGAAAGTTCCATATGGGCAGGCAGGCTCCTGGGGGCCCCTGTTTCTGGTTGAAAAAATCTTGTCAATTGCCCAGTTGATCAATTCCATTTTGCTGTTCGTGAGCTCAGCAAGCAGGGGATCCAAAAAGTAAAAAGTAAGTAAAGTCAGACAAGACACTGCAAAGGCAAGCAGGAGAGACAGGGAGGAAAGCAGATAGAGGACCTCAGAAAAACACATCTGCTCTCGACAAAGGACAGAGAAGAGATTGCGTGTGATTGCTGAGAGCTGAAAGCTTCGCTTGAATGAGCTGAACTGCAGCAGAATCGTGGATGAATTTAGCTGAAGTTGGCTGAATTTAGCTGACTTCTCTTTTTAATTTGTCAAAATTTGAAGCAGAGGCAAAATTTGTTATGCAAACATGAGAAAAGCATATGAAAAAGCATATGACATGCTGTACACTAATCAAATCATCAATCTGTTACAGTTTTTTTTTTAGATTTATTTTTCAGCCTTTCGTGGCTTTATTGGACAGCTTAAATTGAGAGAGGCAGCAAATTCGGGGAGAGATAATACGGGAATGACATGCAGCACATGGCCTCAGGCAGGAATCAAACACAGGCCTCTGTGATAAGGCCATAGCTCAAATAAATAAATCAAATCAAATCAATAAATGTCCTTAATGAACTGAACATTTTGGTATTTTAATGGTTTTAATGGCACAAAGTTTGCAGGAGGAGTAGGAAATCAAAAAATGGTTGGAAGAAGAAGTAATAGCGGAAGAATAATATTAAAGATTTTGAACAACATAGTGTGACTGCTGACTCAGCAATCACACTATGACATCCAGTCGGGACCAAAACTTGAATGTAAATTATTGCACATTAACAAGATAGTGTTTGAAATTGGTGTAGGATTTTTCCACAGTTAAATGTTGGTGTGATCTAGCTTTAGAGCTTCATTTGGTGGAAATTGTACATGGTTTTCTTCAAAGTCTCACTTTCCAAAAAGTTATGTTTATTGTGTTGTATGTCATGCAAAATATAAAAATAACTAAATTTGAACTTAAACAAAGCCGATTCACCTCATTTATTAACAGTCTTACTTGTCTGTTTTCAGAAAAAAATACATTTGGAAAGTAAGAAAACCTGACATCCAATAAAGATATATACAAAATGTTAATGTGAGTTTCTATGACATTGCAGGGGATCACAACAGGTTACATGCAATTTTGCATAAAGACAACTGTATTTAACAACATAAACATATACCAACCTATATAATAGATACTAACTTGCAACCTTTACATGAAGATGTAGGCCAACTCTATATAATTCACAGTAAAAGTGGACTTTTTTCAATATGTATGTTTTCCATGTATGGTTTGACACCAGAGATAAAATGAGTCTTCTTTAGCAGAATACATTTGCTGAAAAATGTACACTGAACTTTTAATAGAATACATTATAGTAAAATGAGTTTCAGACCACAATTTTACTAAGATAGTCAAGATTTCATGAACCTTTTCAATTTAAACTGAACCTTCCCTGAAACAATTCTTAAAAAGATACACACCAAAAAAATAAATAAATAAAATGGAAGGTGAAATACTGCATAAAATACATACATTGTTAATCTGTTGCGAATGAATGCGAGTCTTCAGGTGAGTATTCCTATTTGTATTTAAACCAGTCACCTGTATGTGCAATAAGCAATATATACTGTATAAATGAAAATGAGTGAATGTGAAAACTGAACTGACAAAAACTCTTCTTTTAAAATGTCATTACATCTCAAAGCACATTCTGTTACATTACAATATAATAATGAATATAGCTGCAAGCAGCTCAATGGGGCAGAGTTGCCATGGCAACGTGACCTGATAACATTAAAATCGTGGCTGTCAGCACTGATAGCAGGTTTTATATCTATTGACCAAAGAACAGGTGTGACTGGCATGACATGAGGTCATATTCTGTTTGGGTTGTTTGTCTTTGTTTTGGATGTAATTCATGAATATTTCAGCTTAAATCCAATATGGCACACACATAATTTTGATCAATATGATAGCCTGTCTGGTGATATCTTGGGATGGGACCGACACCCCAAGTTACGTAAAACAGTTGCTGAGATATGATCCTCACAACCTGTTTGGTTGCTTTTGACCACTTGCAGTCTTACCTAGTGTTGTGTTCAAGACCACCTAGAGTCATGAGTATATCGAGACTGAGACAAGGCCAAGACTTTGAGAGCTTGAGACAGGGTCATGATCTAGACCAGACCAGGTACACAGTAAGGGCATTATGGCCTGCTTGTCTCAATGTTTAGCATGAAAAACGTAATGCTTGGAACAACAGTCTTTGACAAAGTTAACACTGCATTTGCTACATCCCACAATAGATGCTAACTAAAATAGGTAGTTTTCGCAACCTAGTTAGGAGGCAAATAGCTGGCAAACCACTGAAACTAAAGCCCTGAAACAGGATATACACAGGTGTATGTATAACTAATCTCTTTGTTTGTGGGATGAAAAACAATTCTTAAGAGTTTTGGCACAGAGGCAGAATGCTAACATTAGCTAGTTAGCTTTGCTAGCATCACAATACCTTTATCATTTCTAAGTGCATGTGAAAATTTGGACCTGTGCTTGAAAGTGTACTAATTTATATTTTGGATTTTTGTACAAAATTACATTTTTAACCCCAATAAAAACAAACTCAAATCTTCACAAACTGTTAAAATATTACAGAATCATTCATTGATGAATGAAGTTCTTCATACGTTTTCAAATACTTTTTCAATGTTTCATTAAATTTTTTCTCATTGTTCTCCAAAAGCTTTCTCGTTCATTCATGTGTTTTTCATCAAATCACAGCAATGATTTTAAATTAATCAATGCACAGTGATGTCCTTGCAGTTGTGTTCTTGACTGGCCTTGAGATAGAATACTAAGTCCTCTTTGCCTGAGACAAGGCTGAGTAAAAAGAATAGCTGTTTCCAAGACGAGACCTTCAAAAAGTGGGCTTGAGACTTATCTCAAGTACTACAACACTAGTATTACCAGACACAAGAATTTCTTTAAAGCAAACACATCAACAGTTACTGGGCAAAGAATTTTGGTGCTTCCTCAAATAGGATCCCAAGTCCATGTACCAATTTTGAGTTTGAAAGCAAAGTGATGCTGAGATACGATATCACTTCCTTTTCGATGGCTTTTGAACACTTATGAAAAATCAAAAATCAATCTTAACTTTTGTGAGGTTTGGTCTGAAGATCAGGTGGGCCAATTTTGGTGGTGGTGGAGGCCTGTGACGTATTTTTAAACTTCACTTTCACTATGATTGCTGTTTTCTGTCTTTGTAGGTATTAAAGGTTGTTTTAATTGCCGATATAGAAACTGGTGACTTGACAACTGTAATGACCAACTGCTGTCAGGACTTTGTTAGATGGGCACAGGATCAATGTGGTGGTGAGTTCACAGGCTGTGTCCATACTGTACATGTTCTGGTTGCAAAATACATCACCTAAGCAAGACGCAACTTCACTTTTCCACAGCAGGAGGAAACAGTGCTGCATTGTCCCTCTTTATGTAAGGTCTCTGAGCATCACTGACTCCATCTACTGATGTGTATGGAAACAGGTAAACGGGAGGGGTCTAGTTGGTCACGGCTACTAGTACTTTTCAGATACTTATGAATAGTCTGTATCTTTTAGCTTTTTTAGCTTTAAAGCTGCGTTCAGTTTCAGACGATTTACAATGATTTCTCACCAGAGTAAAAATCACTGTATGGCTGTGAAATATACTGTACATACCAGGAAGAGATAAGAGTGAGTTCAAAGCAGGAGAAGTAGTAGAAGACATTCTGTAACTTAATGTTCAAAAGGTATGTGTTTTTAATCACTCATGCACTCATGAGAGAGCAGACAACAAGTCAACAGTCTGTTTCAAGTGTCACAGGTACCAAAACTACGTTTGTCTTGTTGCTGACATACTCTACAGGCTGATCTCAGAGATGTTAACTCTGCCCAGCGATGACCCCTCATACCTCCACTCAGTCTCCTGCTGCTCTCTGTGCAGACAGCCAATTTCACATTCATTTAGTTTTCTTTTTACCAACCAAAAGCATGAAATAGTAATTTATTTATGGTCCATAAAGATATGTTCAATTGTCATTGCCAAGCTACTGCACTGTGATAATAAAAAATCTTAACTTACTGTCGTCCAATTAACATGCAGTCAGGTATAGTAGTATTTGGACACATTTGGGTTGTTCCCATTATACAGTCATTTCTCTGTCCCTATGATTTAGTTACTCATACTGTCTCTAAAATGAGCCACATATTTATACAGTTCGTTCTTCAACACTTAAACAGAGATTATAGACATGAAAAATACTACTTTGTATTTTACACACCTTTTTATTGATGTATGCATTTAATGTTATGTCCTCAGTGCATGTTAATCAACTTCCACAAGAAATATAAAACATGAAATGATCAAAACCTCTAAACATTCTGTAAGTATGTTACAGACCTCCGTTCGTATGGACTCTGTCACCCTCCAAAACAGACAAAAATACGATTGAGACCAATTTCAGGAAGTGAAGTAAGCTTCAACTGTCACTCCTAGCTTGTTTTTAAATGTTATCCTGCTTGTCACACTCCTAAAGTTCAACATTTTATCCAAAATGTTTGTGTCGTGAAAAAATGTTTAAAACATATATGAAAGTTGTGTTTGTGTGTAGAAGGTTCACTTGCTATATGTCGATCACTCACAGATGTACGGCTAACTGAGCTCTATATGTTCCAAATGTTAAATGCTTATTGAGCTAATAGGGTGGAACTTTAATGGGATATTCATAACAAGGGGGGACATGAATGCTTCTTTTTTTTCGGTCCTCTGAGTTTTAGAATTCTTATTTTATGAGATCCTGGGCTTGGCCAATATGTATTCCTAAAAGCTTAACATGTCATTATTCTGATAGAATGTGACAGACAAAAAATTATTTTATGAGGCCAAAATCTTTGAAACAAAACAATCAAGTTTTAAATGTAAGGGTTTGGTTAAATATATAGTATGAACTGTGTAGGAAATTAACAAACACTATTAAACATAGACAAGCTTAATTCATTCATCTTAATTGTTTCATTTCAAAAATGATGACAATTGTGTCACTGTCCAAATACTACTGGACCTGACTGCACAGTATACTGTGTTTTATACACATGTTCAGATGTACAGGTTTTCTCCTTCTGTTGTCAGACAACAGGAGGAGTAGGACATAGTAATCCACTCACACTCTAAGCATTACCAGTGGTCACTTCCAAACTGCTTGCGCTCTGATGATGAAATCCTTATTTTATAATGATGACACTGTCTGACAAAATCAACATACACATGATAATCTTAACATATGCTGTGTATTGGGCACACTGGCATTTAAAATGATTATTCACAAAGTCCCTGCCCCTCATTGGACAGCTTACAGCATTGTTTGGTAAAAGCTCCAACCTAAAACACCAAGCCAAAATGTCATCAACATTGCCAAGCACAATTATGAATGTAAAAATAGAAGAGTAACTGACACTATGAGAAACAAACATCTTGCTCTGCAGATGCATACGTCTACCCATAGTAACAAGGACTGTTAAACAGTTCAATATACTGCTCTGACATGTGAAAATGATTTCTTGTTCAGTGATAAGATTTTTTTTAAAGGTTCAGTGTGTGATATTTAGTGACATCTAGCTGTGAAGTTGCAGATTGCAACCAACTGAATACTCCCATCAACTGTGGTGGCTGCAAAAAAAAAACAAAAAATGTGTAAGTTCCACATTAAAGCCGTGTTTGTTTTGTTTGTTCAGGGCTTTTAAAGTTAAGGGGTTAATAACTCTGGTCTACACTCAGACATAGTAAGTAACAACAGTGTACCTTAATGCTGAATGCCACCTGTTATTAAACAGAAAAAGAAGAGAAAGTTCGTTCTGAGCTTCTGTAGAAATACTGCGACGCAACATGGTGGACTCCGTGAATAGTGACCTGTTTCCTCTGTAGATATAAACAGCTCATTCTAACGTAACAAAAACACAACAATTCTCATTTTCGTGTGATTACACACTAACAAAAACATAATTATGAATATTATATTCCATTTCTGTAATTAGATCCTCCTGAATTCCCCTAAATCTTACACACTGGACCTTTAAGTAAAATAGAGCACACTAAAGTTTAATTAAGTAAGTAATTCAAGACAATACTGCGAAACAAATCTAGGAAGTTACAAGCAAAAGCAAAAATAACTTGGGTGTAATGGGGGGGTGCTAAAAAAATATTTTTATCTGAAAAAGGTAAAAAAGGAAAGATGATGGAAATAGAAAAAGAAATGGCAAGTGTGGTCTGTGCTTTTATATAATATACAAAACATGTATCTGCAGTATCTGCAAAAGATGAACAAGTTAAACAACAAGGTTACAGGCCCCACTGGGAGTAACTCGTCAGTGTAAGAACATTTCCTGTACTGAACCTAGCTCCACTTTTGAACAGGAGTAAATCATGGGTGTTAACAAATTCAATGCACTTATGAGATCTACATTCTGCTCCTACAAGAAAAAAGAACAGTTTAACATTGAAAATAATGTTAACCTGTATGCTTTTGCTAACATCTCGCATGCTACGCTTAGGACATGTATCCTTTAAGCTGAGTTCTTGAGGAATCAGTGGGGTTGCTCAACGTTCTCAAGTTCCTGTCACGCGCATATTTCAGACGCCTCAAGAGACACAACCATATCTCACTGTTCCCTCTGTGTGGGAGGCACAGATGATATCACCTGGAGAGTGTGTCTAACAGTCTTTAGTACCTCCGGGTGTGCTCCCTCCACTTGTGACTAAATTGCGAAGCAGTTTGCGTCGGCCGGCCTGGTAGTCCTCTTCATCTACATTGACAAGCAATTTTATGGCCTCGTGGCCTACGGCTTGTTTTAGGGAATCTGTGATGAACACTCCTTTGAGGGCCTCTAGCAATGATCCGTTGATGTAGTCCCTCCAGAAGGCATCCAAGTAGGTGAGCTCCGAAAACTTGATGTCACAAATGATGGAGCCCAAGTCTCGAGATTTGAGGATTGTGTTGGCCTGGTTGAAGCGCTCAAACTGCCTCTCCACTGCTTCTTGTTTGTTTGAGAAGACGTTGCCCTGAAGCGCAGACTCATGTTGGCAGTATTCAGCCCGGACACGGAGGCGGATATCTGCAGGCGGAAAGCACAAGGTTGAGTTGGAAGGACTGGACGGTTGGAAAACGAGACAATCAGGAGTGGTGCTGTGGTCCAAAAAAAGCACATAAACATCAGCAACATTTCACATGAAATCCCAACACCCTGTATGTAAAAGGTGGACGAAGCCTCCATGACATCCCATTGGTTTGTTACTGTTCTGAACCCTCAGAAACAGAAGTGAAGATATTTGGACAAGAGGGTGGAGCTGGGGAAGAGCGAGGGCTGAGACTAACTAAATCTAACTAAAGCTAACACTAACTTACTGAAAATGCCAACTCACATGCATTTCAATAAATATATTTAATTTGCATTTTGAAGTTTGCATTTGAAAATGTTTACAAGGTTGTTTTTTTTTTTTACTTTACCAAAACTTTACTTTACTTTGCCAAATATTCTTAAGTACATTTGAGGCTACATCCACACTAATCCGTTTTCACTGTCACTGGCATTTTAAAATGCAAATGATCCATGCGATCGTTATAGCACATCTTCTGAATTAATTTCTGTCCATTCTACACATATCACATGACCAGAAGTCCTGAAAACACTGCTGGACATGAGAATTGTCACAACAACTCACCTCCCGTGAATGCAGTCAGTAGCATTATGATAAAATCCAGAATGTAACTGCACTACAGCTGCTCACAGAGACTAAAAGGACAGAGGCAGCTGTAAATCAGCATTTATGTTGAATAAACAGCTGGTAGTCAAGGATGAAGTGTTGTTTTCTTCCCTAAAGTATCGCCCAACAGATGATGATATGATAAATCAGGAGGCAATGAATGTGGGTCTCTGCATCACTGTTTCCAGAACTCTCTGTTATTATCCATCTACATTACAACACAAACCTGGAGTATCCAAACTAAAACAGTGAGCAGATTTTTTAAAAATCTCAGTTTTAGAGATCCTAACACAAAGGAGTACTGTGGATACCAAGTGTAAATAAAGCAAAACAAATGTTATATGTTTTAAAACAAAAATAAGCATGGATGTAGCCTGAGACTAGAAAACTAAGGAGGCAATGATGCTGTCCTCTCTGAACTGTATTTCTTATTACCACATGTTTGCTTCTCTTTGCAGTCAGCTGAAGAATGACTTCTCTTCCGTTTGCGTACTGGTGCAGGAGGAGCAGGCTTTGTTCGGGGAGGGCCAACATGAGATCCTGATGGGGAACAGCAGATGACTGGCTGAGGACCTAAAGAACAAGGTTTGATGTTCAGACCATATCACGCTATACACCACTTTATTAAAGAGTTACATTAAGACTTGTCAGCAGGTTCCACTAGCTACAGATAACTTACTTTACTAATGCTAATCAATCAAATAATATTTAAAAAAAATGAGTACCAGAGGTAACAAAGTACAAATACTTCAGTAGAGTAGTAAAAGGACAAACTTGTCCTTTTACTCCCCAAATTTGAACACAAATACCTGTATTTTGTACTCCTTATGTTTGAGGGGAATTATTGATTATTTTTAATTGGCTTCATTGCATGCGTTCATCAGCATCATCATCCATCAGCCTGAATGGATGTCACAATAAAACATAGAAAAGACGATCCCTTGGTGGATGCAATGTGAATATCACATATGACAAACGTAACAACACGAAAACTGTGTAAAAGACAATAAGAAAAAAAAAAGGACATGAATAATGTAACAAGACGAAAATGATGTGAAAGCCAGAAAAGGACCAAACAGACAGTAAAGGGAGACTGTCTGTTTGGATGTGACTTTGGCTATGGGTTCGGCTGATACCAAGAACTGATACCAGTGTTAATTAACAATAACAATTAACAATATCAGATACACAATCCAGCTGTTTGGGTCAGTATCACACCAATATTCCACATCAGTATCAGATCAGTTTTTAAGTTAGTATGGTTTAATAGTCTTCACATTATATTAATATGATGTGAGGTTTAGTTCACTTTACACACAGCCTCTAGAAATGTCCTTCAAAGACCAAAGTACGACATTTATACTTTGAGGACATTTCAGAGCCTGGACTTTTACTGTAGTAAACAAGTTGAATCAGTACTTCTACTTTTGTGCAAGTATAAATGAAATAATGTGTGGACTTTTGCCACCTGTGTTGAGCACACAAACACCCACCTGTCTTTCTCTGAGTGGCAGAGTCCCTGGTCTGCCCTGCTCCTCTTGGTGAAATGTACCGTACTGATGTCTCCTCCAGATACTTATCAACAGGGTCTGGGCACACTGAAAATAACAGTTCATGTATAAGGTTATTTTCAAACTGTAGTTCCAAACAAAGTCCAAATTATAATAAATACCATTATAATATCATGAAACATATTATATTACCTTCCAACATTCAGGGATCCCACAATTCAAACATTAAAAATATATTCATGACCTTTCAATGACTAATAATATAATTTCCATGACCATTAGCATTCCATTGTTGTTTATTATTTCAGTCTCTAATTGTTGATTATTTTCATTTCCACTTCAAATACTCAGAAAAATGATTAATGTAATAAGTTATTTTCTAAGCAATGTAATAATACAGATCTAAAGCGATGCAAAAATGCATTGTTTTAGTCAAATGCAGAACATTTTCACATTCGTATCTGAGCTTTCTATTACTTTTTCTTAGTACAATGGGCTCATATGAGCTGCCACGTCAAATTCTGCTTCAAATGACAAACATAAACATGATCAAAATTGCTACAAAGTAATGAAATACACCATCATTTAGTGAAAAACTTAAATTCCAAACAAATTACAAGCAATTCCTACAACAGGTCTGGATTCATACATTGTGTTTGTTCCTGAAAGAAAATTCAAAAACAAAAATGGTGAATGTGGTAAATTGTCCTAAATCACTCGTATGTGGTATTTAAGAAACAAATTTGTTAGTATGAGTGGTTCTCGCATGAGGCCCACTGTCTTCCAGGATGATACCTCTGCCTCCATTTCTACTCTTCCAACTGTTTTAACTGCATGTCTGTGTACTCTGGTTCAAAGGACTGCCATCAAAGTGAAAAGAGTCGCAATCATTCATGTAGTCCACAGGAATATATGATAATTAGGGATGGGTACCGAGCACTGGTAATTTTTGGTACAGTAGGGTCAGTACCAGAGTACCTATAAGCTTCAGGACAAAAGGTACGAAGTCAATATTTCCATTGTTTTCTCTTCTTCTCCTTGTTGAATTGAATTGAATTGAAAGCTGTTGCTTGTCATTCTCACCGTGATGGATCGGTGTCAGTGTCGTCGTCATCGCCGCCCGAACCTGAAATGTTAAGGATAACTTGCCACAAGTAGGGATGGTTATCGTTAACATTGTAATGATACTACTACTCTTACCGATACTGCTTATCAATCCAGTACTTTAACGGTGTTCTTGGTTCTTTCTGTTCAAACTGAACAGAATTTTTGTTTTTATTTTCTCTTATGGAATATATTTAATTACTACACAATTAATATTCTTTAGAAGGAAAGTGCAACAGCATTGTTTTGAACTAATCACTATTATAGGCTCTGATTTTGTTATGATATGCAAAAACAAATATCACAAATAATTATTTACTGCAACAGGAAAAAAGTCTTTCATTCTTCACTTTTAAGTATAAAACTTAAAAGTAGACTCCTTATACTTTAAGTATAAAACTTAAAAGTAGGACTTTTTCTTCAACAGTATTTTGACAGTGCGGTAGTTTTCCTGCAGCCTCCAGATCGAAGTCCTCTGCTCTGAGTTCTGACCATTTCAGATTAAATTAATGAACAGACCCACAGTGAAACAATCAGCTGGCAAACAGTCACTTTTATTCATGAACTTGTGTTGTATTTACGCTCCAGGCTGTTAGCATGATGTAAGTGAGGCAATGACAGATGAACTACATGATGAACTTTCTCTGATTTGTACTTGATGGACTTTCACTAGGTGTTGTTACAGATTGCTTGTGATTCCACACGAATATGCAAAGGGCTTGTTGAACTTGTGTCAACAAGTGAAGTGACCACTTTACTGTGGCCACTGTCACTAAGAGCAGGATGTCTGTGTGTGTGTGTGTGTGACGCAGAGCTGCGCCCACCCCTCACACACACACACCGGACACAGATCACTCATATGGATTAAATAAACTCATAAATAGCAAAAAGGCATCACAGACAAATATCTCGGTCAGAGTTGGTGAGAACAATTTGAAAGACAACTTTTATGTAGCAGTAATATATAGGAAATCTATTTTCTTAATTTCTCCGATACGGTTAGGAAAACCGATAATGTCAGAGCTTATGAACACTCTGGTCTTTAATTATTTAGCTGCAGGGCCCATTTAATACCAGGTTTCGGTACCCATCCCTAGCCACATGTATTTGTTTAAATAGCTGTTGCCGAAATCAAATTAAGAAATATTAATGATTTGTTACCCAAACAAAAAATCTTTATTTTTCAAACATTCTCCAATAGGGCTGGACCATATGGTAAAAAATTTTAGCATGATAAATGTTTACATATCAGTCAACATCATGATAAATGTCATATTATTATTTCTTTCGACTTTAAAGGCTGATTTTTGGTCCTGAATGAAGGTTTATTTTAATTTAACTCTTGCAAAAGCCAGCATATTTATTCAATATTCACATTCAAGTGTGTGTGTACCAAGCCTTCAACTGGCTAAAGTAAACACTTTACAAGCAACAGATTTTAGTAGTTCTAATAATTATATGATTGACAAAAATTACAATTATTATGTTAAAACTGTATGGTAACCAGTACTACCACAGATTTACTGATTATCTCCCTAAGTAAAATTTAGACACAAACATTTGTTGGAGATGTTGAAGAAATCAGTGTGGTAAACCATCTGTTTGACAACCTACAAGAAAGTGTAAAAAAAAAAAAACTTTTAATTTAAGCACCACTAAAGCAATATTTCTATTAGGTAAAGATCAAATTAGAAAGAGTATCTCATAAATGACATTAAAGTCAGATGTTAAATATGTTCTTCCCAAATGGATCATTACTTATTTGGGTTTTTTTTCAACCTGAAATTAGTTCAGAAATAACTATCAATTAGTCAGTTGATCAACAAACAAACAAAACAAAATTTTAGGTCATTTATCAGACTCAAAAATACAAATATTTGCTGCAGAGGTGTTTTTTTTACCAAAACTTACCTTAATGTAACCACTTATCTCTACTACTCCTAACCATATCCTAAACTTAATGCTATCCTCAACTAAAAGACGGGGCTACAGGAACCCTCCACTATCGTTCTGGAATAAGGGTAAACGCTCTCTGGGTTGTTTGGCTATACTTTAAAAGAAGTACTCATCACTCATCTCATCAGGGCCTTTGCAAAATATTGTCGGGAGAGAAATTGTTTTAATGCATGAGGAAGCATTGTGGTATTAAAATTACCCTACAAAAGAAATTAAATTCCTACAAAGTTTCTCTGTCAAAACTTGCCATTTTCAGTGTGTACTTGCAGCTCGGAGGTTGTTGTTCTGTCACACAGCAAGAAGGACTTTCAAAACAGTAAAGGAAGGAAGGAGAATGCTGATCCTGCCATTGCGCAGGATCCAGGCCCAGATAAGAGGAAAATATAAATTGATCATTATAGTGTGAAATATAGTTTTAGGGTAAATCCACTTCAAATCACCAGATTTCAGAAAATGTTCCCGACTGACCATCTCTGATTTGCTTCATACTTTCAGAAAATAATGTTACTAGTCCTAGTAGGGAGATCTGTTGAGTCCTTCTTGTACATATCCTGAAGATTATTGATGGCCTACTTAAATCAACTGGCAGGCAGTATGAACTTCCATCTGATGTTGAAAAGCAATCAATATATTGTTCAAACTATTCAAATAGACAGTATTGTTTAAAGTTTTGCTTCTACTGACACTGTAGTTTGTTTAAATTGTAGAACTGTGTACATGGTAAAACATAAAGATGACGTGAAGATTTAGACCTAAAATAAAAATATTAGTTCTCTGATACAGATTTGTGATACATCTTCAGTACAGTGCTTCTATAATTTATTATGATTATATTATCATTTATAATGTAATAATATATATATGGATTATAACTTCCATCTGTAGTAAACATGGTGCATTTGATACATATATTAATGCAGACATGCTCTTTCCAGTGACATAATTGTTTTTATGGTAGACTATGGTAGGTACATGAGCAATACGCATTTGAAATATAGGTGTGAAATGATTTATCTCTTTTATAAAAATATTCTGTCACCACAATAGTAATTACAACATGAGAAATAAATACCAAAATGTGAAAGATCTGATGTGCTTCAATGTGGAGATACACTGGGACTAAATTGCTCTGAAGCACAAACGAACATTTTTTTTTTTTACAGTTTTCAGCAAACTATAATTCAGCAAATATGCAACTGTGGATTTTCTTTTACAGAAGTTAAATACATATTGTACCTTAGAACAACTCCTGAAAATGCCATGCATCTATCATGAATAGTTAAAAAATAATGACTTCTTCAACTTAGCATGTTTTTTCTGAACCACTCCTTTTTACAGTAAAATCAAAGCCCAATATCTCAAAAACTAATGAACATATAAGGTTGACATTTTATATGGTGTTTACTAGGACTTATAATGTTATTTTCTGAAAGTATGAAGCAAATCAGAGTTGGTCAGTTGGGAGGCCTCCAGTGATTTCACAAGACCCTTTACTTTCTTCACTCCCCGCCATGAGTAAAGAAACCACAGAGAACACATTACTTAGAGGTGACTTATGTTAAATGAGCTCATCTGTTACTGCTGTAGTGTTTACATAGTGTTACATGAATAAGAGAGAGCGAGAGCACACACCTCCATCAACCAAACCCATGAAAAGAAAAATAGAGTGCCAACATTTGTTCTTCCACGGTCCACATTCTACCCTTCCACCAAGTTTAATAAAAATCGGCTCATTAGTTTTTGTGTAATCCTGCAGAGTACCAGATAGAGAGACAGACAAACAGAAAAATATGCGTGATATTTTTACCTTGGATCTCAATAATGTGGGATATAAAGTTCAAAAATTATTATTCTGAATTTCATCTGTAGAAAAAAAAAGCTCTGTCCAGTAACTGAAACACTTTATTTTGAGATCTATTTGAGAGGAATATTAGGCTCTGTAACCTGGTTACAGTCAATGTTTTCCATAAAAAGGTTTGTTAAAACTTATGACCAAATCTATTGGTATGTTTGTAGGTATCATCATGCATCATACTGCACTTTGATTAAAAAAATTAATATTGAATATTTTATTTGAAGATTTTCTTTAAACAGATTTTCATTTAAGGCCATGGGCATACGCAAATGCTTTAAGCGTTGTATTCATTTCTAGAGTAATAAATGGAAAGCAAATTTATATTTGTCTCCCTTTTTTCCCGATCTGAAAAGTGATCCGATTAGCGACTCAAAAACCATGATCCAATCCAAATTGTGAGTTTTGTGATCCATTGCACCCCTATTAATGAGTCAACATGTGTGAAAAAGGTCAAGTACACCCTGTATCATAAGTAACACCCCATCTTTCAAGAAACACTATACATTAGCTAAATATTCCAGCTTGAGGTGGACGCCCTAAATATTTACAGAATCACTAAATGTTTTGCATAGCTGTCTTCTTAGATTACTGGAACAAAATTATACCAGGGACATATTAATTGTAAAAACCTGTGGAAAATGATGCACCCTAATATACATAAATAACATATACGTAACATTAGTGAGTATAGTATATAGTGTATAAGTAACAAGTTGCATGTAAGTAAAACTCCAAGTAGCAAAAAAAGGCATCCTTGTGTGAACATAGTGAGATGAGGCTCCACTTACCGGCCTGTCGTTTCCTGAGTGTGACATAAGGCAACAGGTCATGGCGGGTGATAATCCTCAGGAGCTGTAACACATGTCGGAAGTTGGTCTCATCACAGCGACCCTGGCGTTCTAGAGCCAGAAGGAAATCCCGTCCACTCCTGATGCCACCACGTTCGTACTCATCAATCACATCAACAAAAAGGAATGACAGTACCCGGACATCCCGATGCGTTAGTTGGGCTCCGACTATGTCAAACATGCGGTGGAGTGAGTACAATCCATGGGAGTTGTCCACTGCCTCCTCAGGCCACGGTTCAAACCCCCCATCTCTTTTGGACAAATTGGAGTTGGGGCAGGAGGGAGAGAGTTTCCTATAGGCCGCCTCCCCGCTGCCTGCTGCCCCGCTGGAGCATCCTGGCCTGCCTGTCAGAGCTCTATGATCCATTGGCCCAGCAGTTGCATTACTCTGACTTGAGTCCAGCTGATTAGCCTGAATGTGAGGCCGCGCTTGCTGAGCAGAGGAGTTGTGGGCCAGCTGTGGATGAATAACAGCACTGGGGAGAGGAGGATGCTGTGATGTCATCTCAGAGGCTGATGGTAATAAGGGATGCTTGAATCCCTGCACCTCCTATGGTCTTCCTCAGCTCCAAATGACAAACTGTGTACAGGGAAGGGAATAGGATTGGGGATAATAGACAAGGATGAACTTATTTTAGACCAGCTTGCCATTATCATTAACCAATGTGCCAAAAGTAGACACATTCTTTACTCCACTAGAAGTACAGATATTAGTATAACATAAAAAGACTCAAATGTCTGATAAACTTGGTTGATATGTTGCTTTCCTCCATGAGGATCTTCTTGGAATTCACCTTCCAAATCACGCACACACACACATCAGACACTTAGTAGAACTGCCAGATCCTCGGTGAAGCAGTGTTGTTATGATACTGGAATTTCTGACTTTGACACAATACCTTGATTGACTGAGAGCGTTCAACATGAGGTTTTTAAATCAGATAAATATAAACGGGCCATAACATGACCATGTACAACTTTTCTAGCTAGTAGCAGAAAACAGTAGAATCTGTACAAAGGTTCTCAATAAAAGGAGAAAAATAATCAAATATAAGGCCATGAGTACCTGAGATTACTTAAGTATATAATAAATATGTAATTCATGTGGTGTGGTGTTGTCTATTTGGATACGGAATGATAAATATCAGGATGTGAGATTATGGCACAGCCCTAGATACGTATAATATGGATATATTGGGGCCATTTATTTAGTGTTAGCTAGCTGTTAGTTAGTGTAAAATGCTGTTTAATTATTAGCTGAGGCTACTTCAGCTAGCTTGAAGGAGTGTTTATGTAAACAGGAGGCGCATTTCCTAACGACACAGCTAGCTACTACTTTAATCACTTGAATACGAGTCTACAGTAGCACAGACACACACACATACATACACAGCGAAAAAAATATATAGATAACGAGCCATCTAGCTAGGTAAATATTTCACGCCAGCTAGGAAAGGTAACAATAATTGTAGCAATAACGAATGTGAATACATGTGTTCATTCGTGGGCGCGACAAAACATGATCCTGACCATTGTTGCCATGTGATGTGCGATGCTGTAACATAAGGGTATCGTGTAGCGTTAGAACTATAAATAATAACAATAACTGGGGTCTTAGCTTAGTTAGTCAACGTTTACTTTAGACATTAACCAAACGAATTTGTATAGTCAACTTAAGTAGACATTTGAAACAATGCATGTTTTGTTAATCATTTCCTTACCTCCCGTCTTTTGGTTGTTGCTGACGATTCCGACACTACAACAGTGCGGTCGGTGGGCAGCTAACGCAGTTAGCTTGTCAGCATTTTCTATCACAGCAATCCTTCTTCCAAGAGAGACAACGCAGCTTGGTTTAGCTAATGCTTTTGACTTACTACACAGTCGCCACGTCTTCTTTGGGCCACATATAAGGCTTCATTTAATGTCTTTATTCCTTAGACAGACACATTAGGTAAATTACCTAGTCAATTGTCGTTCTTCAGCTAAAATGAAAGAACTTCCAGGTCTCGGTTGAGGTCATTTCCGGTGAAGGTACCATTTTTTTTTAGTATCAACAACACAATACAAGTAACAGCACAGGATGACACAAATACCAGTACTGAATGTAGTGGGAATAAATAACGACAAATGTCTGAAATTCTGATACTCTTCATAATGTAGGTAGCGAGGTCCCCTGTATCATTTAGAAGTTCAGAAAGAAACACAATACCTAACCTAACATTATTTATATATGTATATTTATTTTTGCTGTTTTTTTTGTTTTGGGTTTTTTTTTGTTTTTTTTTTTGTTTTTTTTTGGGAGGGGGGTTATCTGTATTTTCATTTTTTGCTGCTTACCCCGAGCATAATTTGTAGGTTCCTTTATAACTTTGTATTGTATTGTGTATATACATTGCTAATTTAAAAAAAAGTCCCATATGGAATGTTTATGGGTGGTTTATGGATTGTCGCAAGTTTAATTTGGTAGCCATTTCTCATGTTATCATATCATGTGTGTGTGTGTGTGTGTGTGTACATACGTACATATGTACGTATGTACATATATACATATGACGATTTTGTCCAAAAAGTATATTAGATATAAAGAGTATATAAAGAGTATATGGGACACTAGGATAAAGAAAAACAAATCTGATATTTCGAGAATAAAATTATGTTTCTAGAAAAGTCATAATATTACGAGAATAAAGTCATAATATTAAAGGTCAAAATATCACGAGAATAAAGTCGGAATGTTTTAAGGAAAAAAAACATATTACAAGAATACATAATTTATTAATAGTCCCAGCTGCTGGCTAATTGTTTCGTAGTTATTTAACGCTACATGATTTCCTCATTTCATAATTTCAATCCAGACATTTTTTACAGATAAAATAACAACTTAATTCTAATATTTTTTTACTTCTTTCTCGAAATTATTACTTTATTCTCGAAATATTTGATCTTTTTTATCCTCCGTGTGGCCCTGATTGTCCTTTGTGCAAAACTTAAGATTACGAAGAATGCAAAAGTAAAAGAAAAGAAAAAAACACAAATGAAAAATAACATTGACATAAAAAACACTGTCTTGTGGGACATTCTAAGGACTCTTTGGGGCCCTCTGGTGGCCGCAGGCGCTTAAATAGGCGCTGTCTTCTGCTGTGGGCCACCTCTGGATTATCAGGATAAAACATGTTTAGTTCACATTCAGGTTTAGCACAACACATGCAAATTAAAAAAGAAAACAGTGACTAAAATTTCACATCGTTTTGGACCATTACTATTACAATATCTGTGTAGACATTTTAAAACTAGAGCAGATAAATAAACAACACCCAAAAAACTTCAAGACAAAACAAAATAAGTCTAGATGACCAACTACAACCAGATGTGGGAAAAGTCATTTAAAGTCACATTGATTTTAGGTTAATTTGGTAGCAGAAAACAGTAGTGTCCAAATGTCTTGGGTTCTGCACCTAAGCCTTATAATGACCCCGTGACCCTACAGAGGATTAAGTGGTTACAGAAATAAATTAAAAACATTATTCAATGTAATTTTATTTCTCAAGAAACATTTGTATCACCAAATTTAAACCCAAGAGAAAAACTGTACAGCAGAATATACATACATATGTATGTATATTCTGCTGTACAGTTTTTGAATACATCAATTCTCAAATAGTGAACCTTTATTTTAGCTCGAGTGCAGAGAGAGAGAGTTTCTTTAAAACATGCGTTTATTTGTAATAAATAATGTAACATAATAAATAATAATCCAGAAAAGTTCTGGTGCTCTGATGTCAGAATATAATGGTTGTTTAAATTTAATGTTGTTTCTAAACGCTTGGAGGAAACAGGAGGGTTTGTTTGTTTAGAATTCTATATAATTTAGGTTGGTACGCTGGGGGTGCTTTTTCGGTGATTATTAATGGTGTCTTGTAAGCCTAGTTGAGCTAGGCATATAATGTGCATGACACAATAATAAATTAAATCAATCAATCATCATGTAATTTCCACTTTTTATTAGAATCTCTTCTATTGTAGCAGATGTATTCCTGTTTTGAAATGTGTTCATTAACGACACGATTAGGGCTACCACTAACCATTATTTTTATAGTGCTGTCTTTTCATCCAAACTCAGAAATGTTGTGGTTCAGTCAGTAACATTATATGACTTTACACTAAGACACTATGATGTGGAATTACCCACCAGTCTCACAGTTCTGGTCTATGGTAGCAGCCAAACTATCTGATTTTGTCAGATTTTAGTCAGTGACCATACCAGTTACTATCCCTGTCCTTTTGCTAAATGATCTGTCAGAATTGAATGTTTCTAAACGTAATCGCGTTGAGATGGAAACCTCCTCACTCTCTTCCCATCAGACACTGGGCCCTTACCTTCCTGGATGTCATTTAATTAGAACTGCCAATGGCTAGTTAATGGTGCTAATGAGGCCTCCTTAAATAATTGGCATGAAGCAGCTGATTCAGTAAAAGAATTTATAGAACGAACTCTCTCCCTGATGTCTTTCTATGAGACCAAAACTTCCTTGTTTCCCCCTGACTGAGTTTATGTGTGGGTGGGGAGAGATGGGATGGAGTGGGAGGTGGTGGCCTTAGGCTTCCCTTTATTTTCCTTTAGGTTTTTTTTTTTTGTTCCTGTTTTGTTTGCATCTTATTTTGATGCAGGTTCATTATTATTGTTTGTTCCAAGAAAAGGAGTCATGTATTTGTGGCTGTCAACTTATTTTACTTACTTACTAAATAAAAACATTTGATAACAAAAAAGAAGTATGACATTATCCTATTGATAACGGCATTTGAGCTTCATACCCTGGATGTGATGTTACTGTTATAGACATCTGAATCATAAAAATATTAAACAGTACCCAGTCCTATCTATCTGTCAAGTAAAATTAACATTAAAAGTTTAATCAATGCTCCAAATAGGTCTTATTCCAAGTCTGATCCTTATCATAATTCAGGTCTGTGTCTGCTTCAAGAACCCACTGTCCACACATACAGTAATTACACAAGTCAACAAGTACAGCATTTATTTTCTCAGAGTGACATACAATAAAGTTGAAATACATAAGTGGGAGCTGGTGGGCATGCTATTCTTCTCCAGCTGTGGGCAAAACAATCTTGTTTGGGTCATAGTAATTCTCCCCTATTAGAGGAAGTCCCTCCTGCTCTCTCTGCTGGACCAGATGCTCCGCCTCCCTTCTGGCCCACTGCCGCATGCTGGAACACACACAAACAGAAAAAGAATCAAAGAGGAGGGGAAGTACATAGTTTCCAGTGTGCTGTTGCCTCCAATAAACTGTATGTTTAAAGTGTCATCTGTGGCCCTGATCAGACCTTACATTAGGCCCTTTCGCACTGTAGGAACCTTTTGTAGTTCCTAGAACCTTTTCAGGAACTAGGTTCCTTTTCGTGCGTTCGCACAGCATAGGAACCAGGAACCATATACCATAGTTCCTATAACTATTTTAGCTCCTACTCCCAGGCAGAGTCTTTTCATGGTTCCATAGGAACTATATGACGTAAGTGTTTGGTGATTGGTAGAACCAAAGCCACGCCTATTGCCAGATTTCCGCATCTTCCGCATCAGACTTAGAAAACGCCGGGGTATACCTCATGTGTCCAGTTCTAAGCATGTTTGTTTACATCTGACGTTAAAATGCGTCTCCAAATGTGTCTCCAGTGATCGCTTGTGACTGGATCTGACTCGGTATACAAATAAAAAGCTCATCTATAACCTAAAAAAATAGAGGAAGCTTTCATCACAATTCAAACAGACTGGATTTGAAATGTTTCTTTGCCAATATCATTCACTGTGCTGCTTGAAGGCGACCGGCAGCAGCTCTTAAGGTGGATTGTTTTCTGTTTGTTACTCACTGCATGAGGTGACTGTGAATCAACACACCTAAAATATCAATATATGACAACTTTGACCATTCTATGTGTTTTATTGGTTCTCTTCATGACATACACTTTAGTGATGATTGAATCTTCAACAGCTTAAAACATGTTTATGAATTTCTACCAGATTATGGATTATGTGAACTGTAGATAATGTATTTCTTCACAGAGATAAAAAAAAGTATTGGAATGTCCTTCAGGTGCTCTCAGGCAGTAGTACATATGTGAAGCACTGTAATATACAGTGTGTTTGTATGATGCGAGTATCCAGTCCTTCAACTGACACATTGTATGGACACATGCGTCCCAGACCACCTCCCAATACATCCTGAGTGATCAGATTTGAATGTGTCCTCAATGCATCCTGAGTGTGTTCACACCTGGCATTAGAACTGTCCATATGTGATTGTATCTCTCAGGATGAATGTTTGTGCCAGGTCTGAACAGACCAAAGTCAGAGTGGGAGTAGACATTCATAGTGGATGATTTATAACAAATGTGTATTAGAAAATGTCAGCAGAAATGTTGAATGTAACTGCTGCTTGCTACACATATAGCCCATACCATAGTGCCCTTGAATCCCAAAATATTTGACGAATATTATAGCAAAAAAGAAAGAGATGAGTTACACAACTATGGAGTAGACTGCAACGTGTTTGTGTGTCTTTCTGTGTATGTGTGCCTGTGCATGGTTACTAGGGTGATTCTAGGGTGGCAAACTGCACAACAGCTGGTAACAGAGAAAACAAGGACAGAATGACCTATAATTCAGTATCCATGCTGAATTAACAGCTGTTTGTCAAAGATGTCTTGTTTTCTTCGAGGAAGGGTCACATGAAAGGGGCACGATGAAGCAGGGAAGGATATGTCATGGCAGCGAATGTGGGTGTGTCATCGTTTCTGAAAGTCTCCATTTTCGTCTGTCCACATTACAACACAACCCCAGTGTTTCCAAACTAAAACAAGATTAGTAGTGTTTCCAAAAGTCTCACTTAGCGGGAGGTTAAAACGCCGGAATATATAAAACACCGGAAATTGTACAGGAGATGAAGAAGAAACACATGTAGGAGCTAATCTGTGTAAATAGGGGGAAAAAACAAACTTACCCATGGTCTGGTAAATAGTGGATAAAGGTTCCTCCAATAACAAGAGCCACAGAGATGCCAAAAAAGAAGCCCACCTTCATGTTCCACTCATCAACTACGGGATCACTGGAGAAACCATGGAAATCTGGATTCTGATGTGGGACAGAAGCACAACACACACTACAAATTTAACATTGGTTTGAGATATTTTCACACTTTCACTTTTCACATCTTTTGCATTGACTCAGAGTTATAATATAATATCCTACATAATATTCTTATATCACACACAGTACAGCATCAGTACAACAATAGGTCCACAGGTGTCTGCTATTTTTCTGTCTGCTTGGAGTCAAGGCAAAGGTCTTCTATACTTTCGGATTGGGTCACATGACAGAGGCATGACAAATCAGGGAAGGATGAGAAACAATTTTATATCAGTCAATATTGATAATTATCATGATAAATGTCAAGTCATTATTTCTTTCTTAACAATTACAAAACACAGAGAGGATACTCAATTAAATTCTATTCGAACTAAAATAATCAAACTAGAGCTGAAATTAGTCACATTGCTTTCACCTTGTTATGTATTTCACGTGTATGTATTTGACCATATCGCCCAGCTCCAGTTAGCTAGATGCTGAACGTGTATGTACACTGTATATAGTGCATCCATGGTGTAGCTACACCGGCTGCCATTCGCTAACACAGTTGAAAATGTATTTGATTTGTAATGGTTCTAACTCTGTTCGTTAGCTAATGTTTTCAACCACTGTTGTGTAACATACACTTCATCTTTATTCTATTTAGTCAACTCCATCGAAAACTACCATTTGACATAGTGAAACTCACCTTGACATACTGGCTGACCTCCCCGTGTCCAGCCTGCTCTGCGGCGGGGTGAAGCTCCGTCACAGCGGTCGAACCAGCGGCGCCGCTTGGCTTCGACTGCGAGACGAACCGAGCCGGTGCATTATAAAGTAACCGGGGAAGAGAGGGCCCGAACCGTGACAGTCGGGTCAACATTTTGCTTATTTGTGCAGGATAATGTTGACCCGGATCCAGAAACTTGTTGCCCGCTGTTCTTCTTCTTCTTCAATTCCTTTGGTTAAATGGATCACTACCGCCATCGAGCGGTGAGAGGCGGTGATGCACGAGAAGTGTCGTTTTTTATTGTTAAACGTATTAAAAAGGGCTGTAGGAACTCTCCGTCATATCCAGTTCATGGAGAGAGAGAGAGAGAGAGAGAGAGAGAGAGAGAGAGAGAGAGAGAGAGAGGGGGGGGTCAGTATAACGATATATAGAGATAATGAGACAAACAAAACTAAAACACTCTGTCTGGTTTATTTTAATTTAAGTCTCTTTAGATTAGTCTAGAGGCAGACTGGGCAGGATTACCTAACGGGCAGTCTGGGGAGGGGCCCCGGGCATTTCAAATGCAAATACACAAACACGTCTCACTGACTTTTCCACTCTTCATGTATTTTAATTAGGAAAATGAATTCACATATTGTAGTATTGTAATGTACTATTTTCTGCCAATTGTTGACCCAACAAAAACAGGTTCATGAATCATTTTGGGTCCCATCCAACTTTAAGTTTGGGAAAGGTGCATCTAGAGCAACTGGATTCCCATAAAAGACATTCACAGTCCTCAAAAATGGACCCTCACTGACAGTATTGTTTTGAGCTCTATGCTAGTGGTGTGTCTCTGGGTGACATGTTGAAGTATTAGATGGACTGTCAATAAATGTAAAGGAGCCACTTGTGGCATTAAAGGATAGATTCACTTCTGAAGCCTGTCTTTAAGCGATATCCAGGTGCACATATGTTAACACAGGCTTTGTTTGCTGTTGTTAGCCTATCACTTTGTTCATACTGACGACAACCAATGGGTCCCTTCCTCATGTGCTTCTAATGGAACTGGTGGTGACAAAATCCACAGCCACCATTTTGTGCAGCATTCCAAAACCATATTGATACTTATATGAGGCTTTGTGGAAATCTTTGAAAAGCTGCAGTTTTTAGTGTAAAATGTCCTCTGTTAGAACTAGAACTAAATTAGTTGGTTCTAGTTCCATATAGTGAACCAGCCCATGTCCCCAGTTCCACAGTTTTGAGTGAAACTATTCTAATCAAGGATGTGTTATTAATGGAGGGCAGTACACAATGTACACACATATATATATATATATATATATATACGTATATATATATATATATACGTATATGTATGTGTGTGTGTGTGTGTGT
>JAPQRN010000025.1:19816730-19830441 GCA_037367275.1 Coranthus polyacanthus | reverse complement strand
ATTTTTAGAGAGAAGTTCAATGTAAGTCTATCGGAGCCAGGGCTTTTTGGAGCCACCCCCAGTGGCAGTCAGCGGTACTACAACTTTAAGATACTTCCGCATTGGCTTCATTATTGGCTCCCTACAGGCAGGACTGTTGGCCATTTAAATACGTCGTTACATCTCCAGTGTTTTTTACTTTTCTGCTTTTGGAGTTAAGAGCCCAAACCTCACATGAATATGGCACAAACTGATTCTTACTGTTGGAAATGGAGCTTAAACATAACAACGCATTCACAATCAAGTTGTCGTCTTGTAATTAGTGACCCTGCAAGATCCCCAGTCTGCAAAATCTTCCAGTCTGTAACTAAAAACCCACACTTTGGTTTTTTAAAAGTCCTTTCAAAGTCTTCTAATGTATGATAGGCATTGTATATATGTGTATAATGGCATATTTAAGTTGCCTCAGAAATGCCTCAGTTTACAGCGCCTTGTTTCTTGTTTGATTTGAGTATTTTAAAATCCCCTCTGTGTTTGCTTCAGGTGCCTCTCGCAGCCCCAGCTCAGGCTCCCAGCAGAGCGCGCACCCCCGGGCCCCACCCAGCACACAGTCCGACAGCAGCAGCAAACAGGACTCTTACGCCAAGGAAGAACAAAAGAGGTTTGTAAAATGGATTGTTTTCACCAATAGTGCAACACAGAGGTGCTCTGTAGCTGTAACCATGATACCACAGTGTACTGCAGTAGCTTAACCACTGTAATAAAACAGGATTTTCAGGGTGTGTCATATCTGATTGTATTTGACAGCAAAATTAATTATTAATGTTCTTTTGGCAAACAACAATTTAAATGAGCCGAGATGATTCATCGATTTTTTTTTTTTCTTTTTTTTTTTTTTTCAACTATTAAATTAATTGCCAGCTATTTTCGTAGTTGATTAATCTCTCTGAACTTCTTGATTCCAGTTTCTTAAATTGTGAATATTTTCCGCTGTCTTTACTGGCAGTAAATGGCAGTAATCTGAATATCTCTGAGGCTGTGCATCAAACAAAATATTTGAGGACGTCATCCTGGGATTTGGAAACTCTGATCGTCATTTTTCACTATTTTTAACATTTTACAGAGCAAACAAACTTTAATTTGTAATTAATTTTCCCATTATTTTCTTGATTAATCGATTAATGGGCAGATCAATTAAAAATGAAAATAATAATTCGTTTCAGCCCTACGTTTATGTTCATAATCATATTTTTTAGCTGGTTTAGACCAAATTGTACTTCAACTTGTGCAACTTGTAATTGGTTGAAGAAGTCTAAACATATAGTAAAAAAATGGAAAATTGAACTTGCTCAAACTTACACATATCTTGGGTGGTCTCAAGTTCAAAATCCAAGCCATCTTTATTTTGTCTTGCACTGTTCATTCAAAAACGACATGACAGATACTGACGTGGATTTAAGTGGTCTAAAATTAGGTCTATGCTGCCCTCTGGTGGAAGCAGAGTTTCAGAGCATTTCAAACATTTCAAACAGGTGTGTGAAAGTACAAAATGATCTTTGCACTCATGAATCAAACAGGGTGAACAGATCCCAACAAACCAAATGTGATGCAAAGAGTATGTTTGTGTAAGACATTGTGGAACATGTCACCAATGCTGAGAGGTAGATATAATGTCTGTCTAACTTACAAAATAAACACACACGATAGACTTTGTGGGTTACAGATGAGGCCTTCATATGAGGGAATACATTTCTGAACAGTCCCAGCTCTTTAAAACAAGTGTATTTATTTACAATAATAAGAATAATAAAAGAAATAGCCCTGGATCTGTTCATTTCTCGTTCCAATCATGCATTATAGCCCTCAAACAATATATCGTTGATCAGAAATGCAAGTACGTTTAGTCTCCTCAGATTCACTTCACACGACTTTGCATTTTGTCCTCCTGCTGCATAAAATCTAAAGATAAGAATTCAGATTACACTGATTTTGTTCATGTTTGTTAATGTTGTGGAAGCCAGCATATGCTAAAACAACAAAGTTAACAAAAGTGAACAAAGTAAAGGTCCCTAACCGCTGTATAGTGTTGGTTTATATTGATGTCGTTAGGACTGATTTCCTTCAGAATCAAAATGTGAAACATTGTATTTTCAATTTGTGCATTAAAAAAAAAAACCTGAATGGAAATGCTGGAAAATTGCCAAAAAAGTTTTTAGGCTTCCGAGTGGTGGAAAAGTTGGTGTTTCATTAAAAGATAAATGCGCATAAGTGCAGACTTTTAAATCATGATGATAAACCAACTCTTAATACTGGTATAGCAGTAGTAGTTGGAAACATGCATAAATCCACATTTTCTTTTGCAGAGTTTTTGAAAATGTGGTTTAAAATTTGCAATACATTTGGAGGGAAACCTGACCATTGTCTCAATATGTGGCAGACGTAGGACGAAGGATAAAATTGCCGTGCAGTCCCTGACCACCAGCGAATCGAATCACGATTTTGCGTGTTTGTATGTTGTAAGGTTTGAACGGCAGCAGACAATACTGAAGGACGAGCTGGCCAAGGTGGCACAGAGAGAGAGGGAGACGGCGCGGGAGGAGATGACGAAAGCCATGAGCCGAGAGAAGAAACAAGCACGGCAGGAAGCTGAGAAGGCCAAACAACTGGTACACGCACAACTCCTAAAGCTCACATATGCATGATTGCTCAAACATTTTCTCTCCTCTTCAGCTGAAAGTTCTTTCCTGTCCGTCTCGAATTGCCTTCAACACGAACCTTGTGACCTTTAGATATCTGAAAGGTCAGCCTTGTTTATAAACCACACAGAATCAGGTCAGGATCAGGATCCACTTAGGTCAATGGTTGGTGTTGCCTCTGACTTTTTGGCCCTTTAGTACTTTTTTCTGGCATCACGGTGTGAAATCGAGTAGTACACAGCGCTTGGTTCTGATGCACTGATGGTGTTTTTTGGAGAAGAACAGTTGATCTTTTATGACATTATTTACATAGACTTTCTGATCCTTTTTTTTTTTTTTTACATTTTTTCATTTTCTTTAGTTGCTTCAGTTACTAGTTACGATTTACTTTCATACCTTTACCCTTCAACCTTAATTTGGTTTGTTCATTGTTCATTCTCTGCTTAAGTATCGGACCTGACGTGAGACCAAGACCGACCTCGATATATAATGAACCCACCAATGCAGCGAATGATCAGAATTGAACAGAAATGTTAACATTTGGATTTTAAAATCATATACATATTACTCAGATACAGGCTGAATCACCAGAAAGTCAAGGGAAATTACAACATGCTGGTGTTGTGTGGATGTAAACGTAGCAAACGTAATGTGTTTTGAAGATGCAGTGTGTAAGATTTACAGGGATGCAGAAGGATCTAATTACAGAAATAGAATATAATATTCTTAATTATGTTTTCATTATTCCATAATCAACTCAAGATATGAATAGTTGTTTTTTTTACCTTACCTATATACCTTTTTTATTTATTTTATTTCATACATGAATATTTTCTATTGTGTTAAATGCGTAGGAGAAATATAATCATTATTTGTTGAGTATACAATTCAACATGTAATAAGAAATAGTTTTAGTAATAGTTTTTAAAATAAATTTTCCTTGTGGTACTTGCTTATAAACCGATTATTCAATGATTATATACATTCACTGGGCATTATCTGGATTTGTAGTAACCTATATTGGGATGTGAGATTTCCGTCATATCACACAGCCCTGTTGGTAATGACGTGTCTTTACGCCACAGTTATATATCATTTTGCATTCTCATAGCCATGAAAAATCCTCTCCTTCTGTAGCATCTCCGGTTGCCCTCTTGGTGGTGCTGTTGTGTGTGTGTATATACTGTAGTTTAGGTCCAAACTTGTCCCAGCACTTTAGACTGCAATGATTTTTAGCGATAAAGCTGCGTTAAAAACCACATCAGTTTGATTGTCTCTCAGTGGGAGATGAGTGGGTATAGGGTCAAGAGGTGATTTGGTTTTCTCCGGTTAAATCGCTTGTTGGAGCATTTGACACAGGCACAAATTGCGTCTTGGGAATGCATTTGCAATTTCCCAACATCCTTTGCCTCCTCTTCCTCGTTTTACATCCCTTTTCTTTTTTTCTATCTCCCCCTCTTTTTTACAATTTTCTCTCTGTCCTTCTTTTCCTTACCCTCTTCTCTCCCACCCCCTCCCCAGTCTCTATCTCCCTCTGTCTTTTCTCTCTTTCTATCCCAGCCCATCACTCTCGCCTTCCTAGCCTGGAGACAGTATTATCAGTGCAGTGCAAGCGGTAAATTGCACCCTGAGAGTTTCCTGGTGGTGGAGATAGGGCGCGGTGCTGGGTTTGAGGTAATTGTTGGAAAGGGAGAGCTTGTTTTACACACTAGCCGTTGCCTGTTTCACGTGATTCTCCCTCCCGCTTTTCCCTCCTTGTCCGCCTGCCTTCGCCCCGTGTTGAGACGCGCTGTAGCGACTGCCTTATCTCCACTCCAGCACACTCCCACCACTAATAGAAAGCCGCTGGAGGGGCGTCGTGAGCAGAATGACCAGTCGAGCAAAACTGGACCTCCTGATGCTGAGGGCTCCTTGTAATTACCGTTTCTTGTGCTATGACTACATGTTTGCACTCACACCTGAAAAGTGTAGCAGATTTGCTCACATTCTTAACTTTCGGTATAAACCTTTTTTTTGTCCTGCTGTTGAATCTGAAGCCCTGGTCGCTGGTCATGTGCAGTGTGGTGCAAAATAGCTGCCTAAACAAGTAAAAGCTGAGATTTAAACTCCATTCAAAGTTAGAACTAGAATTATCGGTTTACATAGGAGCTGGTATGCAAGGCTAACGTCACAACAGTTTGAAAGATGGACTGTAAATACTTCATGTAGGTTTTCAGTGCTTCAAGTTGAAATGTGCAACATTTCTTGCTTGTAGGCTCTATATTAATACTTGAGCTTTGATTATAGACTGTATATGAGAAGTGGATAGACTCACTGTGACGTCACCCATTGGTTTTTGAACTGCCATTTTGAAGCCAGGAGTTAAAGTTTTGGCTGTCGCAATATGGCTTTTGGGAGCCAGAAGTGACCATATTTGGAAAAAATAACGGAGCTGCGTAAGCACACGAGGTGATGGGTGAGCAAATGCTAAACCCTAGCTTACAGACAAGGTAAAACGGTAAATTTCATACATTTGTGTAACAAAATCATTTGACGGTCTTGTTGGTGTAACTTATTAACCACAACTACAGTCAAACTATCTGTCAGAAAAAAAAAAAAATTATTCAATAAACAGCAGCTCCGAAAGTACGACTCAGTAGGTGAGCGAGCTGTCAGTCGCACCCGTCAATCAAAGCTTAAAAATCTTTTAATGGAGGAGCAATTTATTTTTGTGGTTGTGGTTAATACGTTACACTACCAGGACTGTTAACTCATTTTGTTATGCAAGTGCTTGATGAAGTTTTTTTTACTGAGCCTGTAAGCTAGCATTTCTCATTAGGTCACCCATCACCCCTTGTGTTCCCCCAGCTCCGCCCTTCTGTCCAAACATGGTCACTTCTGACTCCAAAAAGGCAAGATGGCAACAGCCAAAACTCAAAACGGAAATCCAAATAGTCCAAATAGTCCAGTGGGTGACTATAAGAGGTGACTCCGTCTACTTCTTATATACGGTCTATGGTTTGGAATAGTGAGAAATAAAACTGGTTCATTGGCTGCTAAACTCCACCAAACAGTTGCAAATTTTGACTCTTTGCTATTTAATGGTGGGCATGCAGCGAGTCTCTCAAAGCATTTTTCTTTGACAACAAACTAAAGACAAACAAACAGAAGAAAGTGAACCGACTGGTAAAGTTGCAGGCTGTGAATCTAAATATAAAAATACTCAATTACTGCATAGTTTCATGAAATAATACAATTACCAACTATGTCCCACAGCCATGTACAGGTCCTCCGAAAATGTATTAACAGCAATTGAAATTAATTTCAATTGGGTGCCTGCCAGCACGGCTGGTGTTATCAGACGTTAGTGTCTACCTTGGCCAGACCTTAGCTGTTATTTGGCAGGGGGCCACTGTTAATTTAACACTGGCTGGGGAAAAGTTTAAAAGGGATGACAGTGTTTCCAGAACGCTTGGGGGAAAAAAATAGTCCAAGGAAGACTGAACATACGAGAAGACGAGAAATCAGAGGTGACAGCTGATTAAGCATTTACTAAGTAATTGGTAGCAAGAAGGATGTGAGGGTGGAAAAAAGCAGTGTCTGAATACTTTGTGAAGGGTAAGGATGAGGAATGAGGAGGAGGAGGCGAGAATGAATGGGACTGAAAGAAGATGACATGCATTTCCTGTAGAACCGAAGAGCTGAAGAGGAGGGAAGGAACGAGAGGTTGAAAAAGAAGTGACATTTCCTGGAGTGTCATAAGGAGCTGGAGGAGGAAAGTGGCAATGGGAGCAGAAGAAAGGAGGGGCTGTGATGTAATGTTTCTTGGAGGAGGGATGAAGAACAGAGGTATGATTAGTAGGATGAGAATTCATACTTAATTATTTTGTAAAGAATCTCAGTAGAAGAATTGAAGAAGGGACAGAAAACAGAGTGGGAGGACCTGACTTTTTACTCTGAACGATTTTCAGAATTACTAAGGAGAGGAGTGGGAGAAGATGCAGTAAAAGAGGACACTGTATACAAATGTGTGGTCAGTGAGTTTGTGAAGAATCACTGTAGGGCGACAGGGGGCAGCAACAATGCCTGAGTATAGCCTTGAATGTGGAACAAAGGTGTGAGAAGGTGACTAAGTGCTTCCTGTCCTCAGTGCGTGGGCACAGCACTGAGTCAGAAAGAGTCAGACAATGATGTGTGGCGTCTTCTATTTAGTTGCCTCTTTCTTTTATCATCCTTTCACTCCCTCACTCAATTCCTCCTGCCTTTTGTCCTTTTCCCAGTGAACTGCCTGATCCCGCCATTTTGCGGACTCTTTCTTCATCTTTCTGCAGAGGCCCTCAGTCACTTTGCTGCGCCTTGTGAATAGTCTTTGTTAATAGCAAATCTTCCGCAGATTAATTTCAGAATGAGAGAATGGAAAGAAAGGAAGCAAGTCCAACTGAAGGGCTAAAAGGGATTTTCTCTTATTATAATGTGTTAATGGCCTTTTGGCGCCTGTTGAAAGCAAAAAAAAGGTTATAAGTCACATTAGCATATGGTAAATTTCTCTCTCTCTCTCTGTTCTCCCAGAACAATTAGGAAGCCTATTTTATTAGCTACCCTTTAACTTCCTCTGATGGAGCTTCAGCTAATGCAAAATGCCAACCGTGCTTTGCTCATTCTCTGAACAGCACAGGTGAACAAGTTACAGCATGAGGTGATTTGATGGAGGTTGTAAAATTGTAAATTGGTTTAAGTAATTACGTTTATGTTTTTTTTCATTATTATTTTGACAAGTTTGTGTGTTTGAAACTCTATACTAAGTTATAAACTGTCTCATCTGGTTTACACTAGTACCTGCTAGTACCAGGTGTACCTGATAAAGTGACAGGTAGTGTATAGGCTGCTGTTGTCGTCCATCTGCGTTCAGAGATGCTCTTCTCCATACCTTGGTTTTAACGAGTGGTTATTTGAGTTACTGTTGCCTTTCTATCAGCTCCATCCAGTCTGGACATTCTCCTCTGACCTCTGGCATCAACGAGGCATTTTCGCCCAGAGACCTGCCGCTCACTGGATATTTTCTCTTTTTTGGACCATTCTCTGTAAACCCTAGAGATAGTTGTGTGTGAAAATCCCAGTAAATCAGAAGTTTCTGAAATACTCAGACCAGCCTGTCTGGCACCAACAACCATGCCACGTTCAAAGTCACTTGAAATCACCTTTCTTCCCCATTCTGATGCTCGGTTTGAACTTCAACAGATCGTCTTGACCATGTCTGCATGCCTTAATGCATTGAGTTGCGGCCATGAGATTGGTCTTTTAGATATTTGCGTTAACATGCAGTTGAACAGATGTACCCAATGAAGTGGCCGGTGAGTGTACGTTTCATTTGTAGGTTTGGTGCTCTTAAATGCATTTGTTAGCACTGGAGATTTAGCTGAAAAAATGGGTAAGAATCGACCGTATCTGTCGATGTGCATCTACTGTAAATCTGCACTACATACATGTGCACATTACACATGTGAGAAAATGTTTAATGTGGATGGTCCATGTTTGTGTGCTTAGGTGGAGGTTGTGTCGGAGTCTGCGTTGTGCTGGGAGCTGGTGGTTTTTTGACATCAGCTAAGCCATTTCTAAGCTAATGCTAGCTTGTGTTGGTCACTGTTGCTACTGTAGAGCAGCAGAAGAGAGGCACTTGAGAACACAGGAGCAACCGTAAGGATTTTTGCTGAGTCCTCTACGTAGAAATCAGTGTACAGGCTGTTATCATGTATGTACGGAAGAAGAGTCAGTGACAGTGCTCATTTTTTTAAGGTACCTTATGATCCATTCACACATTGGAAATAAAAAATTGTTTAGCACGTGTACATTTCTTCCCATATTTTTGGTACCTTTAATTGATCCCTCTTCTGTTAGAACAATGTGGGTGAGAGAGGTGTGGGTGGAGTGAACTGCTCTATATCTTTTCAAAGCCAGTGTGCTTTGAAAAATGAAAGCAGTGCGCAAGTATCATGAGGTGTAATACCGCTGATGGCCACTAGATGCTGTCTCCAAAAAGACTTGGCTGCTATAGACTTAAATTGAACTTCCCTCTAAAAATAATAAGTTTTTTAGTTTACATTTTTTTTATGGTGTCATTATTTGGACTGCTTAATAAGTGTTCTTGTGGTCCCTCTTTAAATTATTCCTTGGTTAATTAAGCTTTGATATGTGCTGTGTCAGGCTTTGTTTGACTGGTGTCATTGACCGTTTGCTCGCCTGCTGAATCAAACTTTCAGAGGTTCTGTTAATTGAATACCTTTTTTTTTCACCCAGAGACATTGATAGTAGTTGTGGTTAATACAAGACCATCAAATGATTTTGTTGCGCAAATGTTTGATGACGTTTTACCCTGTCAGTAAACTAGCATTTAGCATTGGCTCACCCATCACACCGCGTGCTTCCCCAGCTCTGCTGTTTTGTCCAAATATGGTCACTTCTGCCTCCAAAAAGCCAAAATGGATACTCCTAGTTTCAAGCTCGGTATTGCGCTGTATATAATCAACTCCACCCAATCTGTAATGATTGCACCTGGAGGGTTTTATTTAAATCCCACTTGTAACTAAACCCCGCCCTCCTGGCCAGGCACTTTTGTCATTTTCTTGCAGCCAGCTCCCAAACTAGTTCAGGAATTTCTTAGAAGCAGTATAAACAAAGGTAAAGTCTTAATTTGGGGAGACAGCGATAGTAGGGGACGATCACCTCTGTTTAAATCAGTGAAAGCACGACTGAAAATACAGGAGTAACTATGTCTTCCTTCAAATGACACTAGATGGCAACAAAAGCATATTCCATGATTTTCCAGAAATGTCAAAGCATCTCTCTCTTGCTCTTCCTCTCTCTCTCTCTCTCTCTCTGCCTCTGTGTTGAAATTTCTAATTGGAAAGCTCGTCACATTTGTTAACGCACAGGTTCAGCACGTTCACGTAATCTCTCTCTGTCCAATGACCTTTCATCGCTCCTATTATTTTGAGTTCCTCACAAGTGGCTGCAGAGCGGCAGGAAACATTTCATTGTAATGTTCAAATTACTTTAGTTGCAAAGGAAGTTGTCACTTGCCAAGAACCACAGACGTTCTTTGTCTCACCTGCTTTTAAAAGTATGGTTTAAAAAAAAAAAAAAAAAAACCTCTATTGTTCCACGGGTGGTAATTAACTTCATTTAAAATTATAGCAAATGTCTCAGTGAGTTTCAGTCTCTCTGGCCTCTGCTTTGTGTTTTAATACATTTGTACAGATATTTTTGCTTCCTCCAACCCCCTTAGTGAGTCCTGAATCAGCCCAGGAAATGAAATGAAGTATATATAGTAAAAGTTTAGCTGTAATTTTCTCTTATTTGTGAAACATGTCATCTTACTCTTGTTTATTATTTGAGATATATAGTATTTTTGTTTTGTTTTTTGGCCACGAAGATCACTACAATTGAACAACTCCTCTACAATATGATTAGAAAAAGTATATGAATAAATTCTGTCATTGGGCTGCGTTGCTCGTCCCATTTTTCTAGCTGTGATTACACAGAAGTGCAGATTATACAGTGTCCAAATGCAACATGGTGAAATACACATGTAGTCTATTCCTCCAGCCATTAATAACGCCTATCAGACTCCCTGCACACTTTCATTTTATTCACATGTTCATATATATTCTAATCCTTGATGGACTGTTTTGCACACTGACAGCATATATGGTCTTAAGTGGAGCATCATTGATTGGATGCTGTTCTTCGTCTTGAATTCACATATACTTTGATCTTTTTTTTTTTTTTCACCATATTTAGTACTACACTGTACCAATAGCAATATTTTATATAATCTATTCATTTATTTTTTATTTATTTCATTTATTTTTAACAGTTGTAAATAAAAGAAATTATATAAAAAGGCAAATAAAAATAAAAGCCACATATATAAGTAGAAGTAAATTATTCAAATAAGATAAGTTCATGTTTGATAAAGAGCAGTTTCATAAAGAGCAGAGAAGTTGATAACTTTTCTGGTCCTACCTCCTTTGTCTATTTTTATACTTTGGTTTTAGATTTAACTTAGAGACTTAACAGAAAGAAAACTCAACTATCCACTACCTGCGTCCATCAGATCAGATGTCTGACAATCAAACAACGGGAACAGTTTTGGCCAAAGGCAAAAAAAAAACCAAAGAATTTGAACAATGTGACGATTTACCTACCGAGACCCAGAACTCAACCCAACATTTTAAGTCTTGTACCTCAGTGTTTTGGTTTCATAACCCACACCGTTGCTGTTTGCATTAGTCTCTCATCTCATCACTCTTGTTTCAGTCTGCAGCAGGAAACTGTTGTGAGCAAAAAAGGCTCCAATAAATCCAGTGTACACTACCTGAGCAGAACCAAACAGCAGACAGACAAAGTGAAGCAGACATATTGCAGAGGTTAAGAGCTGGAGACTGTGGAGACCAAAACCTCAGCTAAAGGGAGATTGAATTCTAAACTTTCATTTGACACCAAAGTGAAACACTCAAGTTACACTTCGTGTGCAGGATAAGTATATAGACAACTGTTGTACCGAAGATCTAATTACAGACGTGGAATATAATACTTAGAATTATGTTTTCATTAGAGTATAATCACACAAATAAGAATTGTTGTGTTTCGTTGCCTTAGAAGGAGTTGTTTATATCTACAGAGGAAGCGAGTCTCCTTTCGCAGTCATTAGAGGTGTGAATCTCCACTAGTGTCACAGTTTGATTACAATTCACCTGTCGAGTCAAATGCATAACAATTCATTCAGAAGAAGAACACTTCCATTCAGAAAGTGTTTTCAAAAATCTAATGTGCATCTTCGCAATATCAGAATCTGTGTGACTCACCTCAGTACATAAAACGTTACAAAAACACATCAGAAAACCTTCTTCAGTGCATTACATGTAAATATGTGAAGATTCGCTGGCCTCACAATCCTACTCAATCCGATTTTGATGTCTGTATCACGATGTATGTTGGAAATGAGAAATATCGACACCTCTAGTCGTCGTGTTTCTACTTCCTCTTCTTCTTTTTTCCAGCTTTAAGGTGTATTATCGTTACCGACTATGTCTGAGGGTGGACCAGAAGTAATATCCCATTAACTAAAAAGCCCAGAACGGACAAAACAAACACAGACTCTAATGACGCATTTTTAGTGGCCACCATAGGTTAGGATGAGGTGAGGGCAGAGTGGTGCAATTTGCAGCCTCACCACTAGATGTCTCTAATATTACACACTGAACCTTTAAAAGGTGATAATATGCATGTCATTGTTATGTTTACAGGTCTGGGACTTAAATCTCTTGTTAAATAAATAAATAAAATAAATATAAAATGTTATTTTAGGATATAGATCTCTTTTTTTTTTTTCAAGGTTTTTTTAAAACAGAGGTTAGTAGTGCAACAAAATACTGATAAAGGAATATATTGTATGATATATACAATATATTGTGTCATTGGTGCCATATATCAATATTTCTATTAAAACATCCAGGCGCTGTCGGTGTTGATGAATCGGCCAAGTCAATTAATCTCTGTCTCTATTTCCAACCCCTAGAGGAGATACAGGTAGACAAGTAACACAAGGCCAAGACAAGTTGTATGATATGTAACGACAAAGAACATTGCAGTTTGTGACAACTATATATACTTACTTTCATCCTAATTTTTCTTATACACCAATGATATGGCTGGTAAAATGTCTCATGGGAAATCCGCAGTCTGTTTTATGTATTTCTACTGATGAAGTTGTCATGTGTATCGAAGTGTTCTGGGAAGGCGCCGCTCTCACCAATTCCACGATGACTACTTACCTTACAGCAAACACCGTAAGGCCAAAACGTCAAGCTAAATTCGCAGTTTTTATATCCCAGATGCAGCACCATTCCGGTCCAGAGCAGGATAGCGCTGGGATCCCTCTTGTCAGCCTCATCTGTTTGTGGAGCACACCCCGTTGGACTGCGCCAGATGTTGGCTCTGATTGGACAAACCTGCATTTGTTGTTTATACCTAAATTCATGTAATCAGCTGGAGATTCTCCACTGATGGAGCAAAAGAGTTGTTTCTCTCTTACACGCTCGGGGAACTCGTTCAGACTTTTTTTTTTTTTTTTTAAGGCTGTGAGTGAAACACCTGTGTTCATGCGCACACCTGCTTACGCACACAAATAGGAGAGGAACAGACTGAGGCAGATGGGGACATGCTTCATTATAGGAATACATATGAGCCTCTGAATGGCTTGATGTTTTATCGTGTATCTCCTCTGACTGCTTATTTCTTCAGACATATGGCGACACTCAGCTTTAAGCCATTTTCATAAGTAAAAAAACAGGTTAAGTGAGTTGCTTCGCTTGGGTGTGCAAGTATTGTGTTGAATTTCTGCAACAATGTAAGGAATATTACTGCAAAATGGTATAAATACATTGACCGTTTTACATATAAATTACAGATACATATGAAATGACAGGAGGTAGAAGTAATGTGGAAAAAGGGAGATGTAATGAGACATGGAAGGGTTAAAAGGAGAAAAGAATGCACAACAGAGATAGGGCGAGAAGAGAGGATGTTGGGAAATGACAGTGGCGTGGAGATGGGGAGATGGCTGGAGTGGCATTGAAGGAAATAGAGGGAATGAGGTGAGCGAAGGAGGAGGCTGAGGTACAGATAAGCCCGCAGTTGTATCAGTAATTGTAATCTGCAGGAAGTGACATGGTTCTGCATGTAAAGCTATTAGGGGGACTGCGTCGTTCTAAAAAAGCTGAAGCCCCCCCCGCACACTGTCAGATAGGGCTGAGCCGAGCCGAGTAAACGCGTAGGCACGCACGGGGCGAGTAAAACCTGGTCCTCAAAATGAAACACGGCCAATTTAAGCCACTTGTGAGTTTGGATCAAACTGACCAGAATAACTTTTTTAATTTGGAAAAGCGGTGTTCATATGTAGGGGTTTGTGTGTGTGTGTGTGTGTGTGTGTGTGTGTGTGCGTGTGTGTGTGTGTGCGTGTGTGTGTGTGTGCGTGTGTGTGTGTGTGTGTGTGTGTG
>JAPQRN010000025.1:19781247-19794165 GCA_037367275.1 Coranthus polyacanthus | reverse complement strand
GATAGATAGATAGATAGATAGATAGATAGATAGATAGATAGATAGATAGATAGATAGATAGATAGATAGATAGAGGACATACATATTTTTGAGCGGACAACACACAGATAGGGACACACAAACTTGCCTCTCAAAGCTCATGTGCACACACAGAGCCCTGGGTCAATAAAATGACACCATAGGAAATACTTTTGTGTTGCTGAGTGAATGTCATTGCCACTGTCAGTTCAGACCAAAAGGTTAGATGAAGTGGGAGTGTGTGTGGGTTTAAAGACTGCTTCTTTTTACAGATGATCAAAGAGTGCCGTCTGTGCGTGTGTGTATGTGATCGCACGTGTCATTTACTTATCTGCAGCTTGCAGATTTTGTCAGTTTGACTTTAACAAAATAGCATTGTTATAATTAGTCAACAGAAACTGAAAATAACAGTAAAAATAAATCTACCAAATTACTTTCAAGCTCGCCATTAAGCCAAATGTTCTCCAGGCACCAGATGTAAGAGATGTATTCCCATACTTGCAGGGTAGTGGTAAACACATGTAGACAGCTGGGGAAAATGGGGCAACGTGAATGGCTGTAATTATCATCAGTAGGGAAGCAGAAATCTGTTTGGCTCTGGATGGCTGATGACTGTAAAGTACAGCTGCTGGCCCCTTTTCACAGCTAACAGTGTTGTTGACACTATACGCTGTTTCCTTGGCTCAATGCATTCTCAGCATTATGGCACTGATGGCCAGCTTTGAAAAAATGTGGATTTGCTCTTCGCTTTCATTCATAACCCTGTGACTGCAATTATGCCTATCCATTTTTCTTTTAAATGTCAGCCATAAGCTAGTATCACGGAACATTTAAATGAAAGAATGAGGTCGTACGCAGAGAAGCCATAGTAATTTATGTTATAGCCACGTATAGTGTTAAGACCACCAATTCTGTCTGAAGACTGAGTGCACATGATAAGCAGGTATGAATTGAGGGAAGTAGCAATTAAGAGGCTGTAGTTTGCTGAACAGTTGTAGTAAAAGCCCTTAGAACGGATTCACTCACTCCACTTACAATGGAGATTGGAGGTTTACATGCATACATTGGCCAAATGCATTCAAACACAATTCCAGACATTTCATTTCAATATATTTCCTCTGTTTGTTCAGTTATCCCAACTACTTTATTCTGATTTAAAATTTCAGACTAATATATCTAAATCACGTGTCTACATTTTGGCCAGTAATACATTTTCTTGGCCAGTGGATTTTTTTCAACCACCAGGCCCCTTGCCCGGTGAGTCAAAACGTTAATTTCGGTAGAGGTATTAAAAAGGTCTTAAACGTCGTTAGATTTGTACTTAAAACTGTTCAGATACCCTCAGAGGGTGAACAAAATGCACCTGCCGTTGCTGCATTCATTTTTTTTAATGCATGACATATTTCAAATGAATTGCAAAGATTGACACATTCACTTTTGACAGCACTCTTTGTTTCCTTAGCTTATCTTACCTTAAAATTCACAATTGGACCCGCTGGCCTTGGTGGTTCTGTGAATCCACTGGACCCTCTGGCCCTGGTGGATCCCACAGCTCTGCTGGATTTGGTAGCCCTTTTGGTTCCAGTGGACCGGCCAGTCCCTCCTTCTCTCTGTCTGACTGTGAGGTCCTTTTGGGACTTTGGACTGGGGCTCTGTGGAAGTTAGTCAAGTCAGTTCATTTATAAAGGGGATTTCAAAACAATAAATGAGGACCAAAATTCTTTCCAGAGAGATCAGAAACACAGGACTGATCAGAAACACACAGACATAAATAAGTAAAAATAAGTGACTTAATAAGTCTATATAAGTATATATTTCCCTCTGGGGAGCCTCAGCCCACATCATAACGGTTAGATTTATAGCATCTGTTAGAAGAGACTGTGCTCACACAGATGTCCATTAAACCAAAGCATGAGTTACTATAATAATAATAATAATAATCATTGTAATCTTTACTAGTAGAGCACTTTTCTAAAGTTGCATTACAAAGTGTTTCAAACAACAAGATCATAAATCAAATAAAAAAGTGAGTTATTATTAAATTACAATACAAAACCAGAAGTAATGAACCGGCCCTCACACCCCCACACAACTTGGGATGGGCCATGGTCAAGGAATTTTACAACCGCGGGCATGTAGACATGCGTCACTGCATGAAGGCTCAAATTTTTACAATGTGATCCTCTCAACCTAAGTCTTAAACAGATTCAACATTAAGGTGACTGGATAAGCTTTCATTTTAGCCAGTTGTCACTGTGGACAAAGTGATACTTTTGACATTTGGGTATAACTTTGTATTGAACGCCAGGGTTCGCTATAGGTTCTCTAATATCTCAAAGTTTGATCCGGATCCTGACAAAATTCTGGCTGCTATGATCCAGAACAGGAAAAATGATGGTGCTTGCGGATTTACAGGCACTGTAAGGCAACGAATAAAGATAAAGACATGCAACTAGTACCAAAGTGTAGCTGAGAGTCTGCTGAATCAGTAGAGTGTGAACGGATTTGTTGTATCTTCAGTAGTCGTGGAGCTACATCCGGAAGAAAACCGCCATTAGGGAAATAACTATTAAACTAAACATGATACCAAGATTATTCCAAAGGCAAAAGGAATGTTTTATGATCAATGAATCCAATAAAGTAGATAACATGAATGTTGGAGAATTAGTTTTGGGTGTAAGTCACAATATGTGGGGAAATGAGCTGCTTGGCGGAGGTCTGCGCTCTCCCAGTGCTTTTCTAGGTCTTTCTTTTTTCTCCTCATACCTCCCTTCTAGGTTTTTTTTTTTTTTTTTTTCATATTCTTCCCTCATCATCGTTCTCTTCCCAGCTGGTACAGTTTGCTGGTTAAATATGTGGGTACTGGAAGGCCTAAGCTAGGAGGATCAGCAGAGGAGAGGCTGCAGTTGTTGTGGATTAGCTGCTTGTTTTATCATAATACCCCTGCCTGCCTGCCTGCTTGGGGTTTTGCTCGGTGCTCGCCGGGCAAGCTGCAAAGTCAGAAATCACGATTTCTTAAAAAATTTATGAGTAATGCAACTCATTACTGCTGAGCTTTAGTTTCGCTAGGAGAAGCTGGAATCACAAAAACCCTCCAAGGGATAAAATGCAACTATACAAATTCTCCCTCATAAGTTATGTGTGGGTGTAAATTAAGACCTCGGACCTCCAGTGAGAGTAATGTTGCATCAGTGTTCATCAATTGTTAATGTAAAAACTTGATTAAAACAACAGTGTTGATCAGGGTAGCTTTAAAGATACATAGAAAAGGAAGGACAGTTTTTCAGGACGTTAAGGTGACCATGTCATGATGTGGTAAAGTTTGTGTTTTTTTTAAATAAATTCAATTCAAAACTGACCAAGGGATTAAATGATGCATATTAGAAACTGATACAACTAGGGCACATTGAAGTTGGGTTCATAATGGTCTCGATTATTCTTATTAGTGTAATATTCCTCAGTGTTATTCATTATTACACAGTATTAATCCTGCTGTATTTGGACAATGTATCCATTTTATAGGCCACATTTTTAAAAAGGTTTTCCATGCCTCTCTGAGTATTTGAATTACTCAACCGCTAGATAAATAAACAGCTCTTTTTCCATTAAATGTGAAAATGCCATGAAATTAAACTAAAACTGTAGAGATTAATCTGGCACCAAAACGACACGTTACACAAAGTGGACTAACTGACCGCTTTTATTGCTGACAGATGCTAAAAAATTGTAAAATTGTAAAATACACCTGTTAGCCTACCAACATTAATGCTACTAACAACCCCATAATGCAACACTCTCCGTAAAATACACAAAGTACACTGGTACTCGGGCTGTGAATATTTCTGATATCTGAAAAGCAGATCTTTATAAACCCCTCATTTTGAGTTAGTTTGAGTCAGAGTAATTTTAGGTTTTGTAATCTGGTGAATTAGAAATGTAGAATATTATTATTAGTAGTAGACTTGGCAGCTCAGACTTTTAGGCCAAGGATGTTATTGGTGCATTTCTGATTTAAAGATGCCTTTGCTACAGAATCAGACAGGGCTAAATCTATTACCAAATCTATTGGGATGTTTATAGGTATCATCATGCGTCATTTAATTTAACAACATAAGTCCTGGGTTGAGTTTTATATTTGTCTCCCTTTTTTTTTCGGACCCGAAAGTGATACGACTCAAAAACCATGATCCGAACCGTGATTTTTGTGATCAGTTAACAGTTTTATTTATAAATTAATGTGCAGGGGGAAGGCAGCAAATTTGTGACCAGATGATGAAAAGGATGAAGAAAAAGACATTTTTTCACCAAGTGACATGGTGAAAAAATCCCTCCGGTGCAGAATTGTCATGAATGTCCATCTAGAGTGACATAAAAGTTGCATGAATTGAAATGAAATATGACCGTTCACATTGAGGTTGCATTACAAAAAAAAAAAAAAAAATCTGACCTGAATCAGATTTTTCTGACACATGAAAGTGTATGGAAATCAGAATTGAAAAGAGATTTCATGTGATGTTGTTCTAGTGTGGGTCACTTTTGTAGCATGCTAGCACAGGCATCCAGAGCTCACTAGGCACTAGAATCTAAAGATACTGCTGTCTGTACTTTCTCTGAAGCTCGGGGTCGTGTTGCTGTGCCATGTTGAGATCATGGTGGAGATTTTCCAGCATAATTAAGGCATAATGAACTAAGCTGTCACAGCGCTCAGAGAGATGTTATTTGCTTTCTAAACAATCATGGAGTCCCTCAATAATGACGGTTTTGCAGCATTCGTGACTTTCTCGCTTTCATTACTTCACCGTCTCTCACTAACAACCACAACAAAGACACTGATGTAAATGCAAACATTTTCGTATAGTGCAACTTCAACTCAGCCACAACATACAAAAATGCACTTACTTAGCACCCGGAAAAAAAAAAAAGACGCACAAAAGCGAACATTAAAAACTCGCAAATGGGTAAACTAATGCTTTCTGTTTTCCTTTTGTTTTTGTGTTTGTGCACGTCTTTAGAATTTGGAACAATACGAACAGAGCAAAGAACAGTTCCACCAAGCTGCCTCCAAGACTGAAGCAACCGTGAGGTGAGACACACACGTACACGGATGCACATATACATAAACTAATTTGCAGTTCCAAAAGTAAGGACATATTATTCCCTGGAGCCTGTGACGCACACCCACCAACTCACACATCCACATGGGCATGCACACACCACGCTAATAAGCAGTGATAGATAGTGATCTGCTCTTTTCCTCGTGTTTTAAGCAGTTAAATGCATACATTCTCCAGAGCAAACCTGACTAATGTGATAAGTGTTTTAATTGGCTGCTTTAATTAAGCAGAGTTTAACAATACCCTATTTCCCAGTCCCCGTGTCTCACTGTGGACTTGTAATGAGCCACGGCCAGGGAAAAGATAGCTAATTATTGCCACCGCAGTCTGTAAAACACCCAGCTGCAATTCACAGTAGAGACCAGACCTTGACTTGCTGTTAAATTTTTTGTGTCACAGCAGTAACGAGGCTGTGTAACGACGCAAAAGTTTAGCTGACTGAAGTCAGGCTTGTATCTCTGGGTAAAGACAGAAAAAAACATCCACTGCTCTGTGTTTTGACAGTACATTCTGTACATTTTACAGTTCTTGTTTCAGTTCATTATGGATCTGAGTTTAGCAGTTTTCGCCTTGATTGCATGTCCTCGACAAGTGTGCAAACGGGCCAAGAAACAAGCAGTCAGGCAATCAGCTAGGTTGTGAATTGATACACAGGTAACTCAAGTATTTTTTTATTAATACAGCTCAGTAACACACATCACACATTTGCCTCAAATGGGGCAAACACTCTAACCTTAGTTCCTTAGGTCGGATTAGGAAACACTCCTAAAATCTTATATTGTGTAGTAACTGGACTTTTTATTTTGAAATCGTCATCATAATGTTGTGGCTCATTTTAATCACTCTATACACTGTTGGTAGCTTAATCTGTAATTCCTAATTTATTAGATGATTTTTATTTTTTATTAATAACATAATGAGTCGTTGTTAGCAAATTATGGAGAATAGTATCAGTAAGTATCGTATCAATAAGCAGTATTGGTGTCCATATCGGTATTGATAAAATCCTATCAATGCCCATCCACACCCACCACCAATCTGGAGCAGTTACTTCTGCTATTAGAGTGTTTTCTACAACCAATGGACACATGACAAAATGACAGTCGGGTGAGTTTGACACGGGTATTGTCAGTTATTACTTTATCAGTTCCTTATTTCTTCAGAATGAAAAACATAGTAAAGAAACAGAAGAGACTAGTCTAGTAGGGATTACATGCTGATTACATATTCACATCAAAGCAATGCACTCCGGTCTTAAGTCAGATGATAACAGGAAGCTCTGGGCTTTCCCATCGCACTCACACATACATATACAACTCATTGTGTGCTAGCCCAGTGCTTAATACACCATTTCCAGGATAATCTGTAGGGACTGACACTGCTATCAGCAGTTTAGGAATAAGAAGCCCCATTACAGTCAGATTTAACACAGTGCCAACATGCTTTTGATCTCTGATCTGCTGATGCTCCAGACCAGGTGATCTTACCTCTGGGGAAAACCGTACAGTAATACCGCTAATCCTCAGTTTGTAGTGATGGGGTATGTGTGTAAGGAAGTGGCAGCAGGGTATTCTGAAGCCATAAGTCTTTTATTAGGGGAGATAAAATGATCCCTACCTTTATGATCAATTATATGCTGCTTTTACACATGTGACAAAGTGGATTATATTATTTTTCATTCTGTAATCTAGTCTAACCCCAACCTCCGGGGAATTCACTAGTGTTACTTTGATGAGTGGATTAAGGGGTAAGGATAAGAGTGTATCTGTATAACAAAATGTCAACAATGAATGGGCCACGTTTGATTTGCATACTAAAGTGTATATGGCATGTCTAAGCAATTTACAGTTATAGCACAATTAATAGTTTAACATTTGATTTTCATTTGATATGATCTGTTTTGTCACCTCTAGCATGTGATGATAAAGCCAGAGGAAGTCACAGCTCGGCAACATTTTACATGAAGTCATTATTTGAACAGAGGTGGACACTTTTCCAGAGACCTTATAATCAGCTGCCCATGTCTGTTCGGATACCGTGCTTATTCTATTAATGCACAGGGCTCTCACAATAATGATGTTTTAGCTGCCGATTAACTCTCATACAAGTAACTGCGATTAATTTTTTTCTTTCTTTCTCAGTTCATTTCATGCCAATAGTGTAATACTTGTTTAAAACTGAAGTCAGGAAAGCCCATCCAATATGGAGGATTTTGAAATGAAAATATGCTCTCAGTCATGAGTCAGCAAGAAATTGATCATGTTGATAGATATTGTCAAGCAGCAGCTATTGCTCTGTTAGGTTCAGAGTATAGCTGCCTTCATTTTTGAGGAAAATAATGTTAAAAAGAACCCTATCTAATTTTTCTTTGAGTAGGACCGAAGTATGTCGGAGACCTAGGTTGTGTTAAAATGTGCTTCAGATTTTGAGTCATAGGCGTAGACAGACCGACCCGACTGCAGTAATAACTTGTATAACTCATATTCAAAAGCCTGTTACTGAAATATACAACAAAATTACTGATAATGGCATGAGTCGAGAGAAGTGAAGCAACTCCGTGTGAACAGTTGGTGGCGCTACTTCTCCACTCAGGTGCCATTAAACCATAGCAGAAGAAGAGGCAGCAATGAGGTGACATCATTAAAACATCATCATCTGTTTTTATATAGGTGAACAGAGATGATAATCATAATTATGCAAAATAATTACATGCCTTCTCTAGGGAGAGATATTCAAAATCCTATTAATTACAGTACTGTTCATATTGTCTGCATAGTGATTAGTGGTGTCAAAAGTAACGTTTTAATTTTTGCAATTAATTTAAAATATTTCACATTTCAATTTTCAATTAACACAAATGAATGCAGATGTGTGTTGTTTACTTCCTGTGCTTTATTTAACTAGGCTACATTTCTAAGTACTGTGGTCGTAACGTCAGCGTTTTCCTCTTCTTGAATCAAATAGCTGTTCAAAAGTGAAGCTCTTTTGCTGATCAGGTTGTGCGGCGGCGTCTACACAAGCTACATTTTCCCAAACGGCTTTCTCCTGCGGTCTGAAACAAAATAAAGGATGAGTACTATGTGACGCCACCGCCATATGTTTACGTGTTGCCAGTGACAGATATGCCGAAGCACTTTCTGTCTGACGTGATGAACCAGTCGATGACGTGAACAGGTCTGTTGATTGAATGTAAAGGAGGACTAAGCTGAATAGTGTCTATGGAGTGAAAAAGAACTCTTTCTTTGTTATTTTTTTTCATATTTATCTGACTATTGTATTTGTTTGTTTTTTCTTATAATTTATATTAGCGCCTATAAGAAATTATTGCCTCTGATACCTTGCAAATAATGACAGTGTAATTCTGCCTTAAAATGGTTTTAAGACCCTTTATACCATCTGTGTGTTACAGTATAATCAAAATAACACTGGGAACACAGAGCTACTGCATCTCTGATTTAATGGAAAATTGTCTTTTAAATTATGAAATTATGCCAGAGCACGCAGAGATAAATAGAGAGAAAATTGATAGACACTTAAACATCTTGAAACAGCGGCATGTCCTAACATTTTCAGTTTGGAAAAACTGCAGTTTCTCTTCAGACAGACTGGCTTTAACTTTGGCTTGTAAACTTTTTGTAGGAAGTTTCTCTCAGTGCAAAGCAGCAGAACAAAGCTACAGTAAAATACGATGTGGGTGACTTCAAAACCCACTCGCTGCACTGTCTGTGTGTAAAGGTGTGTACGTGTGTGTGTGTGTGTGTGGGTGATGTGTTAATCCACAGTTTAATCCTTGGAGCAAAAAGGGCTTTGACTGCCAGCACCTGAGGCTTGAGGGAACCAGAGAGCACAGGGCCACTGAGCCATTGTGTGTGTGTGTGTGTGTGTGTTTTAAGTCTAAAAAAAAAAAAGAGTAAAACATTGGAGAATGCAAGGGGAAAGATTACAACCTGTAGCACACTAAAATGTCGAGCTCTATGGAGCATGATACATTCTGCTTCAGTCATACACTTTTTTCTCTTTCTTTGTATACATTTTTGTCTAAACTTTCAAACTTGCAAGTGCAAAGTCGCTTTCTGTTTTCCCTTTTGTCGAAGTTAAGATCTCAAGGTGTCGGATCTCTTGATTCTTTCTGTTTTTTCCTTGTTTTTCTGTGTGATGTAATGATTTTCTATGAAGGACATGATTTGCACTGAACTGTATTTTTATTCCGCTATCCAGCTGTCCAGTTTTATCATGCGAACAGTGTGAAACTGAAATACAGATACAGCATGTAATCATGAGTACACTGTAATAACACTATTTCAAACTCATTGTCATCAAAAATACATGTTTAGCAGGTAAGTATAAAAAAAGTGCGTAGCTGCTGCTTACAAGTAACAATAGCAGATATAACAGCTTAAGTGTATGTTAGCTTAATAAACTAATATCTGCATTGCTTCACAGGATACACAGATATATTGTCCAAAGTATAATACAGTGATTAATATTCAGCAACTTAGAGTGTAGTAAAATTAAATATGTGAATTAACTAAATGCTTTTAATCACAGGGAACCCCTTTAAACGGGTTAACAAGGAAGGATTGAATGAAATTGAACCATAGACTGTATATAGTTAGTGGATGGAGGAACCGTGACGTCACGCATTGGTTTATGAACTGCCGTTTTGAAACCAGTAGTTTTGGCTTTTTGGAGCTGGAACTGACCATATTTGGACAAAGGAGCAGAGCACGAGGGGTTAGAGCTATCTGCTAGGGGTCATGGGTGAGCTAATGCTAAATGCTAGCTTACTAACTTCATTTTAAAGCGCAAATTTAGACCACTGCGGCATGGTGTTGAAATGCATTGTCTGCCTCTTCCTTTGCAGATCTTGGTGGCTGATGCACATAACAATGGTGTTTCAAAAATGTTATTGGTCATCTAGCGCAAAATGATGACTAGTTATCCTGGATATCTGGTATCAACGAAGCTGCTTTATCACTTGTCTCTGTTAACAGTGGTTTGACAGCTATGAGCATAAGAAGCGGGGTTGTTAACTGCTAAGATACAAATAGATACATACATACATACATAATCAGAACACGGAATGAAGTATTGAAAGGAGATCAAATGGTCTGGTAACCATTAGCTGGGTACAGCGACAACACATTTTGTGTTTTATTGTGTTTTATCACTACTGAATACCTTATCTTGAAACTCAAATCAGACAACATGAAATCAGAAAGGTGGGTTTCAGCCACAGTCAAACACTACAGTGAAATAAATTACATTACATTTGTAGCAGTAAGAATCAATTAATAAAGGGTCAGGGTGAGTTTGTTTTTTTTCCTATCCTCATGCAAAAGAGACTGTAAATCCACATTGCAAAGCTGATATATTTTTTTTAAAAACCATTACTAAATGCAAACTAGGTTTTTTTTTGTCTTGCATTGGTCCATAGCTGCAGTCCAATTTAGAACTGGCCCGCACTGTGGCAGAGACTGCTACGCATAGCTGATGACCACTTAACAAAGGCATTTTGCATTTGCCAACTTGACAGGCTTAACTTAGCTTCTAAATTGGAGATAGAGTGAAACAGACATGAGGATGGAAGCTGTTGTCTTTTTAGTCGAGATCCATTTTGTGTGTGAGAAAGTGAAAGGAAATAGCTTCCTCTTCACAGTTGAAAGTAATGGAATGAGAGCAAGATGGAGACAGACAAGGCAGACCCACGTCAAACAGCTTAGGTCAGTTTCCGAGGCATTTTAACAAGGCCAGCTGTCTGGTACAGTAGTAGTCGAGCTAGCCTTAATAGCCAGCCTTTGTCAGATCCTTCCAGCCTGTGTCAAAGGATACCAGCCTGCGGAGATCACTCAGTGATAACTGGAAACACTGACAAGCCAAGTTCAGAGTCCAAGTTTAATAGCAGACTACTTGGCAATTGTAGCTCTGCTTAAAGAGAAAAATCGACCAAACGCATAGTGTGTGATTCCTGAATGCAGGATCAGTCAAATTTCAAATGCTGGTATTATGCGCCTCTGACCTTTGACCGTTCTGAAAACAACAGTTGCAAGTTGATATATTAATCTGATTTGTGTAGAAAAGGAGAGAGTAGAACATTACATGGTTAGGTCTACATTATACATATGCATGGGTCATTTTTAATATGACTATTATCATGTTATAAGCAGATACAAACACTAGTAGATGTGTTTGTATCTGCTTATAACAGATACTGAATGCAAAATGAAAAAAAATTATGACATTATAACAATTATAACAGCTTGTTTGCCTCTCGGTAAACATTCATCACCACTAAAACTTAGTTGTATCATTGTTTAACTGATTAAGAGAAAAGTAAACCAGGCTACACATCAGCAAGAGGTTAACCAGCAGAAAGCAACTGGTTTCTTCAGTGTCCAGTCTTAAGCTAAGTTAAGCTAATGGAAGCTAATTAACCCTTTTGCTCTAGCTTCATATTTGACAGTGTTGTTTCATCATTGTTTTAACTAAAGAGAAACGGAAATCTGACTACACGTCAACAAGAGTTTCAACGGCAAAAATAGTGACTGTTTTCTTCTGCTTCCAGTCTCTGTGCTAAGATAAACTTAACTAAGTTAATGATTATTTGGCTCAAACTCTGTATTTGACAGATGATATCAATGTTTCTTATCTTTGCCAAAATGTCCAACTATTCTTTTAACTTATATTCCAAACCAAACATACAAAGGCAATTTTATGTGATTACACAATGTTTAACTGCAATACTTCTAAAGGAAAAAACATGTTACGGCTATTGAGATTAGGTTGAACATGAATATTCCTACAAACGTATTTAGCATTTTTACTCACAGTGATCTTGGTCTTGTCAGAAATAAAAGATGCAGTATAACAAGTTTAGTAAGTATTAAGTGAGAAAATAATGAGCGGATTAATCACCAATGAAAATATTCATATTGTGAAAATGTTTTTACCTTTTTAGAAGCTGTGGTGAATAGCGCATTCGTTGTATTTTTCAGCAAGGCCAGTGAGAAGAAATTCTATTCAATGGTACAGCTTCAACAATGGGGTGGGAAAAGTGAGAGGCACTGAGAATGTGTTGTACAACACCAACTCTTCAATGGTTTTGATAGACAAAGAGGACTCAGAGTACTAGTACTTACGTGATCCTCTCTTTCTGGTTGCGGGTGTGATAGAAATGGAGAGATGAGGGAAGACGAGTGAAAGAGTGTGAAGATACAAGATAAGGGGAAAAGAGGATGTGTGCCCTCAGTCAATTGAAAAGCTGTCAGGTTGCAGGTGCATACAAGCTACAAGGAGGAGATAAGGGGGAACTCTGTCTCTCTAGCTGTTTTCTTTTTCACCTCTCCTGCCCTCTTTCTTCCTTGTTATCATCTCTCCTTTTCTTTTTACTCCACCGCTGCACCAGTATTAATCAAACCGGTAATGGTAAAATAGTCCGTTCAGGAATTTGGACCCTCTAACATGTCAAAAGCCATTTCCTGCCTCAATAGATAAGGATGGACCTGTTTACCTCACGGTCTTTCCTTGTCTCTGTGGAGTGCTGAGGTTCTTTAGGAAGAGCGAGATTCACGCCTCACTTCTTTCTTCCGTTATTTACACCAGTGATTAAACATTTTCTTATTCTTAGACCTAAAAGTTTGGCAATTAATGACATTAAAGCAAATAAAACTGCTTAATCAAAACTGTTTCTTCAGATTACGTGAGGTTGAGTTTCTGCGTACGTATCCCAGAACAAAAGTACAAAAGTGTGTGTACATTCCACACACACACACACACACACACACAC
>JAPQRN010000025.1:19759421-19771885 GCA_037367275.1 Coranthus polyacanthus | reverse complement strand
TTTTTTTTTTTGAAAGTAAGTGAAGAACAGCAGGTTCGCATAGGAAAATATGCAGTTGATGTAAAATAGATTTTTCTCCAGCAGCACTTTAACATTGCAGCTGCTGTATCAGTGTTATGTCTGGATAACTACACTTAAAGCTGCAAAAATAAGAATTCCAGGAAGTTGTGGCTTGCTTGATTTACGTAAACAAGAGGTTCGTCCAGTCAGACAGAAATAATGTCTGCAGTCCGATCATTTTACCGATCACCCTCTAGGAGGGTAAAATATGAAAGCACTGTGGACTGTTTTGAGTGTAAGTACCATTATATAGATTTTTATTACAAATTTTTTTTTGTGCCGAAATGGCTTTTGCACTTTTTTTGTCCTGAAAACTGATCTTCCAACCCAGTCATAGAAAGGAGGATTTACAGTATAGGATGCTGGTTATATAAGTATGCCTAAAAGAAAAATTAATATATCATATCCGTTATTTAATCAGGTGAAATCCTCATTGAGATTAAATGTCTTTTCCAAGAGTGACCTGGCCGAGACAGCAGCGTAGACATTGTTACAACAATAAATAAAGACCGAACAAACAAACAAGTTTTAATACACTACAAATGAATGAATACATTTGTTTTAAATGAACATTTAAACTCAACAAACCCATCTCACAGGGGTCGGGGGGGCCATTTGGGACAAGAGACAAAGAGAGTATTCAAGCTATCCAAATTTAAGTTCAGTATGTAAAGCAGCGTTAGAATGTATGGAAGTATTTCTTTATCCCCAAGTAATGAAAATTACCCAAACTGTTGCACAACTTTTGCTATATTAATTTATTCTGTGATCTGTTTATCATCTTTATTAGTCCCGATTAAGAGTTTCATCAGTTGAATCAGATTTGATTGGTCAGTACAAAGCTTTGACTATTTGTTCACTGGTGATTTTGACCACAACAAATCAAGTTGTCAGTTATCCTACAACAGAGTTCTAGGAACATAATTTAGAGTGTTGAATAAATACAGTTACATATAATGCATGCAGCACCTGTCATGAACAGCTCTGTTCTCTGACTGAAGCCACAGACCCAACCAATTAACGTACAAATTAATTAAGATGCGCAGACCCGGCGCTGCTGTGGCATTAAACGTTTAGCTGCAGACAACGTGTCTATTCTGCCTGAGCTCACCTTAGGACACCTGTGTTAGAGTTTGACAGGTAAACACTAACCTCACTCAAACTCCACACCTGTCACTGTTCTGAAGTGGAGCTTGATACCAAGCGACAGCACGTACGGGGCTCGACTACGAGTGACAGAAAAAAGCTGAGATGCTCTCCCTGTAAAAGATAAATGCTTTGGCGGCCGTTAATATATCTGAGCAGCCCAGTAAGTAAAGGCTAGGTGTGAGAAACACTGAAATGACAGTCTAACAAATTTAAATATTTCTGTCTTTCCCCTTGATTTTTCTGAATGACTTGTGCAGCTGTCTATCTGGTCTGTGTCCTGCTCTGCTCCGCAGCATTTTGTTAAGTTATGAATTTGTATTTGTTATCTACATGAGCCACACACCCAGTGTGTGATTCTTTCTTGTAGTTGTAGCTGACCAGAGCCCTTGTAAGACAGGGCTACTCCTCTATGGCTCTACATTTAATTTGAACTGGTGCTTCAGCCAGAGGCGATGCGCTGCTCTAAGGGATCTGACTGGAAAGTTGAGACACATATTTTTCCACTCCTTGCGTCAGCGCCATATAATCGCAAGAATTTGATTTTTTTGTTCAGGGGGGGTCCAAGCTCAGTTTTAAGGGGGCACTTGCCCCTCCCTAAAACCGCCTATGCATCAGAAGATCTTTGAAGACTGAAAAAGATCCATTTCCATTTTTACGTTTCCGTACTGGCGATATTTTCAGGTTGTCTGTTCGTCCGACCATCCCTATTTCCCATGGTCATGAATGCAATATCTCAGGAAACGCCTTGACCGAATTTTCTTCAGATCTGGTCAAAGTGTTCACTCGGACTCAAGGACGAGCTCATTAGACTTCAGTGGTTAAAGGTCACTGTGACCTCACAAAACACATTTCTGGCCATAACTAAAGAATTAGCTAATTTTGCCGACTATGACAAAAGTGTAAGATATCAGATGATGAAGTGATGACTTTTTATGTCCAAAAGGTTAAGGGTCGGCTTCACTGTGACATCATGATGTGTTTTCTGTCCGTTAGTCAACATCACACTCGTCTGTAAAAATAGTCTATAAGTGAAGACAGCATGTTTGTCACTGGAAATGATGCACTGGAATTATATATGTCAGTATAGTAACAACTTCTATTTCACCAATAAAAAACAACAACCACTCAATAAATAAATTCCTTTTAAATTCCTTCAAAGTCTTCACTACATATTTTATGAGTCTGGACAGACATGGGTTTAAACTGCAACTTGACAGACGAGCAGAGGCATGCAAGCACAAGGCAGAAATTCTAGTTTTTGCCTTTTATAGTAGTACTAACATTGCCGTAATCTATAGATGCTGTGAGGGAATGCAATGTGCTCTTAGAAGGCCTGATGTTAAAACGTTAATTTGTGTCTGTACTTGAGTCCACTCCTGATAGTATGACCTATATGGACAGGACTCAATTCAGAATATGCTTTCTGACCATTGCTTTCCTCTCTCACTGGTGGGACTTTAGCCATAAAGTGTGGTTTACAGAGTTGCGTAAGTGTTTATTCTGTTATTACTCGGTGCTGACTCGTGAAGTACTTTCAGTTAGACAAAATAAAATTGATTCTGGTGTAGCAGCAAACTACATGAAATTTTATCAAGGTGATTGTGTTCTCGATTGTAGAGCAGATGTACTGTATTTTCTGCTGATGTTTTGCATGTTCCCTCCATTGGAGCTGTCTTTGTCTGTGAGCATGTAAATCAGGTCATAAATTACAGAGCCAAGAGATCTTTGCCTTTGTCTGCTCCGCACTTTGTTGTGGGGTCCGCACAATCACTATTTATTTATGCACTCGGTAAAATCTGGCCTTTGTACTTAACTTTCAGCATTCTGTGTTCCTCAAATAGACCTTGTGCTGTATTATTTAAAAGCAAAAAGTTCCTCAAGGATGTGCATCACTGCAGCAGTTTTAAGTTACAAATTCATAGAAAGTTAGTGGGAAACTGAGAGGAGGGGGAGCTAGAGGACATAGTACTGGAAGCTAACACTTTCAAAGTTTGCACAGTTGAGGTATTTGAAGGTGTAGCTGCTCATCATGTACCCAAGAAACGTATTACTTTGCCTCATCCTGCTCTCTGCTCACATCTCAGTGTTGCTCAGGGGCACTGAGGCTTCCCCTGGCATACAGTAATACAGCATGTGATAATCAGCTCGCTGCAACTTGATTCCTGTGCTCTTGTACTAATGTAATGTGCGCATGGCGGACTGTACGTGCATGCACTTTTAATGGTATCTGCGCCTTTGTATCTTCCTCGTATGACACCGCGCACATCCGCAGAAGAGTGTATCTCCGTGTTGTATCTCTACACCTAAGAGAACCTCATGCCCTAACATGGTTTGGCATGATATGTGTGCTTCTGCGTACGTGTGAAAGTTCCCTCCACATATTAGCTGGTGTGAGATAACGAGGAGCGAAGTGAAGAGTCTTTGAACCCTGCTTTTAAAAGAGCACAGCGCATCATACACAATTTGTGTGCATGTGTATGTGTATGTGCAGTCTGCTTTAACCTCCACATCAAGGTCTTCTCCTCATGATTAGCCCCCAAGGCTTCTCTCTGACTTTCACCCTATCAATTTGAAGGTTTATAAAGTTTTTCCTCCATTTTGTGTCTTTAAAAGCTGTCACAGTTAGTTTGGTTATCACTGACAACTTTTTTTCCCCCCATGGAGCAGATGTTGCGTAGGCTGCCAGTTTACTAGACATCCTAGAAATTATTAAACGACCATTATCACATGTTTAAGCAGATCATGTTCAACCTGATTTGACTAAAGAAAAAATAAATCTATTTAGAAATAGTACTGCGCAATACTATATTATCAAATACTTAGAACTGCTTAAAATAAAAGTCACACCAGCACAGTTAATATCATTAATGATCTGACACATTCTGCTAGCCTCAAAGTTAACTTAGGTAAAGTTTTACATACTGATTACTTGTGATAAATGGGAACATGTAACATGCAAGCAGCTAAAAGTGTCTCCCTCGAAATGACAGCTCACAGTTTGTTTCACTTAAGCTTTTGTAGGCACTAATGTTGCGGGTTTGTCATGCTAACAGGATAAGCTGCCACTTAGCCCTCACACAGCCCACTAGTGGTCCTTTCAGAGCTGTTCATGTCAAAAAACTTGAAATTATAACGATACACTTAGCTACTGGAAGTCCAACTGGAAAATGTAGGCTAGTGTTAGCTAGCTAAAACAGTCTAATATGGGGGACCTAGCTAGCTGCTAACAAAAGAACAACAGAATGGTGTTTTTTTACTTAAGAAAACCTTGTGTAACATTACAGTAACCGTAGGCTGGGCAAAGTTTAATCTCACCCGACAACAGCTTCATTTTGTAGTTTTTAACTAATTGTAGCTGATACATCCGTCGTTTTATTTGAAAAGTTATCAGCTAAAACACAAAGCCCGATTAAATTAGCATAACAAATTAGCATTACTCTCTTCAGCTACGTTCATCAAGAACAAGCTGAATTTGATTTCAGTAAACATTGACCTTCAAAACCTTACTGTAAATGGTAAGGATATGTATATAATACTTATAAAAACCTTTATATTTTTGGTTACATTTGGCTTCAACCTTATTTTTTTCCAGTGTTAGGTCAGTGTCCTATATAGTTTCATTTCGTATCTTTTGATGTAAAAGAACTGTTGCGATTTATGTTCTCAAAATTAACTGCAGATAATTCATTAATACTTGTTTAATCAATGGTTTGTCACTAAATTATCATTTTAGTTGAACCGAGCTAAATTGCATTCTTTCTAGGTTCTTTCTACTTAATGTTATAAAGTATAAGAATGGTAACAAGTTCATTTTTCATATTGAATTATTTAACACATAAAACACAGCAAATGAGAAATATGCAGATGCTGTGATAATTGTACTTTGTTTAATGAAGCCAAATGTCACGTTTCTTTACAGAGCAATGCATGAGCCTAGGAAAAGTAAAATAGTTTTGTTTGCTTCCTTCATTTCTTTATGCGATGTCTTCTATATTGTAGAATTTAAGACAACCTTCAAAATTGTGGAGCTTCAGCAAGAGAAGCTAAAGCTAAATGTTATTCAGTTAATCAAAGTCTAGAAATAAACGGTTCAGGAAAACTGCTGACGACAAAAAGCAAGCAGTGCTGGGATTTTTTGGGGTTTTTTTTTTTCCGTTCATGAGCTTTTGAATGAGTGAAAGACAACTTAATTGGAACTGAATTTAGTCCAGTTTTTGTTTTGTCTTTCCTGTCTGACAGAAGCAACTGTGATGTCTTTTGATCAGTGTCACAGCGGGTCAGTGGACAGGCCCGCATATCACAGATGTCTTCCTGCTGGGTTACGCTTCTGTCTTTGTGTGTGCGTGTGTACATGGCTCGTGTGTTTGATGGCAAATGAGGGGAGGATCCCACAGAGCCTGCAGACACAGAGCAGACAACATCTAGTCATTATCCTCTGGAAGGCTGAGCCTGACGTGGGCACCGCGAGATGTAACACATACGCACTGTCCTGACACTCGGTGGGATTCTCCAGTCATTTATCTGCACTCTCAATTGCAAGTACATACACAGCACAAACGAACACATAGACTGTGTATATGCCTGGTGGGATTCTCAAGTCATTTAGCGCCAATCTCAGAGAGAGCCTGTCTCTGATGCGTATCAATGTCACAGGCTTGGCACATAACGGAGAGAGGAGAGAAAAAGAAGGACAGATAGAGGCTGAAAAATAAGACTGCTAGAGAGGTATAAAGTGATTTGGAAAATCTGAGCTAAGGAAAAGGCAACGTACAGACAGAACAGACACAATGTAAGGTGTGGAAAATATCCAAACTGAAAGAAAAATGAGCTGGTGAAGGATATCCAGCGAGAGTAAAACCAGAAACTTTGAAAAACATAAAGAGATGGCAGCTACGGCAGCATGTCCAATCACAGATGTATGTGGAGCTGCAGCAAGGTCGAGATCTGGCCAGATGCAAGTTGAGACCTCTGAAACTTTAAATGCTGTTATTTTCCCCTTCAGCAAGGCCAACTACTGAGGTCCACACACACACACACATGGATGTATCCAGAGAGCCCTGATGTGGAGTACAGGCATAGCCGGCTTGGGTCTAATACCCAGGGAGTAACTCCTAAAGTTTAAAGCTGCCTGTCAGGCTGGCAGGAGAAAGACAGACAGACAGAAAGAAAGACAGAAAGAACGAAAGAAAGAAAGGAAGGAAGGAAGGAAGGAAGGAAGGAAGGAAGGAAGGAAGGAAGGAAGGAAGGAAGGAAGGAAGGAAGGAAGGAAAAACAGGGAGAGGAAAGGCGGAATCAGAGTGGTGCGAAACCAAAGCCAAAAAGTTCAAGAGGGAGCTGAGGAGCATCAGAGGAGTGCTTGAGGAAGAAATATGGAAACACTTCTGTTTTTGTATAAGTGGACTTTCTCGGTGATCTTGATACGTCTGTGAGTCTGACTATCCTGTAATGTCGTTGTTTCCATGTCATACGTGTATTACTCTTGCAGTGATAAAGGAAATAGTCACATTCTAAAATAAAGAATTCAAAATAAATTCAGCCTGTCTTAACCTAGTGGTCACAAGCCAAGTTATCGGTCGCTGCAATCGTTCCCGTTGTCCATACTGACAGAAATGCGGGAGAACATCCACTGTTCTCAGAACACCTACACACATATAAATATACAGAAAACACAAGCACTAAAACCTGTACAACATTTCTAGAAGGAAGTTTGCCACCAAATACTGTGAACTTGGGCTGTTCAAGATGAATTAATTAAGTTGGACTGATTTTATTTAATATTTTACATTTTATTTTATATTTGTAATTATAAAATCTTCGTTTTATTTCACTAGTATAGTATAAGCCTAATAATAGTTTATTTCTATATATACCATACACCTAATGAAGAAGTAGAGCCATTTATTGGCACTGAGGACTGGAACGTATAAATACAAGCTGTATTTCTGTTTATCATGTAGGCTTTGTAAACAAAAAACTGCAAAGGGTAGATTTAACAGAAATGAATACAAATGATTATCACGATTACACAAAATAACTGTTATGAGCTCAAAATCCATTCTATCCGCATGAAATACCTGCTAGTGATTAGCTTTAGAATATGGATATACATAGATACTTTTTACAAAATAAAACTAAAAGGAGAATGAGTATTGAACTTAGGGCTGCGCAGTGTATCATCTGAGCATCGCTATCGCGTAATACAAATGAACTCTTTAAAACTCTCTTAACCTTTTTTGCTGCTTGTTACAAAAGGAAAAGCCTGTCTACCTAAAATGTCTGAAATCACGTTTGACATAAATGTATTTGGCCCAAAGTCCCACTGAACAACATGGAGGGGACAGGATTTATGACCTATACTGCCGCCAGCCACCAGGGGGAGATTTAAATTTTTTGGCTTTAAATTTAAAGTGCTCTCATAACGTCCACTGCGTATACGGTCTATGACATAGCTTAAGTGGCAGAGGACCCCTAGAAACAGTAAAAATATCAAGAGACTAAAGAGGCCCAGAAATGCACAGGTTATGAAGTTTTGTGTATTTGTGCTGAGTTTTGTAACCCGACCGTTACAGCTTACGCGTGCTTGTTTAGCTGTCCATTTTGCTGAACTCAGCCCTTGACAGCCATTGCTAGTCGCACTGGGATGTAGGTGGACTTGCTGATGAGATGTCAATTTTATCTTCTATCATACTGTAAGACATTTTCCAAAATTACCCCACCTATTCAGAATTGCCTGTCCTTCTCTCCAATGGAGGAACCCTAATTTACACCCTAACCCCCCCTTTCTTCTGCGTTTAGCAGATAATTGAAGTTTGACTTCTCAGTTGTCGTCAGTCTCGCCACATAAGGTTACAGGTGGGTGAAACAGCAAGTAAGAAATGTGATTGTTACCATGTGGAGCCTGCTGTTCGGAGGCCACTTTATAAATATGTAATGTGCTGTCTTTAAATGGAGCGGCAGAATTTGTATATGAACCATCACGTATAAAATCTAGTCAGAGATTGTAAAAGTGTTTGCAGAGTTCATATGTTTTTTTTTACGTTTTTTTTGAGGCGTTTAATAACCCTTCTGTGTATGTGGAAGACAGAACCGTTGTGTTTGAGCAGTCTTGTAGCTTTCTTGACGCACAGATACGTGGTATAGCATTTTCAGGAACCCTGTTGTGATTCAAAACAGCCCTGATGCATTGTGCGGGAGCCGGACTCCCGTTCCTGAGGCATGCTTAGTGTGCAAGTATGATTCCCTGCGGATAGCTCACCGCAAGATAAGCTGCAAAAGAAAATAGTTTCATCAAGTTTTGATAAGTCCAAAGAAAAACCCTATTGACAATACTGATATACTTGATAATAAATCTGTATCTCTGGCCGATCTGAATGCACACAGACTTTCACAAAGCCACTGAATCACAGCGGTATAAACCCTAATATTGATTTCTTTTTTTCTTTTACCTTCAGTTTTATTGTTGATTGAACAGGAGTCATACCGTTACAAAGATCACAGCGGCCCCACTACTCTGCTGGCAGATAAAAATATAGACAAACAAACTTGAGAAGAATAGAAAGAGAAGGTTAAAAAGAAAGCCATTTAAGAAGAACATGTGCTGTAGATTATATAGACTGTGGAATTGAAATGGTAGATTTGAAAGGCCAGTGAAGAATTTAAGGCAGTGGACATATAACATGAAGAAGAGAGATGCATGTATGACAACAGAGCAAAGTGAAAGAGTCAACTATTAGGTGTAAAACTGCAAATTAGTTTAAGTGAAACACGTAATGGAACAGATTGTCTGTACTGGCAGGATGTAATAGACAAAAACAAGACAAACTAGAATTGCAAGCAAATATAAAGGAATAATAATGGAGTCTGAGCTCCCGCGAGCAACGGAGAGCGTGTTTGTGAGGTTTGTCAACACAAACATCCACGGACTAGTTTGAAAAAGGGGTTTTGCATATTTTGCAACTAAAAGGAACACGTGGATATGAAGTATTTGAGTGTGCAATATAGGGTTCATGAGTTATTCAGCAAAAATGTGTTAGAGACAAAAAGGAATATAAAAACCAGGATGTCATGAAACCGCTTGGTCCAGGCTGGCCTTGAACTCACAACCTTTGGTGTCGACTTCGACCGCTTCACCAAGTCACCGACGACTGGGACGAGAATCGACAACACATTAGTGGCACAGAGCCCTCACCCACCAAAATATGTTCTTAAAAATTCATTACGGCACCATCATGTGACTGATTTGCATCAAATTTTAATATTGCGGCTCCCAGGATCATATACTGCATATATCAAATTTGAGTTCCATTACAAATGTTTTGCGGCGCCCCCAGAGGTGTATTCACACCAAATTTTGTATTCGGACTTAATGGCTCATACTCGACAAGCGTATGAACTGTCATCTGGAGGTCGTCTGGTTAAGGTTCAGTGTTTTCATGTAACTCGCAAACAAAGTATTACGTTTCACTAAATACACTGTGTGATTTTGTGCTGTCCCAAACCGTGGCGATATCGTTGGTCGTGGATAACAAACGGTGGTCCTACGTCATACAGTGAAAATTCTGACAGCATCAGAAATTTAGGATGATCTCAGTCTGTAGGAGCCTTAATAGGACCAAAGAATCACTTTGTATCATCACCAAGTTTGTAGCTCTAATTCAGAGATCCACATACTAAAAAAAACGCATATTTTTTTCCACACGGTGTTGGGGTCCCAACACCGTTGATGCTTGGACCCCTAATAAATGACAGCTAGCATTTTTCTTTAAATGAAAGAAAGTATTGTTAAGAGAAGAGAAACGAGTGACAAGGAGTTGGACAGAACAGCGGCGGAGGGAGTGAAAGATGGAAGAGGAGGCGAGGACAGATGGACGAAGTCCGTGTCAAACGGGAGAGGACGGCGAGAGAAAACGGCACGTATCAGGAGGGCAAGAGTGAAGAAGAAAAGAAAGGTGTATACCGTGAGGAGAGACACGGTTATGGAGGAAGAGTCAGAGATGGACAGAAGATGAAGAGATGCAGGGAGAGGAGAAAAGAGATGGCAGGCCCCTTAGCAGTCAGCACTAATGAAGAAGAATGAGGGGCCTCAGCTGCTTGCTGGACCTGCTACTGACCAGCACACACAAAGTTTCACACACACTTTCACTTCAGTATCCAACTTTTGACACAAAATTTATGAAGCGAACAAGAAGTCAAACTCTGCTTTCACCTCCTTGCTATGCATAAATAAATATTTTATAATCTCTTGTAGCATTCTTTAAACTCTAGACCTAATTAAGGAACCGACTTTCACTCCATTTTTATATTTGTACTGTACAAAACCGTCTTATATAAAAATCCAGACATGGGAGTTTCACACCAAGCTTCTAAATTAGTCTAGGTTGCTTTAATTGGGGCTAAAGTCATGCAGTGTTTTTTATCTCCTCTTTCAAAGTGCAGAACTTTTCTACAAAGTTGACATACCATGGAGCAGATAGCACTTTTTATCCTTTGACACTTTATTTGCAACTATGTGCCTTTACCACTGCGACTTCCTGCCCACTTGAGAAAACAGACCTAGGAATTACAAGTGGAAATCTTAACAAATTTTTCAGAAGCGCTTTTCCAATTTTATCTTTGAGGTGTCGAATTGATTTTGACATTCATTTGAGCCACATTTAGGCATGTTCTGCTGCAGTTTCTCCCCTGCTCTCAGTTGAAGGTCTGTTTATGCCTCATTAGCTGTGACTGCCTACGGACAAGGGAAGGAAAAAAAAAACAAAAAGAGAAGAAACACTTTTTTTTTTTCCACCCAGCTCACAGTTTTGCACAAAAGTTGATAAAGACTTGCAGGAACACAGCGATATAATGCATAGTGCCTCAGCGTGATGGTCTAATGACCAAAAGGTGTATTTTGGTTGTGTACCTGAGGCAGAGAGAGTTTCAGGGAAGGTGTTTGTTTAATATTGATTCATTACTTATTTTTACTCAGACAGAGTGAATCTAACTTATCACAGTTGCAAGGAGGGGGTTTTAGAGAATGATACAAAGCCCAAAACTTCAAACGTTGAAGTCCCATCTGTGGGCAGGTCTGGGCAACAGTCGGTTTTAAGTGAAACATATTTTTCTTTGTTTTTTTTTTTTTTTGGTTTGTACTGGACTGATGTTATAGCTATAATATGTAACAGTACTGGATTAAAACAAAAACGAGAAAAACGACTACGTTATTTATATTTACTTACATCATACCAAATGTTAGTTGGCGAATTCACAATTCGGCAAATTTGTCACATTAATAAAGTTTGTCTAAAAATGACAACGTTAATTTAGTTCAGTTTTATTTATAAAGCCTAATATCACAAATGACCGATGCACCTCATCGGGCTTTACAATCTGTACAGTAAACAACACCATCTGTCATTTGAGTCATCGATTAACTGTAGCTACAGTCATTGTCTTGTGGTAAATACGAGACTCAACTGATAAACTGACAGGACGAGCAGCAGGGTTAGAGAAGAGATGAATAAGGCTGAAGTGTATTGGGTCATTTTTAAAATCCATAATGCACAAGATGGTTACACACAATGTGGCAATGAAAAATACCCCGCACATTTAGTGGCTTTTTCACTTGCAGCCTGGTAATGACATGGTAATGTCATTTCCAAAGTAATAACCATAAGAAATGAAAATTCTTGGAAATAAAAATCATAATTGCTATATTATAATGCCGACTTTCATCTTCCCTTGTGTTCCAAACATTTCCTTTTATTTCAAGGTAAATACTGTCCAGATTATATGTTTAAAGCTTCAACTTGTGACCTGGAAACACTTGAGCTGTAAAGTACCAGCGCTCTTTCCATACCTCCACAGCAAAGTGTCGACTTTCAGCTTGGAATACGCGATGAAACTTTTATTTCATAGTTTTGTATCAGTGTAGACAAAGGCTTTGAAAGTGAAAGAGTTTGAAACGTTATATGATCCAGACCAGCGGTTTGGTTCTTTTTCAGGAGAATTCTGAAAATTCGGTTAAAATTTGCGATACGTTTGGACGGAAACCCACCTGCGTCTCCCACCCTTTTTCGCGAGGACCCACTTTTTAAAAATAACAAACCATCGCAACCCAATTCAAAATTCATCAACAAATTGTGACAAACGTGAAGAGAATACATTAGTGATACGGTGATGATAAGTCACAGCTTTGTAAAACAGAATGTACCCTAGCTTTTCATGCTAGATTCAATCTTATCCATATAATTATCAGAACATGAAGTACTATGAAA
>JAPQRN010000025.1:19729046-19744122 GCA_037367275.1 Coranthus polyacanthus | reverse complement strand
GGGGTGCGTGATTGTACAGAGAATACACAAGAAGGAGAAAGAGGGGAGTATTCTGGGTGTCTGGTTCTACCTTTCAGAGAGATGCTGCACGTGCATGTGCTGAGGTAAACACCCACGCCTGTCATTACACGTTTGCAAAGGGGAAGGTTGTGGCAAATATCTTTTTATCTGCAGCTTCAAGAGAAATGTGTGGAAGACAGGTGAGTGTGGAGACTTGTGAGAGTATGTGGAATGTGTACCAGCCAGAGGCTCAGCTCTGCAAAACACATTTGTCCCTGTACAGTAAAGTAGAGTTTCACGTGTTTTTGTGCATATGTGAATATGAGACGGAAATATATTAAGAATTTGGAAAGGGTGTTTTACCTTCCTTAAAGGTAAGGTCAGTACCGCGTTTGTCCGAATGTCAAAGGACAAGACATCTACAATATATGTTCATTCTCATTTATTAAAAGCACAATGATCATGTTCAGTATCAGGTTCTTTGTACAGTAGCATGTGATATCATTGTGCAGGTCCTTTGAACATTTTGACTTCGGTTTTTCAAATTCACAGTTATTAAAGTAAAAAAAAAAAAATCTATTGACTAGCCATATTTACGGCTGTGCCACCACCTTTTAGGAGGTGTTTTTTTGTTTTGTTTTGTTTATTTTAAATCTCTGTGAAGTCACTTCCCATACATTTTCACATAATCAAAAAAGGTGGAGGCAGCTGAGAGGAAGGCGGTCAGTTTGTACACGCCCTTAGCCTTTGTCACCTGCTAAACAGGTAAAATTATGAGAGGTTTACACGTGCTCCTGTGCTGATGAAGAGTTTCCTAGTGTGGTGTAGTAGTGTAGAGGAGCAAAAGAGAGGCAACGAAGAACTGTTTAGCGATCTTAAGGATTTTAATTGAAAAAACAACCCGATTCCTCCAGATGTAAATGGAAAGTGTATTGTGGGTGTTATCATGGATGTCATGGCTAACATCAACAAATGGCCGACTCCCAGCACAAAACAGACTCCAACACAAATTTAAAGCTTTCATTTTCAGTATTTTTTTTTTTTTGGCATCACTGGGCAAAACTTTAATAGTAACCTTTCAGTATATTGTAATTGAAGAGGTCTAAGATTTACCTACACTTACAGCCGTTACCAGTCACTGTCAGACAACATGGCAGCTCCTCAAGCCGTGACATTTTCAATTCACTTTTCCATAGCGGCATGAAACGATGTCTCATCATGTATCCTTATATACAGTCTACGCTTAAAGCAGAAGAGAGCTGCAGGAGGACGGCGGGTAATTTTAAAGCTAACATTTTTTTCCCCCTCATTCCTGCCACAGCAGCTCTAAGGTAAGCACACATGCACACACAAATCCTATATATTGAATGTTTAAAAAGGTCTTACAACTCATTCCATTGTATTTTTTTTTTTTTTTAAAAACGTGCCGATACTCTGTTGCACTTGACAAAATAATCTCAGCTAAAAGGACAGAGCACGGGAAAACTGCTAAAGCAAGTAGAGTGGGTCAACATTAAAACGGCAGTCTGTAATGAATATTTTACACCGGCGGTTGGGTTATATTTCTGCAGAGATAATAAACTATTGAATACATTTATACGTCTGCCCATTCATTTTAAACAAAGCACAAGCGCACAAATAGATACCACATGTGCACCATTACGCACACTTGCCACAAGGGAAATCAATGAGTCTTTCTGTTATCTCTCTCCTCCATCAGATTATCAGAAATGCTGACATCTATTAGCCTGACACCCCATCTGCTCGACACTGGTGTGTGTGTGTGTGTGTGTGTGTGTGTGTGTGTGTGTGTGTGTGTGTGTGTGTGTGTGTGTGTGTGTGTGTGTGTGTTGCTCGGCAGAGGCCTTTCTCGCTACACCGCGCCTCCGATTAAAGACTTCCACCTCTCTAATGCCATTAGAAGGATGAGAGAGGGAGAGAAGGTGTTTGAGGGGATGAGAAAAAAAGAGAAGAAACGCGGCAGGCAGAGAACGGTCTGCTTAACCTCTGCCGTCTGACGGAGCAGGCGAACGTGCAGCGAGAGAACGATTTAATCCCTCTGTAGTAGCCCGGATTAGTCCTCCGATTTATCACTGCCTTCGCTCTTTTCTCTGGGCATTACTGTCATTTTCTCTCTCTCTCTCTCTCTCTCCTCATCCTTTTCTTCATCCTGTCTTTCTCTCCTCGTAATGCGTCTGGTACTGAGTGGCTTAATGCAGTATAATGTGGTGACTTCCCTTTATCTGCCTATTGTCATTATTGTTTCTCAGGAACAAAGAGTTCCTATGCCGAACGTTCCGTGGAGCCAAATTGGTAGCGACACAGTGGTGTGTGTGTTGGCGTGGGCGACCGGGTCTCTGCACATACTGTGTACAATAAATACATTCTGTTTGTTGTTCTGTCTGTCTGCAGCGTATTATTGCATTTTTTTCAAGGAACAGTTTAACGTATTGGGGGGAAAACATGCATTTACTTTTGTTCAGAGTATAATGAGAAGATTGACATTAATCTCCCATATGTCCTGTCCAAATCCAATTCAGTCCAAATGTACGTATAAAGTACATCTGAAAACAACAGTTGATAAGTGCTGCACAATCAAATATATCAAAACCAGTTTTTCACTCTATTTGACGGTTCTACTATGAGTTAAAAGCAAAGAAATAATGTGTTGTAAAGGTTCAATATTACGTGAAGTTTGTATTGGAGTCTGTTTCATCCCTGGATCTGGTTGTTTGTTGACACTAACCACTGTCTCTGTTGTCTGTATTCATGATACCATCCTGTACACTGGTTTCTACGTTGAGGACTCGGGTTGATGTTGCTATGACAATCCTTACACTTTTTCTCCTGAATTCTTCAATGCCTCTCTTGTGCCAACTAGTCTCATAGCCAGATCTATCTCCACACTTGGTTAGCACTGTGCCAGTGCTGTACATAGGTCTGGCACCCTCAGCTATCCTTCTGAAACCGGGGTTAAAGTCATCTGGGTTGTTTGGCTGAACAGTGCATTTGTAAAATAGTGTTGGGAGACAAAATGTTTTGGTGGAACATGTGCTCATGAGAAAGCATGTTGTGGTATTAAATGGACTAAATGGCACGTAAAAAAGGCGTGCCACGTTCACGGTGTAGTTGCAGCTCTTTCACGTGGTGAGGTGGACTTTCAAAGCGATAACGTACAGGTAGTGGACGAAAAGGAGAATGACGATCCTGCCACTGTGTGATGGAAATATTCACCCTTATTCCAGGTGAGGACTTCCAGCGAGCCAGACTACAAGCCAACACCACCTACTGCTTAGAAATGGAGTTAGCTAAAGTTAGTCCAGCACAGACCGCAACACAAACTCAACATACGCTCATGCAAATCTGACATATTGAACCTTTAAGGCAGTGGTGGGCAACTAATGTTCAAAGTTCTGTTCTGTCTGTGTGTCTTTTGACATAGATAGGAACAGGGATGCATTCGGTGCGGCTCGTAAACTTTGAAATCTCCATCGTTTTGAACGCAGTAATGTGGGCATTCCAGTGAACGCCATGTAATTCCTAATCAATATGGAAAAAAATATTGCCCAGCCCTACATATATAGCCATATATACATATATGTGTGTGTGTGTGTGTGTGTAGGGCGTTCCAGTTCAAAGGCTGATTTTTTTGTTCTGAGTGAAAGTTGAAGAATAACGGTTCCTCCCGTGTCCCCTCCTGTCTCTTTATCCTCTCAGCTCGGAGTCAACTGTTCAACCGCTGTGTTCTCCTCCGACAGCTGATGGCTGGTTGTTTTATGCTGCTGGTATTCTGCCAACAGCTTCTCAAACTCCCTCTGCTTCTCAGAGACATCCTTTAGAAGAGCTCTGATGGCGGTTTTCAAACCCTCCGTCACCTCCTCGTTCCTGACTCGTCGTGAAGCTCCGCCTCCCGGGTGGTTTTTCGATCGAGACGCTTGATGAGGTATCTCTTAATGACCTCTCCCTCATCCATCTTCAAAACCATGCAGAAGGTGTCTTTCTGTCTCTTTCTGAAGCTTGTCCAGCTGAGCTCTCAGCTGTAAGACGAGCACATCTGTGCTGAGTTGCATCCTGTTTTTGAGCCTGCAGTTCTTTATGCTCGTTATTTTCAGTTTTTGCAGCTGAAACTGTGTTTTGTTTGCAGCTCCTGGAGGTTTTTCTAATCTTCTTTCAGAGTTGCGACCTCCGCTTCGAGTTCCACATTACTTGCCTGCTTCTTTGCCAGCCTGATTTCATGCAGCTTCTCGTCATTCTGCTTTTTGTGAATCATTTTTCACCAAACCAAACCACCTGATTCTGTAGGTCCAGTCACTTCCGCCTTTCTTTGTTGAGATCGTTTTCAGAGAATGAACTTTTTTTTTTTTACTTTATGGATTCCCTCAGGGAAAAGGATGATACATCTACAGATTCCAGACGACCTCTGAATATTTTGAACATGTTATCCATACACTAACACATTATGGCTCCACCTGATACGATCTGAAGTGAACAAAATAATGGTTTTGAGAGAGAAGTGACAGTTTGAGGTGTTTTCATTTAAGGCAGCTCTACAGTCTGGACAGCTGACAGGAGATCTATCTGAGCTTGGTCTCGTAATGGCAATTCAAATCGTAATCCTTAAACAGAGCGATCTGTGCTCCACAAACTCTGCACAAGGCTTTACCTTTGACTTCAGTAAATAAATACTTACAAGTCTGTTGTTAAAAAAATCTACATTTACATCAATCTTTTTTGACAGAATCTGACACCTTTGAGAGCTAACGGCTAACTTACATCTCTCGTAAACCTTAGTGCGCCATTAAATTATGTGCGCATACACTCACGCGCAAACACACAAACATACGGCAGTCGGCAGCCTCCTTCAAAATAAAAGCAGAGCATTTTTATTGCATGTATAATGTACATATATTTAAGTTTAATTCTTGATTTCCCATTGACTTCACGCAGGCCAGACAGGGACTTAAAAACAGTTAAACATTTTAGGGTCCAGCCATACATACATAAGCAAATCCTGAGTTTACGTACACCTGCAAACGCATCATCTCCATCTCCATCCAAAGAGAAAAGTGCTGCCGACTGACACCCTTTACGAACAACTTACTGACGCAATATATGTGGTGTTGTGATGTTTTCTATATGAATTCATGCAATATGCTGAACACAGAATGCTGAAGGGTCTGCGAAAGTCTGAGGAACCAAACGGACAAACTTACCTGAGACGGACACCTACTGAATGGAGGGGGAAGAAGAAACAAGTAGAGAACGGGGTCAAATCAACAGAGGATCTGGAACCTGGAAAACCAGGTAAGGAGAGCAGACTGGCGTTCAGTTCAAGAGTCACCCTGTTTTAATAAAGTGAAGGGACTCAATAATGTGTTTCTGTGAATTTTTTTGGAGGGGTGGGGTGATATCGGCCGATTAATTGGCTACTGGCTTTTTCCTGCTCCAAAGTTTTGTTAGTATATCAGCCTTTAAAAAGCCCACTATCAGTCAATCTCTAATTTTGAACTTTCAACAATGTGTTAAACCCATAGTTGAACTGCTGCTGTAAAATGATCAAAGTGGAGTTAATATTGCAGTGTAAACTCTGTTCAGTTTGCTTTGATTATTTCCTCATTTTGAGCGTTGTTTTATTGGCAGCATTTAGGAATATTAATTATTTTGACTTCAGTCACAGATGCTTCAATAAAGAGAACGGTTAAACTGGATCAGTTCTTCAGCAAGAAGAGAAACGCAGCCAAATCAGGCTGGGAGGAACTATATGTGTGGGTTAAAATGCCAGATGATGAACACCGTTCTCACATACATTTATTTTCCTTTAGTCTTCCAATTGGGATTCATATGTTTTTGTTACTTTATAATGAGCCGTTTGTATATGCAGAACGGGTCGCCTTTCATGGAGTACTCCGTGTTTCTACAGTAGCTCAGAACAGACGACTTATTTTCCCGTTTTATAGCGGGTGTCATCCAGCCTTTAGGTACACACTGTCACCTTCTATGTTTGAGGACCAGAGTTAACATCCCCTGAACTAAAAAGGCCAGAACGGACAAATCAATCACTGACTCTAACGAGGGACATGCTGAGCGTTTGAGGTTTTAATAAATAAATACATCCTGACTCAAAGTCCATATTCATACAGAACGTTCATCTCCTCGTCTCATATGTAGACAGTAAACCAATACGAGTCTTTTACACAGTGTGAAACTGCTGAAAGAGAAACTACAGAAAAGACATCATCCCCAACAGATGCAGCTCTCTTCGGGGCCTGACATTTCCTGGTTTGACCTGTAATTGTAGCTCACTTCGCGAGCTGTGCAACACAGTGACACGAATCTTTCCCTCAAGCCTGTCAGAATGTGATTAGCAGTGTCCGAGATGACATGTGTGACAGACAAGCAGATGAACGAACCTTAGTCCTGCATCCTTGTTAAATTTTTACAAACTACCACTCACCTGCTGTCAAAATGTGTGCCCTCACAGCCACTGTCAGGTGGCTCACATTAAATGGCATCCACCTTGTTAGGCAAGAATTTGGACTTCCTGTCTCCTTATTAAATGTAATAAAAAAAAAAAAAAAAAGGTAGGTAGGTAGGTAGGTAGAAAAAGCGAAGGGGTACAGTCCTCTAGCCTTGTTAAAACCGGACAAATCTCCTTGTGCTGAGTATTTCTGGGTTAGGGGCTGAGTCCCGTTGGAGCAGTGTGTGCATTTCAACACTCAGTATTAAAGTCATTATAGGCAGACCTACAGTATAACAATAAGTGGTTGATTTGTGGTCAGACTACAGAGGCTCTTTGAACTGTTTAAATCTTGCCTTTTTCTTAGCAGCAGGAACTGCTTATTACCACTAATATGATATATCAGGAGACACTGGACAAAGAGTATTTTTTCACATCACCATATGTCGGATTAGATACTGTCGTAATAAATGCTGGTCAGCACCTTAAAATGAACAGAAACATATATCTTGCTGCTTAGCTTGCTGAATTTCCGATACAACACTCCTTTCATAAAGGTAAAAGCTGCAAGTCTCAGAGTCTTAATACATTGGAAAAACCATGGTCTCGTACTTCAGTGACTTGTAATAGGTTCTTAAAACTCACATAGGTTAGTTAAATAATAGTTCTTATGCATGCTAGAGTTGTGGCTCCAGGAGCGTCAGTGTCAGTCAGTAGTCAATTCACCACCTCTGTCCACATAAAATATTGAAACAGCTGTCAGTGCGATGATACAGATATCCACGGTTCCCAGAGGACAAATCCTTATGCCGTGGGTGATCCCCTGTGGCACCGCCAGGTTACTCGCTCACTTGTTCTGTGAAAATCGTGAAAAACATCTACTTTACTAGCACAAGATTTGTACACATTCGTACTCAACACATAATGGGCAACATTCCTTAAACCTAATGTTCACTTGCTTTGTTCTTGCAGCGAGGTTGACTTTTGTGGTTTTCAGTGATGTTTCTCACTGGCATCATCATATGACCACATACAAGCAAAACTACATTTTGTCCCATCAGGTTGTGTGGTAAGTGTAAATCATAGACTTTATATGTGAAGGGTGATGTCACCCATTAGTCTTTGGACTACTGTTTTAAAGCCAGAAGTTTGTTAACCCTAACCATCTTGACTTTTTGGAATCAGATCATCATATTTATATAAGAGGATGTGAGAGAGAGAGAGAGGCGATGGGTCAGCTAATGCTAAATGCTAGCTTACTGATACAGTAAAATGGTAAACTTCATCAAACCTTTATGTAACGAAATCCTTTGACGATCTCGTTTGTTCAACTTATTAAACTCAACTACAGACCTGCAAAACGAAATATGATAAATATCAGGCTGTGTGCTAAGTGTAAATAGTACATGTTAGCATGCTAAAACAGCATTTGTCAACATTGTATTTGTTTAACAATAGCATGTTAACCAAAAATGGTGCAAATGAGACAAAAATATAGGATGTAATTCACAAAGCACCCGCAAAGGGTGTGATAAATGCAAAACACTATAGGAGCATGAAAGTTGTTTTGTGATTGTGGAGAGCTCTGTGTGTCAGCGTATTTCAAGATTTGGAGGTTTTTGCTGTTTTCATTATGGACCAATCTGTGGCTGAAAGGCAAGGAAACACCTGAAACACTAAAAACTCATTAACCCTAACCCTAGAATGTCATTAGCACAAAATATTTTGTGAATAGGTCCTTAAAACGGATCAGATTACGAACACAAACGCTGCGCAATTCAACTGTGCAATCAGCGGGCACAACCCATTCTTTGATGTTTGACTGCTCTTTACAAGTATCATGTGTTTATGTTCACCATTATATTCCTGCATCAGCAAGGGTAAGTTTTAAGAACTTCTATACAGACAAATTTGAATCAATCTAGGCCTGATTTTGATGAACTGATTAAAATATACATATTTTGTGTGGAGAAACACATCTTATGGAATATTGTGTACAAGTGCATGCATCTGTAAACACGCTGCACACAGGTTTTGTGTCTATGACAACATATCAGGACTCTGCCCACTGTTGCATGATAGATTCACTGACATTGCGTAGGGTGATGAAAGCACAACACTCACCAGTAACATTCAACGAGCCAGTGACAACACCAGCACCAGTGTTTCTCTGTTTTTCAACTCAAAGCACTTGAGTCGACTATACTCCAGACTAAAAAGGTGCAGCGTTCTGAAAAAAACTCAAGGCACATACACTCTCTGCTCATTGGGAACAACGAGGAGAGTGTGACGCTATGTGGACGCAGGCCCTAGAGCTACCAGTAGGATTAGATCACCATCAAAAGTCACATAAAAGCAGTGAGAAAACCTCATAATGATTTTCTGGAAAGTAACTGGCTCCATTTCAACCCTGATGACCTCCTCGCAGAGTGGCAGCTTACTTGAAGTTGCATCATGTCATTATAAATCTGCGCGTGTGTGAGGAGGGGCATGTACTGTATGTGGATGTGAGAGATTCAGCACATTGCTAAAGAAAGAGGTCACATTGTAAGTCGAACCTGTTCTACATACTTATTATCAGTGGAGGTCAATCCCTTAATTGAAGTCTGACCCTGGTGATTCAGTGGTAGCGGGGCTGGTGTCGTAGATGTGGATTCTGTCAAACTCAGCCCTCATATCAGCACGACTGACAGCGGCTGATCTCAATGTCAGCCACATCCGCTACATCCCATTGGTTAATCTTACTCAGGGTATCATATTTAAACTGCTCAGCTATCATTGCTGCTTTAGCCAGCTGCCATTGCTGCTCTTCTTCTGCAAGCGTCCACCTCTTGCCATTTCTGCTACTGCAAGAGCACCTGATTCAGTCTGATTTTCATTGCAAAGTTGATTAGCGAGTACTTTTACAGTGAGTCGTGTCTCCTTTGGTTCTGATGGTTCAGTGTCAGTGTCACTTGGCTCATGCTATGCTACGCGTTGGTATGTGCTGTTACTGTGGCTACATATATCGTCCATACATTATTAATGCTGCATATTTATGCTGCTCAATCATTCATACTATAATGGCTTACGTTGAACTGCACTGTGGCTAATTGTTTAGTTTACTGCAATGAGTACAGGTAGAGGAGGCCTCAATCCCTGCTTGTGTTTCTCCATTCATAGTCTGGGTATTAAGAGGTAGTATTTTCTTAGAGCATCGTTGAGTTTAATCTCTGAGAGGGCCTTGCTAGCATTTAAAGGGGAACTGCAACAAGGTTGGTATACAAGGTTTCCTCTGAAACAAAATGTGACTGTTTGGCTTGCTGGCTGGAGTTGCAACATGCTTGTTGCTTCCAAAAGGTCTCTGTGATTAATCATTATCTGCCACGTGATTGATCATTATTATTATTCTTGAGTCTAAATGGCACTTAATCGTATTTTCAGGGTGGTTGAAATAAATTGATGAATCTATGTTTTTTTTTTATTCTATCATCTTGTTTAGAATTAAACTCCTTCAATCGCTGAGCTTTATTTAAAAAAAAAGAAGCTCAAGGAGTACCTTAACAGTCCCTCAGCATGTCTGTATCACTAAGTGAATGTAAACTACTTGCCCGACTTGCTGCAACTAATCTCTCCCCCAGTGGGTGCCATGGTGAGCAGGTCTATGACAGCGAATGTCATAACGGCTGCAAACATGTGAGCAGACCCCTTTTTTGTCTCAATGAATTTTATTACTCGGAGGTGTGTGTCATGATTTGAGTCGGGCAGTTCTTTAGGTCTACTACTTGTTGCCAGCTGGACTAGCTCGTTGTCACAGATAACATAGCTGATAATTTCCTCTACTCATTTGGCCGCCAAATGAACAGTCTCTCACATGGCCGAGTAAGGCAGGTGCTGCCGGGTACCTTACCTAGTTCATGTGTTCTTCAGGTAATTCAAAGGAATTGCATCATGCTGTTGCATTGATTCGTAGAGTATATTGCTGCCACTCAGTCATGGGGAAGTGTCAATATTCAACCTGTGAATTGTCATTGCTAACAATTATTTTCGGGGGGTATGAGTTACTTTCATTGACTGAATTGGCATACGCTTGTTGCATGGTAGAACATCAGTCTCCTTCAGACAGGTCTTTCAGTTCAGACCTGTCTGAACGGCCTATGGGTCATCTGCCTATGAATACAACTGCCAGCCCATCACACTAAAAACTATTTATCACACATGTTTATGTTCGGGATGTTGGCAGTTTTTCAGATAAAGGTTGCTAGGATTCAAGTGTAATTGCTGCATTCTCATTGCATTGGTGCAGCACAGCTACTCCTGTGTTTTGGTGGGCTCATACTCTACCTACGGTAGTCATTGCTCAGTTTTTACATAGAGAATATCAGATTTACACTCACTGGCTATAGGCATCAGCAGGCTTGGCAACTCAGCCAAGTAGCCTGTAATATCAACTACATTCATTAAAGTGGACAGCTCAAACCCTATGCTCTGTGGGTCATCTTCTAACCTCTACCTCTAGCATCACATCAAGTTGAGTGCCCTGTGATCTCCCGGTTCATACAATGTCATAGGTTGTGTAAACCCCTCCTGCTGGCACCTCCACGTAGCACATGGGATGCCAGGGTTTGCCTGGTATGGTCGTTTTTGGGGGTCTTGATGCTGCTCTCCCTGCCCTGGTTTCCATGTACGCTCATGGAAGAGCAGGAAGGTGTGCACTTCCTGCTTAGGCCTTTCACGTACGCTCATGGAAGGGCAGGGAGCTCCCAGAACAGAGCCATACCGCCAAATACACATAACTTATGCAAATGAATACTTCATTTTTGACGAGAGTGGTCCTGACTGAACTAAAACTTTTTAACTTTAACTAACTTTAATTTGTGGAGCTGAATTTGAAATGTTCAGTCAAGAGGAGCACTACTCAGCCTGTGAAAATGACTGTTTTTCATGTTTCTGAAGGGAGTTTGACAGGAGTGGACTTGAAGGTCCATTCAGTAAAAGGCCTCAAATTTGGAGTACTGTCGCATATGGAATAATAGTGGAATATTAGTGTGCATGTAAATGTAGTCGGTGTTCAGGGAGGAATCAGCGCAGGCAGGGTGAAAATTGGAGACAAAAAACATTTGGACATTTACAAACGCTTGTGTCCGAACCTTTGTGGAAGACACGCGTGCCTGAAAGAAACTCGGAATCCGATATAATAATTGAAAGGTTCAGCACACTCTTACTCATGGTCCGTGACACATGGACTGCTGGCGAATCAATAGAAGACGGGACTCGTCTCTACATTAATGAAGGTATAAAAATGCTCACGTTCCCCTGACAGAGACTTTATCAGATTGGACCAAAGATGTAGCGCTTCTGTCTCTGTGCCCTGCAGATATGCCTCAGGAATTCCTCTGTTATTTGTTTTGATGCCATGTGATGGTTGCTGCAGATATCATATTTTTTGAGGTAACACAGACAATACAATCCATTTGACTGATCCCCATTATAGAGACTAACAAATGCCCACTGTCAAAAACCGTTAGAAATTTTCATCACTGTGCGTCTCAACCCACTAGGCACAACAGAATCCTTGACTAGTGCAATGTTTCTGGCAGAAAGGCACACACTATGAATCTGCGACCCTGCCTCCACCGGGGCCAGCTGATTACCACCGCACGCACTTCATCCTTGTGTGCTGCTCTCTCTTAAGACACGGTCGGATGATTCTTCAGGACTGTTCAAACTGGGCCGCGTATAAAAAGAATTTGCAGTATTGATGACCTCAGAGATGTTGCGAGCTCCTGGGTGTCACTTTGTTGCGATACATCCATTCCTAACAATACTTCTATAGTATTTCCAAACGGCAGTGGATCCCGTAGTCGTCTTACAAAGCCAGGCCAAAAAAAGAAGGTGTAACTTGAAAAGATGTGAATGAACCAAAAAAAAAAACAAAAACAAAAATGTGTAGCTTCATAAATAAATCCAAGACAATAACAACATGCATCTCTTACTATGAAAACATTACCGACGGCTCTGCGTTTAAATGTTTTAGATGTTTAAACCCCCATAATCAGATAAAGTCAAAGTTCAGTGTTGCTACAGTTTAACACATGTCCCTTTACCAACAGAAGGTGTAAAAGTAGTGTTAGAAATCATCTGATGTCATACCTGTTGCCAACAGCAACACCACAGTTGTATTAAATAAGAATTGCCTTGACATCTCTAGTTTTTCATCTCTAGTCTTTAGAAAAAGTGCTGAAGTGAATGCTGCACTGGTGGGAGGACATGAATGGTTTGTTATAAGCAAGCTGAAATGGACTTTGTTGTACAATATATGTCAGTTACTGTGTGCATTGTATATCAATACATTACTTTTTCTATGCATATTTTGTTCTTTGAAATGCAGTTGTTTTCATGTTTTCATTGAATCGGTGTATAACCTGCCTAGATTTTTTTGCCACTGCCTTCTGCCACTGCCAAATTCTCCTTTTTAATGTCTTACATAAAGTGAACATAGATACTTAAGTGCATAAAATGAATTAAGGATATGAAGTAAATAATGTGAAATGTAAAATACACTGGACATGACTTGGATCTACGTTTTTTTTTTATTTCTCACTCTCTGCAATATCTGTGCATCCCAAATACAGTATGGTTAAATTTAGAGAAGGATGATGGTCGTGGCAAAAAGCAAATATTGAACCCGGAAACAGTTTAAAGGTCCAGTGTGTAAGATTTAGGGGCAATTAAGGTGATCTAATGGCAGAAAACAAATATAATATTCAGAATTCTCAACTGAAAACAAGCATAGATGTGTATTCGTTACCTCAGAATGAGATGTTTGCATCTATAGAATGGGCATCATCTTTTTTTTCCACTTTAGAGCAGGTGCCACCCAGTGTTCAGAGTTAACATCTTCTTAACCAAAGCCCAGAACGGACAGAAACAACACTGGTTTTTTCACTGTTAGATGCCACTAATGCCGCTTTTCCACTGCTGGTATCAGCTCGACTCGGCACAGCTTTTTTGGCGTTTCCACTGTGTGAGAGCAGGGACCAGAAGGTACCATCAGATACTAGTTATAGTATCACCTCCTCTGACGTTCCAAGTGAGCTGAGGCCAAATGTGACTAAACGTGATGTAAAACCATGCAGATCGCAGATTGGTCGATCCAGGTGTGTGTTATCAAGCCAAGCCAAAGGGAAATCTTCAAAAATGTCAGAGGAAATTTTCAAGTAGGATCTTTTCGAGAAAAAAATCTTAAAATAATGTTTTATTTTAAAAATCATATGTTAGTTTTCATTTTCATCCCCCTCCATCATTGCCTCGCCCACAGCTGAATGCTGAAGACGACGTCACAATGGTTAACGCTGCCGTCGCCATGACGACCAGCCATGCTCGATAGCACTATACCTACAGTGGAAATGCAACGTGCTGCTAGCCAAGCCGAGCCGTGGCGAGTCAAGCTGATAGCGGCAGTGGAAAAGCAACGTAAGTATCACACACTGAACTTTTAAGGTTAGGGGCTTGTTGTGGTAACAGTTGATTAAAGTGACTTAAATGCAAACTCTGGTGTTTTGCATGAAGTGCAACCCGCATGTCAGTCTATCAGTCCCTTACACTGCAGAAAAACACCCCCTCATCTGCCTCAGTGTTATTCTGCTGTTACACTGGGCTCTCCAATTCTTGCTTGGGCATGGAACATTGGCACTGAAAGTAAATTGGGAGATGGAGAGTTGCCTATTATAAACATAATGTTTTGGATAAAAGACTTCAGCTTCACATTCCTTTCCACCAACCCCTGTGGGAAATACCTCTATCTCGTTAGCAGCTAAATGCTCCGCTATGTTCAACAACTAGTCACTAAACTTTGTTTGTTATTTGGTGTAGGTCGTGTAGAGCAGATTTATCAAAACTTTCTTGCTGAAAACAGCTGCCTGCTGCTGCTGCTGGAAATTATTCTAATGAGAAAGGTAAGAGTGAACCAAATCATTAAATATGTGAGCTGTAGCCAAAACACTGAGCTTAAAAATACACATAGAAGCTGAGGGGAACTGCAAAGTATATACATTCAGTAGATTCTTCCTAAATGGAACAGGTAGGGCATAGATTTACTGACATTTTATTATTGTTAATAGTCATATAATTCACTTTTATTGAAATTTTCCATGTAGCACCTTTCACCACCTTAGTAAACCCTGTAATATATAACATTTCTATTATCATGACAACCCTACTTATTATTCTATATGATAAATTGGCCAGTTGGGTCAAATTTAACAAGAGGATAGTGGAATATTGTCTCTGCTTACCTGCGTACTAAAAAATCCATTATTAATACAGAGCCAGGAGCCAAAACATCTATTTATTTGCTACCAGCCAGTCTCATGCTCCCTCAAACTGCCCCCTGGACATGTCATTATTTACCCAATTATAACAAGACTGCATTTTTTATATTGCTATATCCACAGCTTTCAAACCAAGCCCTGTTTAATGATGTATGACAGAGTGTCTGGTTTTGCCTTCCCCAATGCTTCTCTGATTGGCAGACGAGCACTTGACACAGCACTAAGAGGAAAACACTCCTGTGTGTCTTCCTCAGTCGATTTGTGGTTTTTGGACAGTTTTTTTATTTATATGTTTGGGGTTTATATA
>JAPQRN010000025.1:19706364-19717339 GCA_037367275.1 Coranthus polyacanthus | reverse complement strand
TTAAATGAATCACAAGATTTTATGTCTTGATGTCTGCCATGTCAGGGTTTGATTGACAGGTGTCATCGATAGCTCCCTCGTCTGCTGAGCCGAATAAAATAAAATAAAACCTAGATTTTTCTTGACAGCTTGACTGTAATTGTGGTTCATAAGTTACACTAACAATACCATCACATGATTTTGTTAAACAAATTTGAGTTTTACCGCATCACTAAGCTAGTGTTTAGCATTAGTTCCACCATCATCACCCCCTGCACTCCCCCAGATCTGCACCTCAATTTAAATATGTTCTCTTCTGGCTCAAAAAGTGTGACGTGTATGATTCACATTGTTGCCACGTGTAACACATGTAAGAATGGAGAAAATGCCATAGCAAGTTTCCACAGAAATGTATGTGCACTTAATGTTTTGCTGACTGATTGGCTGGCTGAACTGCTGGTGGATTCCTCCTCCTGTCTCCCATCTCTCCAGCCTGTCAGCGTTTTGACTGGAGCTGCTTCAGGTACTGTACTCTGCTGACAGTGATGGTTGCACTGTGCACATCCCATGCACTCAGGCTGAAAACTCAACCTGGCATTTTCCTGGAGCTGGATGGGAGACGGAGTTCTCTCTCACTGAAAGGCAGGTCCAGAGCCTTACTTACGATATCAAGGAAACCTAAAATCATGATCGGTTAATGCTGCTGGGAAAACAATTGACATAAAATGTGGTGTTATTCTTCCCTCTAAACCACAGAGTCTTCATCTTGCATTATCACCAAGCAAAATACATCTCTTTCTAGATGAAGATGTGCCAAATCCCTTTATTTGATGGGAATTAACCTGCAGAGCATAGGATTGCTCGCTGCTGGCCAAGGGGAAGGCTTTGCTCAGATTAGTACTTTAGAGCTTGACCAGTGCCTAAATCAGGGAAAGCAGCAGTGTTTGAGACAGAAAAGAAAGCTAGAGATAGGGAGGAGAGTTAACGCAAGACTAGTTATCTGTGGGATGGGGACAACTACCTGTGTCCTCTCTGTAAGAAACAAACAAACCACTGATTCATTTCTCAAACGTAAAGCTTTTGAAAATCAGCAAGTGATCTTGTGTTGAAAAAGGAAGTCCTCCTCTTTCCAACAGCAAAGGCTCACACGGTGGACGAAATATTGCAAAGAAAGGAATGCCATGTGTTATGTGCTGTACTGTCAGTTTGACAACATGACAACGTTAAACATGAAACATTCATAAAGCCAATGACAGATGCACTGATGGAAGACTAGTGCCTCGGCCAGCAGCAGGTCTTTTTATTTATTTATTTCCCTATGTAAAGCTAATCTCACCTCAGTTTATGCATGCATACATTTTACATTGCATACAAGTTCATTTATTTAGTAGTACTGAGTAGATTAAGAAGTACCTAAATTTTAACATTTAGATTCACGAAGAGCTTTATTGTTCAATTTCGTCTGAGTGACTCCTTAACATTTCCACCTCTTGCTTCGGTGTAGTTGGACTTCCTGAACTTCCTTTCTGTTCCTTCTTTTTATCACCTCTTTAATTCCACCTCATTCATCCCATTTCCACCAGAGGTCTGTACGATATCGTTACCCCTGACCCCACGGCTTTTCTCTCTTACCCACTTCCATCTCACTTTCTCCCTTCTTCTCACACACATCCATCCGTTTTTCTGTGTTCCTCTCCCGTGGTCCTCCCCCAGCCCACCATCTCTGTTGTGTTAATCACGGCATCTCCATTTGCCCTGGAGGAAGTCTCCATCGCTACCCCTCACTTCATCTGGACTTAATGCAGGTTGTCGGAGAAGGATGGAGGGAGTTTTGAGTTGGCATCAGTGGAGAGTAAACAAGTAACAGACATTTTGCTGAATGCTGAGCTGATCAGGCGTGCTTTCTTATTTCACTTTGATCTGTTCCGTTTCACAGTTAGGTGTTACATAATGTCATAATGTCTTTTTTCTAACAGTGCAAAAGTAGTAGTTTTGTATTGGATTACAATTTGACATGTAAGTATCTTGTGAATGTTTGTTTGCTGCCTTGTCATTATCATTATTGAGAAGGTTACCTTTGAAAGATAAGTTTGTTAGTTAATAGTTACTCTGTTTAAAATCTAACTAATGGAACTATTTTAATCACTTCTTTGTTGTAATAACACTTATTAAATGTAATGTTTTAAACTGCAAGAGTCCAGGAAGTGTGTGGAGATGCTCAAGGTGGACCAGATCTCTAGAGCTAAGCTAGATGTTGAGAGGTCATTAAACACCTGCAAACTATTTTCTGTCAGATGATATTGATGCATACCTATATAGCTACATATAAGGCACTAAATAAGTAAAGGATAATGGACAGCGAGCCAGGTATTATTGTGAAATAAACCCCAACAGAGTGGAGCAGCACATCTTGATCACCCTGATTCCACTTATTACACGGCTATTTACCACAGAAATGGACAATTTGACAAAAAATATTGATGTTAAAGTGAAAAAGATTTCCACTAAATAAAGATCAAGAAAGAAAAAAGTATAGGTGTCGGTACAGTAGCATTAGGCCTCGTCTGGAAAGAAGACGAGAGGAGGCAGGAGGAAGAGTTGGACAGTTTACCATCCACACATTACAACTAAAGGTATTCTTTGTTTTTTTTTTTTTTAAATCTGAGACCAAAGAGCATTCAGAGATTTTAGTCTTCATGCTGAAGCTGCGTGTTTATGCCTCATTTAAAGGCGGGGGAGTCATTCAAAATTATTCGTATCATGCAGAAATGAAAAAAAAAAATCAACCCACAAAAACGTCTCAAGAACTACACCAGAAATGAACAGTTTCATCACTGTTTCAGACATAGAAATATTAGCACAGCCTAACTTATGAGAAATATCGAAGTGATTTAAGTTGTTCCATAACTCAATGTCTGAACGATACGTTACATTTACAAGAACAAAATGTTATTTTATCTGAAACCTTTCTAATACATATTTTCTGCCTGTAAACAGTTTTCATCAGCCACACAACATTTATTCCCTGACAGCACCAATCACACTCATTTCGTCGAATCTGTAGATGCACTAAGCTCCTGCAGTACCTGCAGAGCAGCTGCAGCATCTCTCTCCAAAAACTGCATCTGTCATGATCACACAAAGTTACCGTTGCCTTGTGACGTCAAAGCAAGTCAGGATCAAGTCATCCAGAAATCTAACAGCCTGGTGTTACCTGCAGGATAAATGACTGAAGCCACCACTGTTAAAGTACAAACCAAACTCTTTTCATGATTTTTCTTTTTAAGTAGGGTTGTTGTTATGTCCTTTACATACTGTATGTGTATCCGCATATGCTGATCAGCTGAATAATGCGGCTGCATCGTGTTGAAGCTTTTTTGGATGTCTGCTTATACAGATATGATGCCTTGAATTCTGATCCCAGAAAGCTAGAGACAAACAGGGATGGAGAATGAAAGCCAGAGACAAGGACATCCTGCCTCCTTGGGTCAGGACTGTTATATAAGGAGGATGACACATCTCATTAAAGTTGATGTAGATGGACAAGGCTCAAAGTTGTTTTGGTTTCTCAAGGTGTTTGGAATTTGGCTTAATCAGACTTCACTTTGTTTCTCCCCCTCGCTGTGGGACCGCTACCACCAGGTTTGTCTTTGTTTATTTATTTTAAAAAGTCTTAACTTTTAACATTTAATTTCCTGCAATTCATCATTTAACTGTACAGTTAAGCATGTAGCCTCTCTGTCCTGTGCTCAAACTTGGCTTTGGACCTTTGCCCAGGTCCCCCCACACCACCCCATCCCCAAAATCTCTCTTTTGGCCAAAAAAAGTCCAAATTAATCTTCTGAGCAAATAAACAGTGTAACACGGTAAACTCTATTAGGATTCTGCTGATGCTGCAGCCTGTGCTGTATTGCTGCAGGCTGTAGCTTAAAGGCCTTGCTCTCTGCAGAGCCTGTCTGCATGTCTGTAGCCCCAGCTGGCTGGAACTGAGCTTGACCCACATCATCAGATACAGAGAATGAATAATGAATGCACAGCCAGCCAAGCAGCCGTCCTCGGAGACAGCGAGCCAACCTTTACGCCCGTCAAGCGCCCTGTCAGCCACTCAACCCTCCGTACAGCTGGCCACCAAATCAACAAGCAAGCCTGTTGGTCCAGGCGAGACGGTCGGTTAATGCAGCCTGTGAGCGTTGGAGTCACGCAGCAGTGACACCGCCTCCCACCTTAAACCAACGAGCCGCACAGCCAGACCCACAGTCACATCCTGTTGTGTTGGCTCCTGTGTCCCACCGTGACCCCCATCATCGTCTCTTCACTTTCTCTCCTCCCTCACTTCCCTCTGACTTGTTTGCATTGTTTCCTGATCACCCCACCACCGCCACCAATGCCAAGCCATCCATCCGTTCCCCCAAACCACCCACCCAGTCAGCGCTCCCGTTCTCCCCTCTCCTCTTCGTCTTCCTCATGTGTAAAAAGGGCAGGCCTGTCAGAATAGTTTAGCCACAATGCATTGTTTTCTCTGAGGCATAGACAGGGTCAACTGACCCCGACTGTGTATTTACTGTTGGGAAGGAGAAGAGGGAGATTCTCTTACAGTGGCTGAGTGTTTGACAATTCAGATTTGTTTTTATTTTTGGGGAAATTCCAGGCCTCAAAACACACCCAGTATTGTGTAGTAATAATAATAAGAATAATAATAGAATAGCAGACAATAGATTAGAAGAATAGTCTTCATTTGCTTCTTAAAATCCAAATAACAATCGTTACAATTTGGTGTATAGACACCAATGCACTGTAGGTAAAGGTCAGAATAGGAAAAGACAAACATTTTAAAGGAAATGAAACAGTTCAAGGAATTGAAACAAGTAAAAGGCAGTAAAGGGTCTCCAGTAAAACAATATATTACGAAGGGACGTAAAATATTAAAAACTAAAACATGCTTTTTGAGCTGTAAATGGAATTTTATGACTTAAGTGTGACGAAACTCATTAATACTGGTGATAATACACATAAAAATCAACAAATGTATAAAAATCCAAATTTAATAGGTGAAAATGGCTCAACGCGCCATTTCCTGTTTTAAAATCTGCTTGATCCTTCCCGCCTTCATGATGAAGGAGACTTTAACATTTTGAACAACTCTATGTCCTGACATTTGTATTAAAAAAATCAATGTTACCGTCTCTAATCAGAGTAGTTCAGTCAGATTCTGCCAAACCTCATCCATTTTCCGACGGGTCGAACTGAAGTTGTCGCTCTATTCTGAACCACCAGACTAATGGGGGGCAGTGAGTTTGCCACGTAAAACTGCTACCTCGATCGGTTAATTTGTTTGTCGCTTTGAGTCCAAAATAATCAATTAAAATGCCGTAGCGACAGAACAACACAGATTGCAGGAACTGCTCCTTTTGTCAGGGAAGGTTTAGGAGGCTTCGGGGCTTCAGTTCCCTGTGGTAAACAACTGTATAATGGAAGAAAAAGAAGTGAACATTTTCTAAATATTACATACTTATACTTACTTATTGATTTTTTTTAAAGCAGGCCTTTCTTAAGGGGTAGAGCCAGTACAAAAACTCAAACTAACCTTTTCAGACCCTCATATGTTTCTACATAAGTGTCCAGTGTTTCTCTGTCATGCAGATGGCCCTGAACTACTCCTGTCCCACATCCACACCTGCCCTTTCAGCCACCGATCACCACACTCTGTCTCTTTCTGACTTTGAGGCAATTTTCAGAATCATGCAGTGGGTGGCGTTACTAAGCAAAAAGTCCATAATTACCTTTTCAGGAAATTGTAGTTCAAGTTCAAGAATTCAGCCCCCCTTCTCTGGACTGTAGAAAATCTACCTCATGACGGGAGGTTTTGGCCACTCACAGGTGGTTTCAGACAGGAAGTAAGGTTAAATACATGATTGACAGCTGTAATTACTGACCGATGTTAAGATTCAGTCAGACGTGACTCCACTGCTCTACTCCGCGTATAATCTGAAGATGAGCGGGGGGAAAACACAAGAGCTGGAAAAATGTATGACTGCTAGAAGAACTACTTCAGTGAATGAGTGTGATATACTGTGGCTTTCTGGGGAGCTCACTTTTCTTCTGTATTTTTTCGTGCTCAGAAATGACAGATGAAACATTTACAAAGCACTTAAACACATGTAGCTTTTATCTGCTTTTATGCCAATTAATAAGAATATGAATAACAAAGCAGACGAAAAGTAGCCACTGCTGCCTGCTGTGAGCCTTCAGTATAATACAATAAAAAAAAGAAGGGGAAAAAAATCAAGTTCTTTATGAATGCTGCAAGTGCTGTTTCTGACCAGGAAAAGAAAAAAAACTGAAATGAAAATCAAATCACTATTCTGTTCACTCTCACTGTTCTTCTGAAGGAATTTGAAGGAAGTTATTTCAAGTTTTTTACACATTGTTTTCGACCATTATCTTGCTGGCAACGCTTATTGTATTTGTAGTCAAAAGTCTATTCATACTCTGTGCTTAAGTTTATGAAAGTCTTAGTCACACGAGTGGGAGGTTTAGTAACAAGCAACTAAATGTAATGTTTTTCCATAAAAATTATATAACTTCACATAATTTCGGACAATTGTGATTATCATTACCATTATCACTGTACAGAGCTTTGGAAATAACACCCAAAGAGCTTAAAGAAACAACTTCTTCTTTTAAAAGAAGTCAAATACGGACCAACTACAACCATTAGATATGGGGAAAGTTATTTAGTTTTGATGCTTTCTACAGTAATCTTACAGTAATTTGGCTTAGGTGGTTCCAAAAATGGCTGCATCTAAGCCTGATAATGATATGGAATAAATTAAATCCTAATAATACAATTACTGGATAATCAAAAGTCTGTATATAAAACTATAAAACATACTATTGCTCCAGTACTTAGTATTCCACCTCTGTAACCTTTGTGATATTGTTTTTCCTGCAGTCAGAGCATCACTATTTTATGTCCAGTATGTTTTCATGTCCTTGCATTTACTATTATTTTGTTTATGTATTTTCTACACCAGGGGCCTGTATCACAAATGAGGATTAAGGGGTTAACGAGGTAACTTCTGGTTCAACCCTGGGTTTTCAGGATCACAAAGCTGGTTTACTGAGCTAAATCTCCATGTACCTTTTATCTTAGATCCTGTGGACCTCAATGTGTGGATTAAAAAAAAATAGTCATACAATAAAAATCCTTCTCAGTCGACACTGATGATTGAGGCAACTCTGATTCGTACATGCTGCACCACTCGTAGGGCCAAATCCACAAAAGGATTGCATGGCTTTTGCATGCGCCAAACCGATGCAAATGAGTCAAAATATTGCATGTTATTCATCAAGCACCCACAAAGGGTGGAATTCACTGCAAACTGCATGGATGCAAATTAGATATTGTGTAATTTGCATAGGGAATATTCAATACATTCTGTGCAAAATCCACCCCTTTCTATGCAGATACATGTAAATAAGCCCTGGTGCAAAAAGAGTCTAATTCACCAGCACAACTGGCTACGCGCAGTTCAGCTGGTGCAAATAGCGCCTGGTGAAAGCTGGTGTAAACTGCACTTAAACTCACCTCTGACTCACTGCCTCTTTCTGTGTGTCCAAAACATTGAGTTTGTGAGGCTTGAATGATGTTGAATTAATGTTTAACGATGTCAAGTGTGAAATCTTCAGTCAGATATTGAAGGGATCAGGATGATATGCTATCTCGGAGTTTGGGGTATTTAAATATAAAAAGTGTTGGTGATCAGATTGCTTTCTTACATTTACATATATCCTTATTATCCCACAAGCCCGGAGTGTAACAGTTGCAGAACACACAACATTAATGACTGTCATATCCTGACTGATCTGCTGTTAAGAAGTTACCGCTGCTCTGCCGTGTGCATAAATGTCTCCTTCGGACTTCAGAGATGCTCTAACAATTATCCAGCTGTGACACCAAACAGAACATTAGTACCAATGTTTCTGCAAAATAACAGATGTATTAAGTGACACATAACATTATTTTAAGAGTCAGACATATCAAACCTGTTTCAGACCTGCCTGAATTAATTGCAGCCTATTTTGATGGACATTACAGTAGATGTTGTTATAGATGTGAAATACTGTAGAATCATGAACATGGGTTTGATTGTGTAGAGCTCTGTGTGTGTGTCTCTGTTCATTAAAAACACAACACAAGGGTTTTTGCAGTTTTCATTATGGACCAATCTGTGGCTGAAATACAGAGAAACTCTGACACAAAACAAGGGCCAATTGCACTTGGGCAAAACTTTATGGGCATGTTTGCACCAGCATATCATTAACACAAAATCTTTTGTGAATAGGTGCAAAAAACAAAACAGTTTTTTGTGCAAACACTGCACAATTCCCTGTGCAACTAGCAGGCGCAAACCATTCTTTGTGGATTTGGCCCATAGTGTTGTGCAGTTCTGTCTGAGAGACAAAACTCCGGACAAAGCACACGCACAGACAGGACAGGAGGAGGAAGTGTGTGCTTCAGTTGTATTCAGTTGTTTATTTGTGTTTTAGAACATAACCTCTGTGAAACAATCAGAAAATAATGTTCTATTTCACTGCTTTTTTCTCGGCGCTCGCTCTCCCTATTCTGTCTAATGTTCACCTAAACACCACTCTCTCTCCATCACTCGTTGAGCAGAGAGAAGGGGCGAAGAAAGAAGTGTTGCATGGTTGACCTTTAATTATACTAACCAAAGATAAATGGGACGACCAAGAGAAAAGGGAAAAAAAACTATATTTGATGTTAATTTTGGAATTACTTTATACAATGGCACAAATGAGGAATAACACTGCTGCATCATTCAAAGTCAGACCATTTTAAATCACAGGCTTCCAGAACATTGTGTCATAATTGAGGGCAATGCTATTACAGTGATTAAAAAACAATATGCACATTGCAAACAAGACTGTGGCATAATTTTCTGTCCAACGTGCAATTGACTGTGTGCGCCGGGTCGTGCTGGGGTGCCAACCCAGGCTCAAGTCAAGCACATCCTGGTTAAATTGCATAAGAGGCTGAGCTGCCTTATGGACAAATAAAGCCCCTGTGTCGGCCCACTGCTCGCTGCCCCAGTCTGTCTCTGCCTTGTTCACACTGTACCCTCCCTCTTACTCCCCTCTCTCACAACCTCTCTCCATCTCTCATCCTCCTTCCCTGCGCTTCCTTTCCCTAACACTCTCCGTGCCCCCTCCCTCCTTGTACAGTATGTACCCACACAGCTGATCCGAGCCAAGCTGAGCCGGCCAGGCCCGCCTGCTTGCCGTGATAGTAACGGCTTTAATAAAAACACCGTTCGGGGGATGAGAATTGAATTTCATACTTGGACGCCCCGACACTACATGTGTTTCTTTTTAATAAAGAAAAGAGAGTGAGCAGAGTGAGAGAGAGCGGAGCAGAGCGGAGCAGAGCCACTCGGCCCAAAAGAAGATAGGCTGAGGCTTTTTCTCATTTCTTCTCGCATTCTTGCTTCCTTAAGCTCAGCTGTGTGCTTGCTGTTCCACGGGGGAGCCGAAGGGGACATCTGGCTTGTCAATCAGAACATTTCCCACCCCTTTTAAAGATAAGGCTGAGCATTCAACCGTTTCAAAAACTGGCTCCTCTCTACCTGGCTCTCACCTGTTTCTGACAGTATGACAGCATATTTTACCATAATACATTTATTCTTTATATTACATTATCATTGATTTTTATTCACATTACCCAGCTCGCAACACACATCTAGTCACATTTCAGTTTAAAATGTAACTAAACTACTTGGTGGTTCCAAATACCCACACAAATGCTTATAGTGATCACGTCTGTCAGGGTCAAATTATTATAACCAATTTTTAAATTATTTTTCTTTATTTCTGTTGAAGATTACATCTACTTTAACTGACATTTGTATACTTACTACACGACTGACATGACTACAAAGTGAAAGGATAGCATTACCCTACACTGAATTTTATTGAAAAATCATAGACGGACACAGTGACAGCTCTCTAAAAGTGAAAGTCACATATCTTGATCTCCGCCTGGTGGCTGGCTGCAGTATAGGTCATAAATCCCACCCCCTCCATGTTATTCAGGGGCTTTGACCAAGCTAAAAACTTAAATATACATCCAATACATTTTCCCCAAAGTTGATTTCAGACTGTTTAGGTAGGTTTCATGAGGCTGATTTGTGTTCAAATCGTCACTTTTCAGATGAGTTTGTTTTCATTCATTCATTCATTTTCTGTAACCGCTTAATCCTCTAGAGGGTCGCGGGGGGGCTGGAGCCGATCCCAGCTGACATCGGGCGAAGGCGGGGTACACCCTGGACATGTCGTCAGTTCATTGCAGGACACCTATGGGCAATGTAGAGTGACCAATTAACCTCTCTTAATCTCTACTCTTGCTCAACACGGTGGATCCCATTAGTGCAGGATTCTGGCTTCATTTTTACACAGTGGGAGGAAACGGCATCTTGATGTCCATCTTTATATACATGGGTCTATGGTTCTAACATGCTGTCTGATAAGGGGACAAGGTAAAGTAAGCTAAGCTACTCGCAAGACTTACCAAATAGGGAGCCTGAATCATTGTATTAAAGTGTAATTTATAAAGTGTTTGCAACCTAATTAATAACCCAATTATTAATCAGTTATATTGACTCACATTAATAAATCCTTTTTGAGGACACCCTCATCCCCTTGTTTGTAGTAGTGATACAGTAACTGCATTTGTATAGAAATTATTCTGATTAGACACAGTTTTTTTTACTTTTATTGTTGAGAATATAATGGCCATATGGTGTCACTTCTGACCATCTCCAGTTCATTATTACAATATAAGTCCACTGCAGGTTTGAGGTGTTTCTGTCTTTTCAGTACAAGTCTAGGTATTTTTTGAGAAGGTCTGTAATCCTGCAGCTTCTTATCTGCAATAGAATTACATAGACTGACATAATTTTAGTGAATATTAGGGTCTTAT
>JAPQRN010000025.1:19680067-19699696 GCA_037367275.1 Coranthus polyacanthus | reverse complement strand
GTCTGTAATCCTGCAGCTTCTTATCTGCAATAGAATTACATAGACTGACATAATTTTAGTGAATATTAGGGTCTTATGAATGAGGGCACTCCGATCAGTGGTGATGATTGAGTACACTCATAAGCTTGAGGCGTCAGATTTAGTCATTTATGTACTGAACACCTTGATACAGTGGGTGGATGTGCTGTAATCTCTGGTGAATGTGGTGCATAGAAACTACAGAGGATTTTCCAGATGTCACTTCATGTATTCAAATTATTGGCATACAAAGGCACAACTTTAAAAAGTTAAATGCATCGCTTGTCAAGTCATCATCAACTCCAAAAACAAATGTGTTGATTTAAGTCTGCTGGTTTTTTTTATTTTTTTGGGGGGGGTGTATTATTATTTCGTTTCAGACTAGTTTGCATTCTGGCAGCATTGTGACTATCTGCAGCGATGGAGAAGAAGAAGACATAACAGCATCCGTCATAACTGAAAAAGGGGACAATTGTTCCAATAAACAAAAACAAAAAATTGATTTGTCCCCTTGTCATTTCCATTCTGAAATCTGTGAAAAATCCATTTCCCGACCATGTCTGGTGGGATAACTACATGTCCAAAATGTTCACAGGCTCTGGGGATGCTGCCGCTTACTGTGGATGTAGCATTGCAGAAAGAAAGCTGAGTGCAGCAGGTTTATGAGTACAAACACAATTTCAAAAACACAGCAAAACTCTTGTGCACACCAAACTGTGGACTGACCTTTTTTTTCCTCCATATAAAACCTCGTGCATTAGAGGACATACCAGTAACACAAGGAGTTCAAGGTTCTCAGTCAGTATTAAAGCTTCAGTATGTATGATTTTAAGTTTGTGTTGGAGTCTATTTTGTGCTGGGAACCAGTCGTTTGTTGATGTTAGCTAACCGAAGTTCTAAGCTAACAACTGTCTTGGTCGCCCACATCCATGATCGCAGCCTGTACACTGATTTGTGATTAGATTCACAGATTAGAAGGGCAGATCTTATACTATGTTTTCTTCTTTATACTCCTTTTCATTCAAGTATCTGAGTTTTTTATCTTTATATTATTTATTTTATTGTTTTGTAAAGAATGAAATGAATCTATTAATAAAAAAACTAATGAAAAATAAAATTTCTATGTAGAAGACTCATATTTCGTTTCTATGAAAGTGATCATGCTGAACCCAGAGTTCTGCAATATCCCTCTTCTGGTCTTCTACAACAGCAACATTGTGTTACACTAGCTACACACACAAAAGCATGTGCAAAGCTTACATATTGGACCTTTTAACTTACAAGATTGTAGACAATGTTAAAAGTGAAGTTCTGGCCTGAGGGATCTTCTCCTTCATTCGAGCTTGAAATGAGGGAAAACCCAGCAGCCGAGTTCTAAATGTACATAATTTAGACCTCCTGTAACTGACCTCATGTTGATTTTCTTAACATCTCTGACCATAGACTGTGTTAAAGAAATGAACGGAGACACTGTGACAACACTCATTTGTTTTTGGACTACCATTTTGAAACCATTTCAAGTTTGCCATCTTGGCTTTGAGGAGTCAGAAATGACCATATTTGAACAAAACGGCAGAGCTGGGGTGAAGTGCAAAGGGTGATGAGCGAGCTAATGCTAAACGGTAAGTTACTGAAATGGTGAAACAGGAAACCTCATCAAATATTTGGGTGAAATCATTTGACAGTCTAGTTAGTGTAACTGAGCCACAACTACAGTCAAACTGCTTATCATGGAAAAAAGAAGCTCTAAAAGTTCAACTTGGAAGGTAATTAAAGCCTTCGGTTAGTCATAAAATCTTATTAATGGAGCAATAATTTAGAAGATTGGTTGAGGCTCCAAATGAATCAGAGGGTCAAAATAAAGCCAATGAGACCAGAATTAATCCTGAAAAAAAAAATTGCCTCAGTAAGAAGTTCAATGGAAGTCTATGGGTGCCAGGCTTTTTTGGATCTAGCATCTAGTGGCCGTTAGTGGTATTACACATTGCGATACCTCTGCATTGGCTTCACTTTCCAGACGCGATTGCTGCCCCTTGGTCTGACCTGATGTTGCATTAGAGTGCTGAATACCCTCTGCTGCAGGTTAAGGCTCAGTCCGCTGTTACTCCTGCTCCCCTCACACATCAAATGAGCCACAAACAAACAAACAAACAAACAAACAAACAAAAAGCACCACAGCAGAAGATAGAGTATTTAATAAAAATTGGTTTTTAAGGCTTTTCCCACCATCTGCCAAGTCTCCGTGACAAGTAGCACAATTCCAAATATTGGCAGAAAAATAATTTAACTTCTGTCATATGAAAACACTTATTGTACGTGCACACATGCGCCAAGAAAGATTGCTGGAAGCTCTTTTGGAAATTGTGTCCAGTCCCCTCTGCATTATACATCATAGGTGATTCTCTGTTGGAGAATGCACACGGTGTATAAAGAAAGAGGAAAAACAAATGTACAGGGAGCGAAATGAGGAACACACAGTCTGGCTGTGGTGTCGTAGTAATAAACCTCCTATATGCAAGTAAGATGGTGTTGGCAGAGGTTCCTTCTTCATCTTTACATCATCGCTGCACAATTAACAGCAGTGTTTGATGAAAGTAGAATTTGCTTTGCTAATTTGCATTTTCAGGTTTACATTAGCTACTAGAAGATACTGGATGAACCATAATGATCTGAGGATGATGATATTTTACCACGTGAAAGGTCTTACTTTGAACATTGGAACTTCTGACTGTCCTGCTGTGTTCAATGGGACTCGTATTACACTACCTATTGATGATGAATACATTCCTTAGAAACATATAACCTAAGTGCTTGTCAAACCATACCATGTGTTAAATACACAGTATGAGAGGTGTGGGTGTGCAGGTTTCAGAATTTTTGGCTCTTTTGATGGCGCTTTGGCAAGAGACGGTTCAGAAACAAAACGATGCAGTCAAGAGTCATTTCTTATATCTGTGTCACGTGGGTTTCGCCACTGCTTCACCCCGTTTGGAGACCAGCAGCAGGTCGTGAGTCTCTTCACTCCAATGGGAGAAGTGAAAGAGAACACATATCAGTGACCGATTCTTTCACCCTAGAGTAAATACTGGAAGCATTTTTAAAAAGCCACATATCTTCCGCACTTTGAGACACGAGAATGGAATATTTCAGACGGACAAATCAGGAGAAATTGAACTTTAACAGGAACAATTTATCTGTCCTTTCTTTTCCACATGGTGACCCCATAACCTGCTGGTCCTGTGGGTCGGGCAGGTTTGGATAAGCTCGGCAAGAAAACATCACTGGTTCTGGTCGGTTGTGTTGAAAAATGACAAAGCATTGTTGTTCTAAATAACTTAAACACAATTAAATAAATATACTACATATATAAGCGGTGCACTTTCCACTCAGCTGGTCGTGTTCTCAAAGTGCATCGAAACAGGTTAAAACCTGGACCTGTGGATTCTATCCTTTTCCTACACAGTGCAGCCAAACACTGGACTAAAAAGCATAATGTGTCATCTAAAAATGTACCGTCTTCTGTTGTAGAGCATCATGTGGCTGAGTAACCACAATGACAAGTAATGACCAGTCACGGTTACTTTTGTGTTTGCATAATCAGTAGCGTAATTACTTTTTCAATGGATATGTAATGAATAATTACATTTAATTAATACGAGCAGCTTTCCCAACACTGCGCATTACCTAGTAACACGTTACATTAGTATGTTTTCAGCAATGAATAATGGGGACAACAGTAAGATGTTCAGCCAGCTGGTTTGCTTTGCTGCCACACAATAGTCAGACATTATAAGATTTTGCATTTGGTTTATTATTTCATTTAAGCGGTTGATGCAGGAACAAAGGATGAGGTGATGGAAAGACCACCAACTCTGCTAAGCTCATGTTTGTCTGACCATATATTACATAAGTTACAGGGACATAAATCTGTTTATTTGTCACTTGTGAGGATAAAATGCTGGTCCTGATAGCATAACCATTAAATTTGAAGGCCAGGAGTTGTTTTAAGTTTAGGGTAGTGCTGTAAGTACTGAAATTAGACAACCAAAAGCAAACAAAAAAATAATCGTAGCAGTAATCCTCATCAGTCTCGTATTCCCTGTAAGGCAGTGTTCAGACTGACTTTAACCCTGTGTTTAAAAAAAAACAAAAAAAAAACGCAGCCCCCCATTTATGTATAAAAGCCAGCTCGGCGTCTCCGCAGGGGCGCCAACACAGGGGAATCTAATGGAAACAAGCACAGTCATCCGGCAAAAAAGTTTAACCTGGCTCAAAGAAATATATGAAACTGCCCATTCCTGGTGGATTTGTTTGTAACAGGAAACTGCATTTCTACCAATTACTTGTTCGTCTTTGTTAAGGGAGCTGAGCTGGGTCACCATATCTTTTTTGAGTTGTAAAATCCTGTCTTAGAGTCCAAGAATTTACAGCGTCGTGGCAGAATTCACCTTAAACCTGCCTGTCTTGCACATGGGGTCGGGACACAAAATGGAACCTTTGTTATTGGGTTGCCAGACGGCAGACTAAAATACTTAACAATACTATGATTTCCGGATTAATTTTCCTAATTCCAGTGGTGGAATGTAACTAGTATATTTACTCAAATACACAACTTAAATAAAATTTTGACATATTTGTACTTTTTACTCCATTTCAGAGGGAAACATTTTTACTCTGCTGCACTTTTTTATTTATTTATTTGTACAGGGACAAGTTTGGAGTATTTACAGCCTAAGCTCACTTGCAATGCCTGTCCCTAGCTGGGCTTTTAAAATGCATAAAAATCAGCAACATAAAGGACTAAAGGACTATACAAAATATAGTCTCACACAGTATGCAATGCATAGACAGACTAGATTACAATAAAAGTACAATAAAACAAGAAACAGAAAGTTATTCATGACAATATGACTGGTCCGTCTTTGAAAACTGTTTCAGATTAAATTATTAAAATGACTCAGGTCAGGATCTGGTTCGAGTTCCACATGTTGATCCATGTCCATCAACAAATATGTCCAAATGGGGATTTAAATAAAGGCACTTTACAATTCCCATTGGAATCCCCTCCTCATGCCGCTGAGCCTGAGACTTTTAAGAGGAGTCACGAAGTCAGTCACTTTATCTGACACTTAAAGGTACTTGAACTTATAGATAAAAAATTCTATATGATTTGATACAGTACTAGAGCTTAAAGGAGTATTCCTACTGCAGTGCAGTGTTTTGAAGGTAGTATAATCTGTACAAAAAGTAGATGATACAGCACTTCATAATGACTTTTTTGTAAGTTTGGGTCATCCAATTTGTCCTCTGGATCTTGAGCTGAAAAAGTTTGCGTACCTTAAACAATTTCTGGTTTGAATATTTTGTGGTGCTGGTATCTTCACCAGCGTAGCTCTTTCTATGATTTTAACACAGGGATGATTTCAGTCTGTCACTTGCACCTGTAGTATGTGTTAGCAGAAATTCAGAAGAAGCTAGCTACAGTATAATGAAAGGGATGCAAAAGAGGAAAAACTCAAGTATGTGTGTGTGTATATATATTTAAGTGCGAGCTAGTCCCGGGTAGCAGGTTATCATGAGAGCATGCAGGCCTTAATAGAAAATGTCAGTGCTGTCTTCCATCTCATTTGAAATGTGGCGCAGGACGACAGTTTTTAAAGTTGCATGCCATCTCGGGCTGGGGAAAACCTCTTAACAGATCCACACATCACCATGTAGACACACACACACACACACACACACACACACTGCAACTAGACAGTCCTTTTCTACACTGACCAACATATCACGGGGAAAAATGAATAAATTGATGAAATGTGGCGTGATTTTTGGAGGATACAAAAATACCTCGGTAAAGAGGCAGATGAGAGGAAGAGGGGGCAAAAAAAAAAAAAAAAAAAAAAAGATTATGAGATAAAAACAAGAGTGAGTGATTGTGAAAAAAAGATGAAGAAAGAGGGAAGTGGTGACAAATTGCAAATGCTCCCTCACAGCTCTGACTGACAGGACAATCATCTTGCCAGCACATCTTGAGGCGATGCCTGGCTGACTGTTATTAATTGAAATGTGATTGGAGGATTGGGGGTGGTGGGGGGGTGTCGGGGTGGCCACGATGCTCCCATCTAATCCACATCAGAGCAATTAATAACGCATTTACTCCTCTCCTCTTCTCTTCCCTCCACTCTCATCACCATTGATATTTCCAATGGTGACTAGAAATTAGAAAAGGAGGGAGAAATAATTGAAAAGGGATAATTCCGAAAGGGGAGCTGGGGGCGAATGATGGAATTGCGAAAGAGGATTAATTTGTGCAACAATTCAGGGGACTACCCAGGAGAGGGATTTTTTTTTCTTTTTAAATTCTCTGAGAGATTTAGTAATGGCCAAAATCTCAACCGCTCACTTTCATTCATTGCATGTCCAGAGAAAAGTAGAGAATAACAGACGAGGGAATAGCAGAGAGGGATTCTTAGTTCATTAACTTTTGTCCTTCATCAAGCTTTAAATAGTCAGGTGGTGTTGAAGCACTCTGCTTCAGGCCACAAAGTAAAGTTAAGGTCATATTCCTCAGAATGTTTTTGCTCTCTTTTTTTTTTTTTTTTTTATTATTCAAAACTGTTTCTCCATTTTGGTGCCAAGCTCTGCAAATTTCCATAGCAACCCTTTCTTCTCCTACGAAATACATTTATATACGACTTTGCCAAATGCATTTTGGAGGAAACACAATTGCCGCCTGGATTATGTTCACTGGCTCTGTGTCTTTTTTTTTTCTCTCCAATCCAACAAGTGTGACATCCTTTGCAAAAGTCATAGGAGGGCAAAGTCGTTGAGTCTATGCAACACAGACTTTAAAGTGAATGTTTGCATCCTTAAGTTTTAGGTAAATATCTAATAAATCAAACACATCTACAGTTAACGCTTCTTTTGTTTACATCAAAAATATTTAGTAAGGACACAATTTTTAAAACACTGTGTTCCATACAGAGGGAGGTTAAAAAAAGAAATAAAAGAGCTTAATATGGACAAATCTCCAACAGCGCTAGATCTTACATTTCCTGTAATGCCACAATATCAGCTGTTATTAGACCATACCTGTGTGGTAATGTCAGCGTTATTGAAACCTCAGCCTCAGTTTGTTATAACACATGAAGCCTGTTATAAAGTACAATGAAGTTTAAACAGACAGAAAGTGGTTTAGACGTGTAAGAGAAACTACAGCGGCTGCTAAAAATGTGCAAGGCTACTGGACTCTGTAGAAGAGGAAGTCGGCTACTCTCTATATCCGTCTGTATATATTCCAGACTGTAAAAAGTGGAGGGTTGGTCATCCATTGGTTTGTGGGTTGTCGTTTTGAGTCCTTGAGTTTGGCATTTTGGCTTTCACCATCTTGTTTGTTTTTGGAAGTCCCTATATTTGGACAAGACAGTGGACCCAGGGCGTGAAACTTGCCAACGCTAACGCTGACTAACACCGCCACAGCAAACACCACCAAGTAATCTACTTGATAAATGTCAATACAAACATTTGTGTTTGAGAACTGCAATGTGATCTTTGTGTAATGTATAAACACAAAATTAGTGTTAGCTGGCCTAATTAGCAAACTTACAGACCCTGTGCAGTACAGAATTAATGCTAACATTAGCTCATGTAGGTATGACACACTAACAGGATGGGTATTGTAATTAAGTGCAGGTAAACTTCACAGTCGAATCCTCTGACGGTCTTGTTAATTTAACTTCTCAACCGCAACTACAGTAGAGCTGTCTGTCAGGAGAAAAATATGTTTTATTGTATAAACAGAAGCTTCGAAAGTCCAACTCAGCAGCTGAGTTAGCTGTCAATCAACACAGCCACACTCTTAATTATACATAACTTTAAGCCTTAATAGAATTTAAACAAGTGAGTTACATTAACATTCACTGTCTGCTGTAAAGTTGGACATTTTAACATTAGTCTATGGGGAATGAATCGCTTTTAGAGGCAGTCTCATGTGGTCATGTAAGGAACTGCAGTTTTTTGGCATTCACGCATTGGCTTCATTTTACAATCCCGGAGAATGCTGCTTGAAGATAACACAATTGTTATTTTCAGGTGATTATACACCAGTGGAAAGAATTATATTAATTTTCTTGTAATAGATCCCCCAAAATCCCACACAAAAAACAAAGTTACAGTGTTGGTTTGCAGTATTCAGGGTTGGTATTGTTATTGTTTACTTACATTGTGTGTAAGTAATGGTTAGTAAAGTAACTAGGTAGTAGCCACATCATGTTCAAATGAAAACCTGCTAGCTACGTAACTTCACCGGTCTTCCCACAGTCGGAAACAATGTCAGTTGATGTTGGTTAATCATGTTAGCTAGCATTAATTAGCAAGTTAAATCTGGTGATTTTCATCTGTATGCTAGCTGTCAGGTCGCTAACATCAGTAAACATAAATGGGTGGCTGTAACAAGTCATAGGTTGAATTTCATTCTGGAAATCCCAAGAAAATAGCATCTTTTAATGGATTATTTTGTATGCTACCTATAGAAGGATATAGAATTATGAATTATAGTTAATAAATTGTAGAATTATTGGGTGGCATTAGCATTAAAGTTAGTCTTGGGATGTTCAGAAAATATACATTTTGAATTCAACATGTCCTCATGGACAGAGAAAGTTAGTTTCCAGTTGGTCACAAAACAACATGTATGCATGAAATGACACAAAATTCTACTGATAGCATTACAAAATACTTCATAATTGTTGCATTTAGGCTGTGACAACATTGTGGATAAGATTTGGTTCAATATAGGCATCAAAACAACTTGGTTAAGGTTAGGAACATATCACGGTAAGGGCTAAAATAAGAACTTGCATGATGAACATCACAGAAGTCAACACAGCACCGTTACCTTCGTCTTGAAACGTGACACGAACACTGCTCTCTTGTGTTTAAATCCACCGAGTTTGTTATCCCACCATGTTCGTCCCCAGCCCCTCCTTCCATGGTTTGACCCTATTTGACACTGTGACCTTTCCTCCGTTACGCTCTTTTCATGTACTTATTCATAACAACCACGAGACTGCAAAGGTACAGAGAAACTGGTGATTCCCTTTGTGAATCCCCTTCAAAAATCAGCCACTATTGTCATTTTCCTGTTGAGGTTGGGCAGTTTGAATGTCCGCACTTCATGAGGGTCATGAGTTCATTTTGGAAAATATCTTCATCAGAGCAAGATCCCATTCACTCAATATTTAAAATTGCCCTCAAATTGAAATAATAAATGAGACCCCAAGTTTATCCGTATGTTTGCATGCATCATATTCATCGTTTTATTACATAATTGCATAAGAAACTGAGAAATGATGCTGTGGGGTAGGTTGAGGACCTTCAGGGCTTCAGGTGAAGTCTTGAAAGAATACTGCATCTAAACATCTGTTTTTAATAAACTGACGTTAACTTAGTTGTAAGTTATTATAACAGAGGATGTGAAAGAATAGAGACCAGGTACAGGGTGGGTTGTTGTTCCCCTATTAATATTGAGACCAAACCTACACACTTGTTTGTGTCAGTTTCTATATTTTACAGTATGTGCAAACGTTCTGCAGCCTTTGTATTTGAACTTCTCGTCATAACTCTAGTTGGAAGGAATAAAGAGACGACGCGCTAACTTAAGCGGAGAGATTTTTCTATAAAGTTGCACTTTTTAACCCGCAGTTGACAGCTGATCACAGGTTATTCACTGTTGTGTTAAAAGTGTGTTGATGCTTGGGTTCTGTTGTCACTGACAGGCTCAACAGTTGTCATAGCAGCCTTGTAGTACTGCAAGGTGAGAGTTAAGGCTGTGGCAGCGCAGTAACTCACTTCACACTGATATTCATTGTTATAAATAGGCGTAGGGACTGCAAATATAAATCACACATACACAGTGAAATTGCAACCTGAGAGGATTTCTGCCTCACTCTGGACCACACTGTATATGCTTGCTTTGAAGTATGTATGAAGTGTGCCATTTCTCAACTCTTTCTTATTAATACCAGTACAAGTGGTGGAAAATGGTGGTGTTGTATGCATGATTTTGTGCGTATAGTACGTTGTTATTACATCTCTCCCAGGTGTCTCCTCTGCTGTATTGGATTCAAAATGAACAGACTAACATAGTAAAATCGACAGACAAAACTGACTGCATACAGAGGATGGATCAGAAAAGTCTGGAGTTCATGGTTCAGCTAATGGGAAGTCCTGTGTCTCATTACTGGTTGCGGATCTGAAGATTGGCCCTTTCACAGCATGGGGAAAGAAATGTACAACTATTTTCAAAAGAAGTGTTTACTCCAGAATACAAATGCAGTCATTATCTAGTCAATATTTAGAAAACCAGACACAGAGCAGAGTAACATTATCTTTTTTTCCCTCAGCCATGGTACAAACTATTGAAGTAAATAGAACTGTCACGGTTGGTTGGTGAGGTGTTAAGAACGTTGTCCTGTTTTTTTGTTGTTTTTTTTTCCCCTTTCAGTGAAACTTCTTTTTGTTTTATGCCATGGCCACAGAAACATCTTAATTTTGGTTGGTTGACGCAGTGAGAGAGAGGGGTGAAATTTCTTTTTTTGCCATTTGAGCCTTGTGAACTATATTCCATGAGTTTTGAAACAGATTAAGATTTACTACAAAGATTTACTTCCTTGCGTAACTGCTTAGCCTGGAAGAAATTACAGTGAAAGTATAAGGAAATGCTTGCCATTTTGTCGATTGACTTTCCTGATGTGTCCTTGTCTGTTTTACTTCCTGTCTTTGTCTCGTTTTCCCTCCATTCGTTTGTCCCACCTGTGTCTTGTAATTCCCAGTCATCTGTCTCACCTGTGTCCTATTATACCCGTGGTCTGACCTGTCCCTGTTCCACTTCTCTGCCTGTCTCCCCTTCAGTTTCCAGTTTCCCCACCACACCCACTCACCTGCAGCTTCCCTCCTTTTGGCCCTGTCTCCACCCACACTCACCTGTCCTCCGTCCGCTGTCACATAGTTATTTATACCATTCACTTCCCTTTGTCCCTGGTCAGTTCGTCATCCTATCCTCGCCTCTTCCCATACGTGGTTTTTTTACATTTTCACCAGTTCTCTGGACACCCTTTGGTGGACTTTTTTGTAAGATTGTTTTTTTTAATTAATAAATGTATTTTATTTTCATCAACGTCTGCACCTGGGTCCTACCTCCATAAATCTTAATCGCTTACTCGCACGTGATGCATAGAAAAACTGATTTAAATAAATGTCTGTTTGAAAGTTGCTCTCTTGGTTTCATAGTATGATTTTCCTTTCACAAAGATGTTTGTGAGCTGAAAGAACAGTCAAGGACTTGGACACATCGGTACCAAACACTGGACTTGTGGACAAAGAAGAAACTGCCAAAACAAAAAAAGTTTTGCATGTGAAAACTCCAAAAAGTTTGTGGAGGTAATCCAGTGCAGAAACATTAAACAATATCATAAGCATTTCCAGTAGGTTCAGCGTTTGTTGAGCAACTTTTTTTAGTCGCACAATTTCTTCAGGAATAATTAAAATGGGCTGAAGTTTGGAGCTCAACAATGCTGCTTCCTGCATATAAGCTGTCAGGATTAAAGTTTACAAGTTGACAATTTCAATTCCAAAACTGCCTTCACTCATTTTAAGTACAAAGTAATTAACTTTGCCGTCACTGGTAGATTTAATGTTCAGCAATTTATTAGATTTAATTCTTTTAATAAAACACATCATGCTGTCAGTATAACCCTGACATTCACCCTCCCTCACTGAGAACACTTGTGTAAACACACACACACAAACACACACAGACTGAAAGAGACATTTTGCGAATACCATCTCAATCAAATGACTTGTACTGAGTAAGGTCTGCCATTATAAGTGAAGCCACATCATTGTGAACCTCTATAGCAAGAAGTGAAAAGGCTCTGAAAGGAGTACCGCAGTACATAGAAAAGCTGTACAAAACTTGAGGTCTTCATTCTGTGCAACCTTGGCCCTTTATATTCAGAATTCCCATTCTGAGTCCTTACTCTGAATATCATTTGAAAATAGTTTGAAAAGATGTGAGAGAATAAATGAAAGAAAGTAATATGTGTTGTCGCTCAGTGGGCAGTAACACTGAACAGGTTTTGAGTTTGGTTTGACTTTTTGAAATAGCAGACAGTATGCACATGTTTATTGTATGTAACTCGACGCAACATGAAAATGCTGTTTGAAGGCTACAACGAACTCGGTTTCGCAGAGCATTTAGTAAACATATCTCTTTGTGTTTGCGTTTCCTTACTGTCACTTCCATTAACACGCCACGGCTTCAGAACAGTTTCTGGTTTTCAAAAGGTTGTAACATTTAACTGGTCTGTAATTAGCAAGCACTAAATTAAAGTATGGGGGGGATGAAGAAAAGCAAAAAGCAGGAAAAGAAGTGAAGGAGGAATACTACAGGGTCACGAGGGTGTTGAGCAGCTCTTTGTGGTCTTTTTACATCTGATGATATTCTGTCGTATTGAAAAACTTTAAAAGATGCAACATAATCCCTTAAAGGTTCAGATGTAAGATTTGCGTGTGCGTTTGTTAACTTTGTGTTGGTAGAGCTGGCCCTTTTATTGACGTTAGCTAACTCCATTTCTAAGCTAAGCAAGAAGGTCAATAGCTTAGAAATGGAGTCAGCTAACGTCAACAGACGACCGGCTGCTTTCATCATGATAACAGCCTGTCAACTGATTTCTATGTGGAGGACTCCGGTCAGTTCTTCAAAAAAATTCTAAATTGGCAACATTGTGCAAGACTAGTTACCAGTGTTGCCAACTCCTTAGTAAGGAAAGTAGCTAGTGGCTGTCCTAAAAGTCGCTAGAAGTGGCCAGATGATGTCATCACCTAATTTGCATAATTGACCATGTGCATGTAATGGAAGCTATAGGAGAGAAGAATAACGTCGTGGGCGAGACAAAAAGTGAGCCAGCGGCGGTTTCTCGCATGCACAATTCATTTGCAGTCTGCACTGGAGGGGTGAACATCTCCTGCTCTGACTGCAGCTGGGAGGGCCTGCTTTGGGACGGGGGAGGCTGCTCACCGAGAAGAGGAAAGGCCTGTACATACAAGAACGGAGAAAGAAAGGTGGAAGAACAAGAACAAAGTTAGTTCTGACCAGGACATTTCATGCTTCACAAGAAACTCAAGTGCAGAACTCCTGGGAAATCCTCACAGGGCCCTCCCACTGCAGCACACGTCACGCACGCTAAGCATTGTGGGAATCTGACACAAACAACAATACAGTGACAGCACGGTGACAATGGCAGAGATGACAGTTTTTGAGTTGATGGAGAAGGAGGAGGAGAACAACATGTTTGAAGCGGAGGGGGAGGAAGATTTGTTGTTACTATTCGCGATTGCCGAGGAGATGGGGAAAAAAAGAGCGAACGTAGGTGGCATGTTGGACCACTCAGTGTGACCACAGTTGAGCAGTTTGAGGACACTGTCTTGGTTCAAAAGATGCGGGAGATGGACGAGGCACTTCTTCTTCTTCTTCTTCTACTTCTTCTTATTTCAGGATGTCTTTCTGCACTGGCGGAAAAGCGGGAACGACAACATTCCCGCTTTTCTGCATTAACCACACCCACTATAACATTTCTGACCAATCACACAATAGTTGTCGGACACCACACGAGAAAAAAGTCCTGCCCAGATGATGTGTCAAGAACAAGCTGCGAGAACTCCCAAACCAGGGCTACGAGAAAAGAGTGACGTCATTCTTTTCTCCCGGAAAAGTATGCGGAGTATGTACAGGCTTTAAGAACGATACGTGCTTTCACGTTAGAGTCTCCAATAACACCACAAAAATTCACTAGATTTGTCGCTTTTTTGAAAAAGACCTGCTAGAGGGGTCTGAATACTCGCTAAATAAAGTCGCTAATTTGGCAACACTGCTATTTACGTTAGCTTAGAATGTGAGTTGACTAATGTCAGCAAACAACTAGTTCTCAGCACAAAACAGACTCAGACACAAACTCCACATAAGCAAACAAGTATACGCAAATCTTACATATTGGACCATTAAATTAAATGAGTCAGAGCAAATATTTTTTAAACAAAGAGGCCTGGCAGATTTTCTGTATAATTCTATAAAGTGTAGCTGCCCTCCCACAGTATTTTCTTGTCAAGCATTCTTGCTCTATGCCTGGGTAAAATAAACTTTTGGTCTGCAATTCTGACTTAAAATGCTACTAAAACAGAAACATAATATGTAAACTGGTGAGAGAGACTGTGTTAAGAATGCACTGCAGGGTCCCTGTCTTGGATTAACCAGAACGACTGAAGGGGAGGAAATCGTAGATCTAAATGCTAACACCAGGACAGAGACGGACAAACAGGCCTGTTTCCAGAGGCCAACAGGTGACTCCATAGTGCATCTGGAGCTGTTGCCCATTCCTATGGATATACTGAATGTACAGCTGCTTTTAATGTACTATGAAAAGACTGAATATTAGAAAAATGTATCCTTGATTTTACCTTTCATTTCATTTTATCTTGTCCAACTATAACTTGACTGAGAGAGGATATAGGAGTCCTTCCCACCTCTTAAACATGTGTGCACACACACACACACACACACACACACACACAAATAGCCTGATTTCTCTCTCTTCCCTCCCATTACCATCTTCATCCCCATTCTCCACATCTATACTGTTTGGTTTTCTTCCTGTCACTTTTTTATCCATATAAATTGCTTCCGTAGTATGACATAAATAAGACTAGATTGCCTGCAGGATTTAGATTCTTCGTTCTCATCTTGAGTCCAAGTGAACAATTGTGCCAAATTTTAAGACATTCTGTCAAGCTGTTCCTGAGATATCAGGGTTTAAAGGTAATGGGGACAGACAGACAGACAGACAGACAGACAGACGTCCTTACAGAGATGTGTGGACACGTCTTAAAAAATACAGTGTTTCACTTATTTAAAAATGATGTTGCCTCTGAACACAACTTGGCACTGACTGTGTTCCTCAGAAAAACAGATAAAATCTAGTTTTATAAACGCAATTTCTGGCAGACAAGGCTGATGTTAGTGGTTTGTGTGCTGGTGTTGTTAAAAAAAACAAGAACCTTTGCGGACATGATTCAAAATAACAGTTTTGAATGTTGATATGAAATTAACAGTAAACAAACACAGACTACATTATACTACCAGAGAGGTAACACGCATATGCAGGACCACAAGAGCTCCTTGTCCGGTATAGCAAATACAACTTATTTCATGTTTTCCTGAGAATTCGTTGAATTATTTTCCCTCTTCCTCTCCTCCCCTCTTCTTCCAGTCTCTTGACTGTCTTCCTCACTTCCCCTTTTCTCAATCCCTCCCCTCTTTCTGCTTTTTCTTAACCCTTAAATGCACGCTCCCTCTTTCCTTTCAATAACCTCCTTTTTTTCCTCTCAACATCAGCCTCTTCCTGCTCCTTTACCTCTCCTTTGTATGTATTTGTATCTCTCTCACTGGTATCCCCCCTTCGCCATTCTGCCTCCTCCTCCTCCTCCTCCTCCTCCTCCTCCTACATCTCCGGGTCTCAGTAGTCGTTTACGCCTCCTCGCTGAGTGCTATTACAGCATCACTTTGCATTTAGATAACCATCGCCTCGCCACCCCAAATTGGTCCAGAGCAGGAGGAGGGGGAAGTGGTGGAATAGGACGAGGAGGAAGAGGAGGAGGTGATATCGAAGTTCAAGCTGAATCCTTCCCGGAGAAATAATTGTAGATGTTGGAGCCCCTGCAGACGGTGACACACAGGGAAATTTTAGGGGAAATACAGACCAGCAATTTCACCACCAGCAATTATGATCAACAGCATTTTTTCCATTACACTTTCATTTCGTTGCTCTCCTGCTGTGCCGTCCACACGCATTTATTTTATCCCAGTATTCCTCCTGTCTCCAGCCCCACTCCATGTACTGTAGAGATATGCGAGAATGAGCTGCATTACAATATCATTACAACAATTCAACAGGAAACAGGGAGTGCGAGGGGCGATATTTAGAGAAAGGAAACTTTCCACATGTGCTGACAAATGTGCTGTTAATGTACTGGTGGAATTTTACGTTAGCAGCGTTTCCATAAATTGTCAATTGAATTCGAAGTGAACTTTTGAAAAATGGCAAAAAAAAAAAAGAAAATGCAAATTATGTGCATTTCTATAAACTGGCGTGGAGTGAATAAACTAGGCTGTGTAGTACATGGCTGTAATAAGCAGAGAAAAGGACGCAGTGTTGTCTTTCTGTTTTCCAACTAAATTAGCGCAATTTTTTTCATGGATGAGACAAAAAAGATCAGTTCGTATATATTATTGGTCAGAGGAACCAGTTTCTGAACTGCCGTTTTGAAGCCAGTAGTTTACGATTTGGCCGTCGCCATGTTTGCTTTTTGGGGCCGTTGTTTAAAAATGTTTTATTAAATGAACCAAAACTCAGAAGGTCCGACTCGGTAGGAGAACGAGCCGCTATTCCGACCTGTCAATCAAAGCCCGACACGGCAGACATCAAAGCTTTCTATTTGCCCTGAGATCTGATTAACAGAGGAAAAAATTAACAGCCTGGAAAAAAATTATTGACTTAGTATTTTTAGAGAGAAGTTCAATGTAAGTCTATCGGAGCCACCCCCAGTGGCCGTCAGCGGTACTACAACTTTAAGATACTTCCGCATTGGCTTCATTTGGTCCCTTGCCCCTTGGTTCGCACCACCTATTACTAACATGACTTTATGGGAATATCCAAGAAGATACCAGCGATGTTAAACGTTTTCTTCCGTACTTCCTGCTTCATGCATTATCAAAACAGGCTCTATTTTAGTTTTAATGCATTTGAGCAGAATTATTTCATTATGGGTATTATTATTTTTAAAATGCATTTATTTATTTATTTATTATTACATCGTTGCACGCTTTCCCAACATCAAGACCAATTTCAGTCTAAATGGATGGGACAATAACACATAGAAAAGACAATCCCTTTGCGTATCCATCAGTGAATGTCACACATGACAAACTTAAAAAAAAAGGAAACAACGGAAAAGATGCAACAAGGAAAGGGAGACTGACCAAAACAGTGTCATCGTGTTGTGCGTTCTGTTGCTGACATTGAAATCTATTGGCGCAAAGTTAATGTCCATTTTTTTCAGTATACATACGTTTTTATTATTTTATGTGAAGTTGAAAAAGTTTAATAGTCTTCACATTATATTAATGTGACATGAGGTTCATGGAGTTTTGTGCACAAACAGCCGGTAGAAATGTCCTTCAAAAGCCTACCTTTAATTTTTTCAGAACATGTACTTACTTTGCACTTTTTTTCTGCAGTAAAGAAACTGAATCAGTACTTCAACTTCTGTACTACTGCTACTGGAGTAAAAAAATATGTGGACTTCTGAGTATCACAGTATGTGCGGCTACGGTTAGAAGAGCATCACTCTGAATAAATTCTTTCCAGTTGAAGTTTTCAAATGAACTGTTTTTCTGAGTAACTGTATTTTTTCCCTGATCTGATGAAGTTTGTGTTTACATGCATCAAAGCATGTAATTGGAATAAATGTTGAGGGAAAAAAATCTTTTTTTTTTTGACACACGCTGATGTTATTTACATTTTGTGGGTTAAAAGAATAAGATGCTTTACTTCTTTAAAAGCAGTATTTTACTGCAGTGCTGGTATTATAGACGCTGTTCCAATACCTGTTTTATCCTGAATTTAATTTTATTGTGAACAGACCGATGCGTTTTGATCAAATAAAGAATTTTCAGGATGATTAAGGTGGTATTCTTAAATTAAGAGTCTAAACATATAAAACACTCCTTTTCCTTTTAGAAACAGAATAGATTTTTCTCTAGAACTTCATCTGATTGTTCATGGTCTGGGCCAATGGTTACTTTGAGAATATAGTGTAAATACCATGCATAGTCACTAAACAACAGAACTAATGATGCAGTTTGCAGCCTCGGATCCATTTTGAAGCTGACTACTATATTATAAGACAGCTGTTGTTTTTGTGATATTGTTTTAGACTTAATATAATTTTCAGGCATTTCATTGGTGACAGTATGCAGATAAAAAGCTCCACAGTGCACTTCAAGAATATTGAAATACAATGTACCTTCACTGAAGGAACAATGACGCTTAAATACGATGAATACATTAGGCAGAAAGGAGAATGTGATTGCTATGATAACACACTCTAAAGTAGCAAGACCAGCTTTGGAATGTGGATGAAAGCAGAGGTGATACAGCTACACAAGCATCTGAAAAATTAATCTTTATTTAAAGTGGATGGCACTGTGTGTGTGTGCGTAAGTGCCAAAGGCAGCTGTGAACGAGCTCCAGTGTATGGTGTGGTGTATTTTCTTTTTGAATCCTTCAGACTATGCTTTTCCCTTTAGCCATCAGAATCAGGTCAAATTAAGATGAAATGTAAATGTGGGTTCCTGAAGCTCAAATGAGAGCCGCAATTCCTCATCAGGTGTTTGTATTCCCCCACAAGTCCTCCAATCATAACAACCACACAGGTTCTATGACCTACTCTATACCCTCTGATATGACCCACTGGAACATTGTGTGAATTTGCACCCATAGCCGTGGGTGGAGATGTACCACAAATATACCTGAGCTCCTGTCATAATTGCTACAGCCACTAGACAGCACCCACGTCCGCATACTCCAAGTCCAGTCGGAGCATTTGCTTAAACGACTCCTGTCTTGTTCAGCGGCTACATATCACTGAACAATAAACTGTTGGACTAGTGATGAGTTAGAGAGTTGGATCGTTTGGTTCGGTGATAAGCTCTTCATTTAGCACCACTTCTGACTTTTTTAATTCAACCAAATTTAGTAAAGTTTGGACCTATGGTATGCGTGGTTGTATGTCACATAAATTATTCAGTGTACTGCTTAGAAGTTCTAGAATATATAACATTACAACGAAAGCATTACTGTACACACTGAACACAATACATCATGCATAAATGTTACAGTTCTCTAAAGATGTCTGAAATACATACATGCTTTGTTCCAGCTTATGTCATTAATTATTATATACCAATCCTTCTACAGCAGCGAGCTCCACTGTTCCCATATTTACAAGGGGTGGACCACTGACTGTATATTATTGGACAGAGGAACCGTGATGTCACCCATTAGTTTCTGAACGGCCGTTTTGAAGTCAGTAGTTTGCGATTTGGCCGTCGCCATGTTTGCTTTTTGGCGCCGGACTTGAGCATATTTGGACAAAAGGGGCCAAACAACGGGAGCCCAAGGGGTCAAAGTTGAGCTAATGCTAAGCGCTAGCTTACTGACTCAGTGAAACGGTAAACTTCATCAAACAATGCTTAACAAAATCGTTTTACGGTCTTGTTAGTAGAACCTATTAACCACAACTACAGTGGAGCTATCTGTCAGGAAAAACTCAGAAGGTCCGATTCGGTAGCTGAACGACCCATCATTCTGACCTGTCAATCAAAGCCTGACACGGCAGACATCAAAGCTTTCTATTAGCCCGGAGGAAAAATGTAAAGATGGACCATCAGATCAGTCATTAGAGGGTCTGAATAGAACGGCTGAGACTGGAGTGAGT
>JAPQRN010000025.1:19636319-19646445 GCA_037367275.1 Coranthus polyacanthus | reverse complement strand
TTTGCAGGCTGGAAAAAGAGGCTAACAGAGCCAGAGCAGGGCTGGAGCTACGGCTTTGTAGCCCCGCGCACACACACACACACACACACACACACACACACACACACACACACACACACACTCTTCCATTTGAGCTGGTGACCCTGGTTGACCTGCTTACACACACTATGGACTTGCACATGTGCATATTGCTGATGTTTTGTGTCAGTTTCGTTCCAGAGTGTGGGTTTTAGTCCAGTTTCAGCACTCAGTCCAATCTGAAATCAACTGCATTGCTTTCAGAGAGTAGCCGATGGTTGACATTAATGTTCTGATTATGTGTTTACATTTATGGCCGCTGATGTCTTGTTTATGTGAAATGTGCGCCCGCTGGCGAAGGACTATATCGGCTACAATGACACAATGAAGGGGATTACCACTCAAATGCAATGAATCTATCAACTATGTTCAAACATCTGGTTCTCTCTCAGACTGTGTGTGTGTGTGTGTGAGCTCAGTGTTACCCCACTCCAGAGGTCCTTTAGGGAAATGAATGGGGTTGATACAGAGAGGGGGGCCAACCCCGCTCACAGATTACCAGATTTTATCACCCTAAATGGACCTTGTTTTCACAATCTTTGGAGCTTTCCTTCTCTTTTTCACACAAAAAACACACACACACACACACAGGTAAAAATTAGTATGCGTCACATAAGCTGCCCTTGTTTTTGCTCATTTCTTTTCACCCACTTATTATTTGAGGACAGATTTTTTTGGACAGATGTTGCTAGCTTCGTGTGTTGCATCTGTTTGTGTTAAAGAAGGTCGCGCATCTGTGTTTTGCTCACCTACTCTACTAAAGCTAAGCAAGAGATCCCAGTACATTTGTAGCATTTTCACTTTGATATCTTTTGTTCAGAAGCTCAGTTTTTAGATGTCTCATTGTGGAAATCCTGTGTCTTTGTGATAATGGTGTTTGGAGAAGCTGCTGAATTCCTCAAACTGTGCTGTTCTTCTGTGTATGACATATTATTTCTTATTACTCTTTCTTCTTCCTTCAAGCAAAAAAAAAAAAAAAAAAAAAAAATACTGGCCTGGCTACCTGACAGGACTGTGTTTAGGTGGAAGCAGAGCTGTTCAGCTAGAACAAAAAGCGCCTTTGAATGTGTTAATAGTTTTCCACGGCTCTGTGACAAAAAGCTTATGGAACCAGGGAAAAACAAATAAACAGTTTGAGCATATGAGAAGATAGCTGGCCACTGCCAACTTCCAGGAAGTGAGAAGTGTTATCATGTATTGATTGAAAACCATCCAAAAACTTTTTGCAAAGGCTCCTGATTGAAGCTATCACTTCTCTAACACTGGCAAAAGAAACAAATATATGTTCGCAAAAATGGAATATGGCCACTTGTTTCGTGCCAAGGAGACCTAGCAATTAAACTAATGCTTGTGTTCACATTGGGGATTTGTTCAAAGTAGAGCTTCTTGGTTGATTTAACCCTGTGGATGCAGCCACACACTTTACTCTTTATGTAAACTGGAGTATCGTAAGAAGGCAGCTGACGTAAACATGAACACGTATGTTTCTATTCCCAAGCTTAACACTCTCGGTCCACACCTGAGTTCCCCGTTAGCTTTTATGTTGCGGCTTTAATTTAAACTCATAAAGGTCAGTTATGAAAACCAGTCGAACTTGTTTAATATATGACCTGCTTCATTGTAGCATTACAGCTAAAATAGCCGTGGTGCTTTGACATGAATTCTGTTGAGTTTTACTGTAGCTCAACAAACATTAGCACTTCCTCTGCTTGTACAAAGTGATGAATCATATTGTTATTACTGGCTTCGTGCAGTTGAGACACTGAGTCACTGGGTGAGCTATACTCCAAAGAAAGTTTCACAAATTACCGTCGGGTTACATCATTTCTAGGGGTGTGGCGATTGTCCAAATCCACGGTTTGGTGCAGACCTCTGAGTGAAAGAACACTGCGGAATAGGGATGCGGCAACTGCGAAATTCAAGGTCGATAACGATGCCAATGTTTAAAACAACAACTTGGCCGATTGTTGATGTTCTTTCCCGTTTCTTTTGCATTTGTTGTTCTTTATTGGAGTCGGTCCAATTAAATGTTTTATTTAAATGTATTTTCTGCCAGAAAACTGATCAGGCAGGATAGTTGATGGTGAAGGATCAATAAGTGTAAGTGACTTGGCTGTCCTTTATAGACATGACGGCAGCTTGATTTTAAAAGCAGCCAGAAAGATGTTGATGGTTTGTGATGATTGGCTGAAACAGTACAGTGTGAAGTCACCATTTCATACATTTAATTATACGTTTCTGGTGGTTTTTACCAAGTTCAGACCAATGAGACCGAATGACTTGTCAAGATAGACTTTGCTGATAATAACTTCGCGATCCCCTCTGAATATCATCTCCCAGCATCCTCTGGGGGTCGGGTCGCGCAGGTTAAGGGATGACAGTGTGTTTACAGTATTGAGTTGTTGCCTCAGAGCAGATCCACAGAGACCCGGTCCCTTCTGTCTCTATCTGTCTCTGTGTCTTTTCTCTCCCAGCCAGGCCTTTCTGTGCTCTCACGCCCTCTCTGACCTCCAGGCCCACGGGTGTCCCTTCCACATGCCTGAAGGAAAACTGTTTAACAGTGGTATCAGGAGGACTCAAGCTGTAACACAGTCTGACTGAATATTTATTCAGTAGCAGCGGGGCTCCGGCTGTGGATGGGTGATATGACGGACCCTGATATTTCAGCATGGAACAGTATTTTTTATTTGTATCCTCTTGACATGACTTGAACTGCAGTGACCATTAGCTGTACCTAGGGTGTTTTGTCCTACTGGTCCATTTGATCGGTACTTTAAAACAATAAAAATTACATTAGAATAGAAAACATTTGGTCATCATTCAATTTTGATTTTCTTTTTTTCCCCCAAAAGTCAAACATTCAACATTGATTATATCCATTGTGGATTAATGTTGCTTATTTTATCGAGTTTTTTTGGTTTATAAATTAGGACTGGGCATTGTCATTGAAGTTGAATCAATTCCAATTCACAAACTCCCAATTCAATACAATGTCAGGTTCGAATCAATATGGTGAGAGATATTTCAGGTCTAATACCAAGTTTGTTGGATATGAAAGAGATTCTCAGATAAATAATGCTGTAAATTGTATCCCTTTAACCTCTAACCTCAACCATTAAGAACTGACCCCCAAGTAAGATCAGGGCCTGATAGTACACAAGTTTACAGTTTGCTGTTTATGTTTGGATTTAACATGACCAATAAGTGCCATCAAGTGCTTTCTTTGGTGCAGACATGACAGGGTTAAAAGCTCAAGCTTTGGGTCGATCCTGGCATTTTATTAATCATTCATAAGATCGAATCAGAAAATCAGCTTTTTATACCCAGCCCTACTATAAAATGGTCAAAAATGTTGATCGGTGTTTGCCAAAGCCCAAGACGATGTCCTCAGATGTCATGTTTGTATTCCATTTACTGCCATAGAAGAGTAACGAAACCTGAAAATATTAATCCCAACTCCCATTTTTACTTGACTATACTATAATCCTTCATTCATATTGTTATTTTGATTTGATCGAAAGGGTCAAACGGCAGCGATAACAGTAATAAAAATCCCTTAATCTGGCTTGAGGTGCTCTCGTTACACACTGAAAAATAGCAAAAGACGACAAGTCCCAGTACATCACCACGCTGAACCAGGACAGCTAACATATGCACGCTGATAATTTATGAACCCCCATGGGCGAACGGCTGCCAAAATCTACACCACAGTGCTGCACCCAGCTGAAATATTGCCTTAAGGTTAACTAGAGCACCACATTAATATATCCATAGCTGTTGTTAGAGAAATGCAACAAGCTGCGGGCTGGCCTTCAAGTCCTCGCAAAACACATGCAGCCAGAAAGCGAGACTGGAGGGTGCGGGTTAAGATGTTAACAAGACAAACGTCAGGCAGCGACGGTGTTCAAAATGGAAATGTGTGTGGAACTCTGTGATTAGTTTGCGCAAGGCTCTGTACAAAGTCCATAATGCTGCTGTATAGGAGACAAATTAAATTTTGTGTTTGTGAGAGTCATAAATGTGATGAAAGAATGTGTGTACATAGTTTGTGTGTGGTTGTAGCTGTAAGAGAGTGTATGTGTTTCTTTGCTTGTATACCATTATATCTTTATTGCTGTGGACCAAAGGTGAACTCCAGTTTCCTCCTCGTAGCTTTATGGCCTGGTTCTGTCAGGTCTATGATTCTCAGCCTAAGTTAATGTACAAATCTGTTTTCTGTTAATCACAGACATGAACAGACACCTGTTATTAGCCATAAATCCATCAGGATAAGTTCTTTAAACATCCTTTTATTTGAAAAGTTCTGTGCATCTTGAAATCGATCTTTTCAAACAAGACATGGCAGATCATCTACTGATATCGGGATGATTGAATTCTTCTAAAAGGGCTGTTTGCACTGGAAACAAATGCAGTCATTCCTACTTTGTTTTAGCTGATTTGTTCAGATAAGTTGCTCCTGCAATAGATTATACACAACCACGCCGTACTGCACATACTTGGCCTTACAGAGCCTGAACTGCTCATGAAGCAAGCCAAGAACATTTGCTGTGACATTTGTTTACCTGTCTTACTTGTCATTAGCCTGCACTAGCACCACGGTGATTCTTTATGGCTCCTTGTAGAGAAATTATATTTTCATTTACCCACAGGGAGGCCAGAGTTGAGGTTCAGCGGCAGAACAGCAGCCCTGAGGCTAGAAAGGAATTCAGCGTGTCACACAAAGAGTTGCTCAAGTTAGATCAGTGGTTTGAATAAGTAACCACTATCTACTCAGCCTTCACTTCTTCATGTATTCATTCACACAGAGTAAAAGACAGGAGGAACAAATGCGCAGCGAATAAATTCCTCCCCCCTGTGAGGCCACGACCCTGCAGCAGAGCTGGAATGCTGTCAGTTCTTAAACGTGATAATCAGAACCAGACTCAGCAACCCAGGATCCCGTCCAATCGCAATCAGGCCAATGCGACGCCTCAGGAATTCACCCTCTTCCTCTGTGACTGTAACCTCATGTCAAAAATGTAGATCCACATTTGATTAGCAATGAAATTAGAGCGGAGTCGCTTCAGTGTTTTCATGTCACGGCCCCCTGAATAAATACAAATTAGGCTCCAGACCTCCATTTGATAGGATTTTGTCCCAGGGATCCCATAAGGACAAAAAAAAGGTTGTTGATTTAGTGTGAAAGTTGACTTGAATGTGAATTGTGTTTCAGTCAAAAATGTCATTTTCAAAGATGGTGGTGCTAAGAGTCACACGTGAAAAGAAGACGTCATGCCGTTTTCTAACTGGAAACATTTCAGGAGAATTAAATTAAGGGATAATCAAGTTTTGTGCCATTCTGTTGCAGAGCCCCAGGATCTCCCTCAGGGATCACTTTGACATCCACCGAGTTAGAATATATAATGACAGGAAGGCAGAGTTGGTTAGAGATGTTCTCTGTGGACCCTGATCATACACGAGTGGAGAAATATACTGTATGTTGTAACATTAACTCAATAGAGGCAATGGGATCTTTTTTAGACGAGGTGAAAAAGCAAAGTGAGCCTTGGTCATGATGTCACTTTTACATTTACCAGCAACATACAGTAATAGAATTTCACATTAAAACAGACACGAGCGTGCCATTAGAACCGTGACCCCCTAAAACATCAAATATCCTCCCTTTGAACAATTATTCTGTGTAATCAATTGAAAGACCTGAGCTCATACTGTGCTATTAATTTCTAGATTTATGCAGCTGTATCAACATTTATTTTGTGAATCAGCCAAATGATAAATGACACTGTCGGCTATTCTCTAGTTAACGTGCAATGAGAACCAGTGTATGTGCGCTTATTTAAAGGTGGTTTGTTAAAAGCATTACATGGCTTCAAATTGTAAATGTAAAAAGCATGTAATGCTAATAAAAGAAAACCCCCCAAAAAATCTGTAAGCGTATTATCTACATAACATGCTTATCTACATGGTTACCAGTAAAAAAAAAAATATATATATATATATATATATAAGTGAAAAAAAAAGAAAAGAAAATTGAAACATCCGGGAGCCTTTATCATCAGACAAGCAAATGTATGCAACAATGTGCTGTATGTGCATAAATACAAATAAAGACATAATGTAATGAACACGAGATTTACATTTACAAAATATATCTGCTTGAAAACAGAGCATGTGTGGATTCAATTGCACAATTTTTAGATCCTATAAAATCCTCTCCACCGCGTATCATTGCAAACTGTTCATGGCTGGTGATTTTACTTCTTTTTTTTTTTTTTTAGCTCCATTGCCTTTAGCTACGTAGCACTCACGCAGGCCTGCTTACCAACAGCTAGCACTACGTGGTTGGTAAATATTTAAATTAATTCTCTTTGCTTAATTAGGAGCTTGTTCTTTGTCCACTGAAAATGTAACATCAAGAGTATTCTGACTAAAGATGAAAGATTGATGTCGGCCGTTTCAGCATTGATGGAAACATCACGGCTAACGTGCGGCTAATTAGCTTAAGCTTCAGTGTCACCGTGTGTCACTGTGAACGGGTGGCATCAGGTCTCTGACGTCGCTGAACGTTCTCCTAATGTCTTGTGATTCGGCAGAGTGGATTTCTGAGCTGTGATGGGAAAGATTAGTGACATTAGCTAGCGTTAGATTAGCGACAAAAGGTTGACAAAACTGTCAACAGGAACAATTTAGATGATATCAAACATTTATCTTTTGTCTAAATGTTCGATATCTCTATAAATTGATAATTGAGATAAATGATAACATTTTTCTTTTTTAATTATCAAATTCTTTCATGTGATTTTTTTTTTTGGTAGCATAGAACGCTACCTAGCTTTCAACAGGTGCATAGTTTCTTACAATAGCTCTTGTCCGTCTTGTTTAGAGCATTGACCCCTTAGAGAAGTAAGAGGTTATGGACCTATTTGTCCCACTCCCACACAATCATAGCTCAGATACTGAAATTCACTTTATAGTTAAACAGTCAATATTCACAATATTAAAATGTGTTGTTTCCATGGCTTTGAGCCTTTGGATTCAATGAACCCAAGTTCCTCTGCCTGCAACTATCCTAGCAACCAGCCTGTGTGGACTTTTGTACTTTTATTAAAGTGGAAAACCCTACTGAGAGCATTTAGTAAATACTACCGCTACTTCTAATGAAACAAATTTATTCATACTGATGTGGAATCTAATCAAAATGTCACACTGGGATCGTTTCAGGTTAAGAGTTCCTCGGTCTCAACGAGACAACCAGCGTGTATGATTTGGTTACTCACTTCAGCATAATTGCAAACTATCTGATGGGAATAATGCTTAAATGTGGAAATATTATACAGTGTGGGGTTCATTATCTTTATTTGACCATTTTCAGACTCAAGACCAACTTTAAAAGCCAATAAAACATCCTTCAGAGGGCACACTTTGCACTGAAAAGCAGGATTGTAATTAAAGCTTTGGTTGATTGAGCAATTTCACTCAACAGATGTTAACTGACTTTACATATTAATTAAAGTTATTTATTTAAAAATATAGGAAACATCACCAAAGCCGGCATCTCAAAAGTGAAGATTTGCTTTTTATGATTGAAAATGTTTGGGTTTTGGACAGTATGTCAGACAACACAAGTAGTATGAAAGATATTGTTTGCGTTAGTTTTAACCTTCTGACATCTACGCTTATAAGGCTTATAACAGGCTTATAACTGAAGAAGTGTAAGGCCAAAATACATCAGTGAGACTTATTTGAAAGGGAACGTCTTCTAGTTTGGCTGAAACACAAACCAAAACTACGCCCATTTAGACGCGGCTCAAATGTAACCCTAACCCAATCCCTATCCCTAAAATGGGTCGCCGCAGAAGGACCATATCGGAGCAAGCTGATTTAGTCGTCTGACCCCTTGTTGACAGATGGAGAACCAGAAAAGATGGTGGAGTTTAACTGGAGAGAAGGAGCGTGACGGGTTAAACGCTCCGGATTTAGACGAGCTCTTCCTCCATCTGATCCGAAGTGCTGTGTTCACTTTAATAAGCACTTTCATTTATATTAAAGATGCAAATGTAGCCTTTACGAGGAGATTGATATGCATGGAAGAAACGTGTGTGTGTGTGTGTTTGCGTGTGTGTGTACCACTTTATCAGGGTCCTCTGTTCATTAGCCCAGTGTAATTGTGTTAGCAGTGTCGCTGGCAGGGCGGGAAGAAAATATCTGTGTGTAAAGGTCACATCAGAGGAGAGACGACATACGGATAGATGACACAAACGTGCATTTGCAGACATCCTGGCATCGACACACACTTTTAACCTCTACAGCCCCACAATACACACACACACACACACACACACACACACACACACACATATGCACAGACATTAAATCATTCTCAGATGTACATGAAGACAGCTTTAGTGTTCGCGAGTGTGTGTTTGGATGCCCGCTCTTGCCCGAAGCTATGCATATGTCTGTGTGTGTCTGTGTGTGTGTGTGTGTGTGTGTGTGTGTGTGTGTGTGTAGGCCTGTGTAGGTGTGAGAGTGCCTCATTCAAGTGGCAGTATTTAATCAAGTGTGATATTCCTCCTCTGTAAGCTTGGCATCTGCATGTAGGCAGCAGAAAGAGCAGTTACATTATCTTCTGTATGGGGTGAGTATACGTGTGTGTGTGTGTGTGTGTGTGTGTGTGTGTGTGTGTTCAAGCGTTTCTTAATGTGTGTATGCGTGTCTTTTTGTTTGTATATATTTTTCTTGTAGAAAGATACAGCATTTGATCATATAGCCAGATGACAAACAAATGCAGTTAAAGTAGGATTTGCCAAAGAAATCTTGCAGTTAACACAGGAAGGCTTTGAAGAGAGGATTAGAAGAGGAGCATAAATATCATCGTAGAGAGTACATAAATACATAAACCTACCCGCAAATAACTTCCCTGTGTTTTCCAGATTGTGGGTGTGAGAGCACTCTTATGTGCTCAAGTGCTTGTGGTTGTTGTGGCTGTAAAATGAAATAAATTAAAGTAACATTCTGGGTGATCGGTAGCCAATTGACACGTTGGAATCATACGATCTCCTACGTATCTCCTGTAATGCGTGTGGGTGTCAGTCCAACTTTTATTAAAGCAAAGTTCTTGTGACATTTGCTCTTAAATATCATAACCACAACTACAACAACAACAACAACAACCCTGCAGTCCTTGGTTGTTGATCTTCCTTTCCTTGCCCTCTTCCTACAATAAGGGTCAAAGGCCATATAGTCTCCAGCAGAACAGGACGCTGAAGAGAATTCCGTGTCTTCCTCACTCGGCAGAGTGCAGCAGCAGGTGCATCTCCCAAATCCGCCCACCGTTTTTACAATTGCACCAAGCGGCTTCAATTTGGAGCTCTAATAAAGGGCCTTCAAAAGGTGGCTGGTGACCTGCCGGAGTGGCTGATGGAGTAGGCACTTACCAAAATTCACCACGGTTTGGCTCCTGTTAATTTTTCACTCCTGTTGCTATACTTCACAGCCAAAAGGCTTTCATCGTGCCTATCTGCAGCAGCAATTATTTTAACCTCCTTAAATGTTTAAAACAAGCGTAATGTGGAGTGGGGGTTGACCGTTTGACTGTTTTTTGTTTTTATTTTTGTCTCCGGGCTGATACCGATTACAAGTAATCAAGGAGGGACAAGGAACAATTCAATAATATTTAACAATATTCAGTCAATGTATTCATGTCGGTTTTCACATTGGCCTGGAGGGATTATAGATAAGTTAGTCAATAAATAAATGGTAATGAAAAGTGTTGATGCACTGAATGATACAGATGATTGGAAAAATGGTAAACACATGGTCATTTCTAGACTGCATATACAGAGATGTACAGTTATAGTAGTTACAGTTATAAATAAAATGGATGGTACCAATTAATTGTATGTAGAATTTTCCTTTTCTCATCGGCCAACACTTAACAGCAAAAAATTTGAAGAAAGTAAAAAGGCTTTGTAAAAAGTAATCCAGTCATACATGTTTTTCATTAGAAGGTGATCTCGTTTTAAGAAAATGTATCGAACTTTGTCTC
>JAPQRN010000025.1:19609298-19623076 GCA_037367275.1 Coranthus polyacanthus | reverse complement strand
TGTGTGTGTGTGTGTGTGTGTGTGTGTGTGTGTGTGTCCAAGGAGCAAACAGTGGCTGTATTGTCCTGATTGGACAGGCAACAGCATCGTCATCTGGGCCACTGTAATCATGGCCGGGCCGGAGATGAAAGACACTATTGACAAGAAGTGAAGTGTCTTAGAAAAAGAGAGAGGGAGGAATGTAATGAAAGAGAGGAATGAGAAACGGCCGCAGAAATAAGAGACGAGAATAGATTGCTAACCAAACTTCATTATTAAACAAGCCCTTTCCTTGTGCTTTGTATTTAGCCAAGCATAAACCAATAAACTAATGAAAAGACAGTATGTTGGCATATATATGAACGATAAAGCATTGCAGTTGGTGCAGCCTTCAAGCTGCTACTGATGTAATTTCATGGAGTTTGAATTTTTGGTTTCAGGAAATCAAACCCCATTTAACTTTTATAGAGGCTAAACTTCAAATCATTTAGACTGATGATAATGATAATAGCGACGATGCTGATTGACCATTAGGAGAAGCCTAGCTGCTCTTGCTCTAGAAATTTCAAGACTTTACTTGTCCTGCAGCGACCCCGTCTCTCAGAAATTTCATTTACAAATAACTAAATTGCAAATCCAATTTAGGTAACGTAATTACATTTTTATACAGACATAATCAGTGCCTTGATTTTGTTGCAGTGAAACATTATTGCGTATTAGGATCTGTGACATTTTTGCCATCCTTCAATAGCCAGAGAGTAGAGTTCAATTTTCATCTCCCATACATTTTTAGATTTGGGCTAGTCTCGCACAGCCCTGTGTTCACACTTTGTTAGCGCTTGTGCCAGTACTGGAGATAGGTCTTCCTCAGTCTAGTATCATTCATGAAGAGGGGAAAAAAAAAACTTTCCGGGTTGAACTTTAGCGGAAGGGAGGAGAATGCCCAATTCAAAGAGAGTCCATCCTGTGAGTCCAACATTATTATATGCATTATTATATTGTACATGAAAGTACATTTTGATTAATTCGTTCAAATTTAAGTTTAAAATTACCTGTTTTTGTTACATTTTCTTCTTCTTCTTCTTCTTCTGCCATAAGACATTATTCTCACCTACTACGTTTGAGTTTGGACCAAAATTATTATCCCCTTAACCAAAAACCCAGATGCAGTGCAATGCATTCTGGGATAGGCCTCGGCCTCCAGTAACCCCAAACCGGATAAGCGGATATAGAAATTGGATGGATGGATAGAATGGAAAATAGATGGATGGCCCATCTCCCCTTTTTATTCTCGTTGCTTTTTTCCCCCCTCAGTTTTCACTTATACCAATCTTTCTCTCCATCTTCACAGCCTTTATATTGAACTGGTATGAAGCCAAATAGCTTTGACTCCTCTCCCTTTCACTGTCTCTCCCTTTTTATCGGGTTGGTCCAGTTCTTTCCCTCTCTCCAATCTCTTGTTGAGAAGCAGGCTGCCTGTATTTCTCTGCTCTGTTGCTCTGTAGTAAATATACAATAAGATAGATTCTCCCTGCAGCCCTGCTTGTAATTTATGGATGTTTACCTGCTATCATGGTTCTGCATATCAGTGACTCACCCTACATGTGTCTTTGTATATGTGTGTGTGCATCTCCTTCTTTATATGTACATGCGAGCTTTTTCCTTCTTGCATGTGCTGCTTGTGTCCCAGGGTGGGTTTTTTTGTGCACATCAGAGGTGTTCATATATTTTTGTGTATATGTGCACTTTGTCCACAAGATCCTTTAATACCTCCAGACAATCGATACCCAGAAGCCCTGTCTTCTTTTTAAAGATGCACTCCACAGCGTTGTGCAAGCCAGAAGTCAATAAAACAAAGCCAACAGTGCCCTCATTTGTTTTTTTTTTTATACTTAAGTATCAAAGGCTTATATCTGGATGTGGGTGGATATTTAGTGTGTTGTCATTTTGATGCAAACAAATGAATCCTTTTTGTCTGTGAATATACTGTTTTGTGTTTACTAAGAGTGCACTTTGTTTCTCTTTCTCAGGGCTGGTGGCAGACGTGGCTGAGGATCAGGGGATGAGGTTGTAAAAACGACAACGGAGGAAAGAGGGAAAAAAGGAAGGAAGAGGGAGTTCTTGAAAGCTCTTTTTGTTTCATCGTACCGTACTGCGCTACTGAGTGACCCCACAGAGGATTACCCACTCAAATATACACATCAACATCCACACCTTCCCTCCCCTCACCACCATGTCCTCCCACCTTAACCCACCCTTTCTCATCCTCCCCGTCCTCCTCCTCCTCTCCGTTTCCATATCTTCTACCTCTTCCCTTCTCTCCTTCTCCCCACCGGAAGGAGGGCTCACACATTTGGTAGTCCACAACAAAACCGGCGAAGTCTACCTGGGCGCCGTCAACTGGATCTACAAGCTGTCCAACAACCTCACTAAACTACGAAGCCATGTTACCGGACCTGTTACGGACAACCCTCGCTGTTACCCTCCACCTGGCGTCCAGTCCTGCCCCCACGAGCTGGTACAGACCTCTAACGTCAATAAACTCCTGCTACTTGATGCTGCCCACAACCGCTTAATTGCCTGTGGGAGTACTTCCCAGGGAATATGCCAGTTCCTGCGTCTGGATGATTTGTTCAAGCTTGGCGAGCCCCACCACCGTAAAGAGCATTATCTATCCAGTGTTGCTGAGGCAGGCACCATGTCAGGTGTCGTGATCTCCCCGGATCTTTTTGGTGGTGGAGGGAAGCTTTTTGTTGGCACTCCCATTGACGGGAAGTCTGAGTACTTCCCAACCCTGTCGAGCCGAAAGTTAATGTCCAACGAGGAGAATGCCGACATGTTTAGCTTTGTCTACCAAGATGAGTTTGTGTCGTCGCAGCTTAAGATTCCTTCAGACACGTTGTCCAAGTTCCCGGCATTTGACATTTACTACATCTACGGCTTTAACAGCGAACAGTTTGTGTATTATCTCACCCTTCAACTCGATACCCAGCTCACCTCACCAGATGCAAGTAGTGAACAGTTCTTCACCTCTAAAATTGTCCGGCTATGTGTTGATGATCCAAAGTTCTACTCCTATGTGGAGTTCCCTATTGGCTGCACCAAGGATGGGGTGGAGTATCGCTTGGTTCAGGATGCGTATCTTGCCCGTCCAGGGACCCGTTTGGCGCGTTCTCTTGGTATTCAAGAGCATGAGGAGGTTCTGTTTACCGTATTCGCCCAGGGTCAGAAAAATAGAGCCAAGCCGCCCAAAGAGTCGGCTTTGTGTCTGTTCACAATGAGGAGGATAAAGGAGAAGATTAAAGAGAGGATTCAGTCGTGCTACAGAGGAGAGGGGAAGCTCTCCCTGCCCTGGCTGCTCAACAAGGAGCTGGCCTGCATCAACTCAGTAAGTGTTTGAGACAGTTGCTCCCAGAAGTGTTTTTGTGATCATGACTGTGATCATCAGCAGCTATTAAAGTGATGCTAATCCTGATTGTTGAAGAAATATCAGATTGTGTTTTGTTGTGCATCTCCAACGAAAACACAAATTAGGCCAGTCCGCATCCCCTTTAAGTGTTTGTGTCCTCGTGCTTTGCCAGATGCAGGGTTTCTGTATAAGTTTCCAATTTAGCTCTGGATTCCCTGCTTTACTTGTCTTGAAGGGTTTTGTCCAACGCTGAAGCATTTACTCTTTACTTTAATTGATCAAAATTTGTCTTAAATTTGTCTTTGGTGTCATATTGTTGCCTGAAAATAATCTATTTTAAGAGAACTTCTCTGCGATACCTTAAGCCCAGTTCAGGTCAAAGAATTTTTTAGGATGTTACAGGAAAAAGTTGTAGTGTCTGAGTTCGACTCGAGCTGACTGAGTCATGTATGACTCTTGTCTAGTCGCCCGTGGCAGGTTTTAGAACGTTGTGTTACATAGTATATGTTTTTCTCAGTATTTATGGACCGTAGTTCATAAATAGTATAGAGTTATTATCAGCTGTTCCCTTAGTGAAATACTCGATTGTTCGTGTTGCTTAGAGGTGACACCAACTCATCTAAACACTTCACACTTCAAAATAAAGCCTGAAAAGCTGACAGAACACAAATACAAAGATTTTATACAAAGGTTTTCAGAATGTTAGGGTTAGGCAATATGGACAAAACTGTAACCACGATGAAAATTTTCAGTCGATATTAATAATCAGTATGTCTTTCCAGTAAAAAGTCAGTCAAATGCTAATTTTTGGTCCTGTAGACGTATGGTCAGAATATGACAAACACTTTCCAAACAGCAGAACATTTCACAAACCTAGAGACAAAACATTAATATTAATTAGAATAATAATGTTCAACAATGTTCAACAGCAAAATATACGTGAGTAAAAAAACAAACATTTTTGGAAATGTTTAAACTAAGAATGTAAACAAAATAAATCCTAAAGACAAAAGAAAAATGTAATTACATATAATAATGCGATATGAAAATATATCACGATAATGATAATTAGCTTTTTATTGAGCAACCCTACATTTCAGACCGGGCACAACTCATCTTGTTGTTAATCTTTGGACTGTGTTGGGCTTTAGGAGTCAGAATCTTATTACAGGAAATTGTTTTCAATTTGGTTTTATGGGGCAATGTTTGGGTGTCCAGCATAATCCTAAAATTTAGCTGAGACCTTGAATACATTTAGTTGACCTTACATTGTGTTGGGAGGGTGGGGTTTATCACCATTGTGGTTGTCCTATATATTCACAATACACACCCACCGATGTGACAGCATGGGAACTGTAATCTTTGCAATAGATAGAATATCCACGTAAAGAATTTAATGTCACGTGTGAATGGGTCCAGAACCATCCCCAGTTAGCTTCGAAGTTGACAGTGAATCATCGTCTTCCACATTTTTAGTTGAAGCAAGATAGCGTAGTTCCTGGTAAAATGATAACTGAATGAGCAAGAAAAAAGATGATGGTCGAGTCCTGTAGGAAGGAATTTCTCACTACAGCAATAAAAACATTATCCCCCAAGTGTGACGCTGTTAAATATCTCCACAGTTGAAGACATTATTGATTCAGTCTGAGGATGGCAGAGGTGTCTTTCCGAGCTTTTGTCCATTTGCTAGGAATATTCCAGACAGTCCGCAAGTTTTGGATGGCTTGTCTTTCCTTTTCTTTGTAGATGAGATGGCCTAAGGGTGCCTGAGAGACTTAAGTGTGTGTTTCACCTGCTCCCGTCACCCACATGTCACACACACACACACACACACCCGGCCCTGTATCCTCATGAATAATTCACCTTGTCTCACCTTCTGTTATTCAGTCGGTGCTCCATAACAACCTGCCATAAATCTCTGGACTCTACTCTCTACTCTCTGTCCACATCCTCTCTTTCTCTCTTTGCAATCCCATGTTCTTATTCAAACACCGTCATTTGCATTAAGATTTCTTTAATTCTCCAAACCTCCCTCTGTCTCCTCTCTTATCTTTTTTTTTTTTTTTTCACAATCCCCCAAACCCCTCTCCTGGCCTCTTTTCTTTGTGTTTAATTTCTCTAACCTTTAACCTCCCTCATCTTTATACTCTTGTTCCACATTTTCCTCTTTTACTCCCACTCTGCACAGTTCTTTGCTCTTTCACCATCTCTCTCTGCCCTCTCCTTGACTTTCCACTGAGTGATGAGGTATAGAGTGACTTAGTGTGTAAAGCCAGCACCTGGATGTGATCTGAAAATACAATGTGGAGGGAATGGGCAATGCAATGAAAGAGGGGAGCAGAGAGCTAGGGGGATGGAAGAAAGTTGGAGTGAGGGATATGGGGCGGAGAAGGGAAGGATGGGAGGACGTGGCTGAGGTATATAGGGGAAGGAAATATGGATTGGAGGATGTGAGGAGGAGAACAAATGCACAAGAGCATTGAATTACTCGGACAGGGAACGAACGGGAAGTAGCGATGGCAGGAGGAAAGAAAAAGGAGTGCAAGACTTTGCACTGTGGCAAGACTGAAAAAGACAGTGAGGTTAAAGAGGGGGATGGAGGGAAGAGTTTTTGATGGACTAAAAGTATAAGTTCACTCGATCTTCCTCCTTTTGTTACCATAACTACACAGCACCACATGGCAGCTTTAGTGGCAGATTTACTACTTTAACTTCATAGTAAATTTTAAAACTATCGTCTCTTATTTCAGGCAGAGGTTGGCAACTATGCGGTAGTAGCAAAGTAACCAATGACCATTTTTGATTCTGGCACTTAAGATGACAACCTAATCTCATAGCCAGACTGCACACTGCACACTGTTTTAGCAATAGAAGAAGATCTAGCTGAGCCCATTATCGTTGTAGAATCATGGAAAAGCTTGTATTGGCATAAGGGCATACGTTGTTTTGGTGCACGAAGGGATGCAAGCCTTGGCATTAAAATGTCTAAATCTCTGTAAAAATAAAATGCGACAAAGAACCAAGCAGGCCTCTCTCGTCGCTTTGAGGTTGTTGGTGTTTCAAATGGGGGGGATTTGAAAACCGCATCTTGTTACTTCAATATCTAAATATGACAATTTGGGGTACAACTGTGGGACGTCGTTCAACAGCTATGTAACTACTGGTTGTAATTGGCTGGTTTCTGAAACGACTTATGGGCAAGTTTTCAACGTGAAACATTTGTCTCGTGACAACTGTCTGTGGCAGATTTAAACAGCTGCGAAGTTATCAGAATTGTTCTCTGCAGTAGATGACTCAGACCCTAAACAAACATTATCTACTGAAGTCACTCATAACCCCACACAAAGTTAGTTAATATTCTCAATATTGGCTTCATGGATATATTCATGGTGAATAATGGACCAGTCTTGTGCTATTTGTTGGTCTTCATACTACTTGTCCAATCAAGCCTGACTTACTAGTCTGCGCTGCCATCTTTTTAATATAAAATGCTAATATAAAACCCATGGATTTCAACCTAAAGTGAAAAAAAGTGGTCAGCAAGACAGCAACTGTGTAATATCGGTGTATTTCCATTGAATCAGACACGTTCAGCATGTTCTTGCTGTATTTGCTAATTTAATATTCTTTTTTAAAGTGTCACAATTCATGCAAGACGATAACAACATTACATCTCTGTCAAAAACCCACCGGTGCCTTGCAGGCGCCATGTGGCCCTGTAGTCGAAAGCATACAGTATATGCATGCGATTATGCTAATGAGCGTACAGTTACATGATCGTCCTTTATGGCCATCTGTCGCTCTGCCTGTGATCGATCAAGGTCGTGTCAGCAGCGCTTGCTCTGGGACGTCGCTGTGATGAATTTATCATCTCCTCACACAGGCATGTTCAGTGTTTCCTGACGAGAGCAGTGACAGCTTGTTGCCTCTGCACTACTGTCATGTGGAAGCTTTCATAGTGGCTCATCTCTGGAGACAAGGTCAGGGCAGTGAGTTAATGCTTAGACACGGCACTCTACCTGAAGTCAAACTTTCTCATAGTGTGCAGCCTTCCAGAGAGGATTTCCTGAAAACGAATCTGTCTCCAACCATTTAACTCTTACCAATGTGGTGGTGTGGTCTTTACACCATGGAGCTTGTCACAGTATCGCAGTGATCACAGTATTTAGAATTTCAGATTCTATTCAGATTCTTACCAAAACACCCAAAATGCATATGCAAATAAACAGCGAAATAACATTTTACTATTCATTATCAACATACATATTGCTGCAGACTTCGAACCCCTTACATTTTGGAGCCGATCTATAAAAAGGGGCAGAGCTTTGAAGTGTTTTTACTTTGTTTAACATTGGAGAGCTTATGCTACATCCGCACTAATACACTGTCATTGTAAAGCAGGGTTTTGGAACTGAGAACTCCGTGATGATCTCCGTCTACACAAGTGTTTTAGCCGGGTTTCAGAAATAATCTCTGTCCGTTCTAACACGCTTATCACATGACGAGGGCAGCTCATAAGGCTACTGGACTGAATTGTAACAAATGGCCTAAAAAACGTGCCTCCTGAGAATGTCATCAGCTGTAGACTGATAGAATTCAGAACTTACCAATAAGGATATAATCACCCGCAATCCTGTATCCTTGTTTTCGTCCAGAAAAGGTCATGTAACAGGGACGTAACCAATCAGGAACGTGCAAGTCTGTCCATCCTCATTACAACGCAACCCTAAAACTAAAACAGGGTCAGCGCCATTTCCAGAAGTCTCAGTTTTACGGATCCTAAAATGCCAGAGTAGTGTGGATGCTAGATGTAAATATAGTAAAAGTTATGTAATTTAAAACAAAAATGTATTAGTATGGACATAGTAAACCGACCAGTGGCACCAACTGAGTAATTTGTGGTTTGTTGGTGGTTTAATAGTATTATAGTATTATAGCAACAAGAGGAGAATTTATATTAAAACTGCAGGCAGCACAAATCAGGAAAATACACACCTTCCTTCTGCAGTTGTCTCTTCTCGGTCCAAAGCAAAAGACTACTATAAATATGAAGATAGATGATATGACATTGTTTCATGTTGCTATGGAAAAGTGAAGCCAAAATAGCATGGTAATGGACAGAGTAGAGCAGTAGAGTTGTATTTGACAGAATCTGAACAATCTCTGAAGAATCTCTGAAAACACCTGACTAGTCAAAACCTCAAAATCTTCTGTCACAGGCTAGATTTTCTACAGCCTGTGAACAGAGTCAAGAGAAGGAGCAAAAGTTTCCTCTCAGACCATTTGAATTACAAAGGTCTCGAAGGTAATGATGGAATTTTTGACACCAGTGACGGCAAAAAAGTATCATGCACTGAATCTTTAAGTAGCTAATATTGGTTGTTGTTAATATGACCAAATGTAATCCCTTCTAAAACTTTGAAAATATGGATTTTCTTTTCCTTAGATGTATTCGCACTAGGGTGAGACGTTTTGATGAGTTTTTGCAGGAAACTGAAATGAAGAATCCATGCTTTTTTGATCATATTTAAGCTAGTAGACATTCATTTGCGTACAACTCCAGCACTCGTATAATTTCTCTTTTACAAACACCTGAGCAGGTGCGTTTACCCACCGCTCCTCGTCACGACGGGTGCGACTAAGAGCCGCAAACCTCTCCCTGTGCATCTTCATGTCCGCTCATTATCAAGAAGGAGAGGCCAGTGTTGGTCATGTGGGAGTTAAACTGAGTCGTGGGTGACCTTCGCCGGCTGCGGGCCGCCGTCCAGCTCTACAGCTCTGCAAAGCGGGCCGACCCGGCAACGCTACAGCCTCAGCATGACTAATGAGGCTGATTCAGACAGAGAAACAGAGATACTATCCTCTGTGCGTATGTGTATGTGTTTAGGGCTTACTTTATCTCCCTTTCCCTCTCTCTTTGTGTACTGTGTGTGTGTGTGTGTGTGTGTGTGTGTGAGAGGGTGTGTGTGTGTGTGTGTGTGTGTGCGTGTGTGTGTGTGTGTGTGCGTGTGTGTGTGTTTGTGTCCACCTCTTATCCCGGCCTCCAAAGAAGAGGAACAAAACACCAGCGAAAACAGAGGGAAATGGACTGATAATAAGAAGGTGTGTGTGAATGGAAGTGCACGTGAGTCCGCATTGTCTGCAAAAAAAAAAACAACCCAAAAAAAAACACAAGGTGGATGTCAGGGGGAAAATTGCCTGCAATAACAGAGCAAGAAGACTGTCTCCTATTGTCATTGCCCTCTCTCTCTCTCTCTCTCTCTCTCTCTCTCTCTCTCTCACTCACTCTCTCCTTCTATCTGTCTCTATTTTCCAGAGTATAATAGTGTTTATTAATATTTATCAGTGTTGATCACTGCTGGCCAGGATTATAGTCTATTTCTGTGGCATTTTCTATTCTGTCTTCCAGGCGACTGGTGTGTGTATATATGTGTGTGCGGTTTCATTGCTTCATTTTCTTTCTATCTCTCTATTGTATCTTCAGTCTCATTACCGCTAGCTTGTGCCTCGGTGGATGGATCACCCACACTGCATACTTGCACACTTTGCGCCTGCTAGGTGGTTCATCTTAAGGCTATAATGACTACAACACATGCACAAATATCCTTTAAATATTTTGCATTTGCAAGATTATTCATTTCAACGCCATATCTAGTTTACGGTGACCTTGATGAGATGATTTTCCTCCTAGTTAAAACTAATGGGGATAGTCCCTCATTATCTGTAACACTGATCTATGGGTGTTTCATAGTGTAGTGAAATGGGAGGAGTTGATTCAGGCGACAAGGTCGAGGATGTGAAGGTCCTGTTTAATTCTTGCAGAGACAGTGCTAGGTGACTCGCATCCAGGTCTTTGCTGGACATGAAACTCATCAGAACAACACAAAACTGTAGCTTTGTTTAAACATTGAAGGCACAAGCGTGTGTAGATAAAAGCTTTGTCGGACAAACTAGCTGAGACGGCACGAGGAGCACTTTTGTTATATAATTTGAGTTGCTGACCTTAAAGTTGTGTAGATGTGCCTTCTAACGGCATCTAAAACCTCGTTACTCAACATTCTGCAGCTCTCCAGTGTGTCATATTTAAGGGGGTTTAAATGCAGGAAGGGAATGCAATATCATAACTGCATTTTCATTACTGTATAATTACCTGAAAAGAAGAATTGTTGTGTTTTTGTTACCTTAGAATGAGTCATTTATATCTACAGAGGGAGTCCATGTTGCGGCGTCATGTTTCTACAGTAGCTCAGAAAGTGCATCTTTACATCTTTTCAATTTTATAGACGGTGACATCCAGCTTTAAATGTGCATGACGGTCACCGACTATGTGTCGAGTTAATATCCCCTTAACTTTAAAGTCCAGAATGAGAGCCTTTCAGGTTTGTTGCAGCTGCCATAGGTGCCGGTGCGGTGAGGGGGGGTATTTAGTTACGACTCAGTGGGAGAATAAGTTACTTGTAAAGATGGATTTTTAGCAGTGCGGTGATAAATACATGCAGCCCTGAGGTGAACTGCTGTCAAACGCTGTCTAGAATGCATGTCATCGGCTGAAACGCTTTCTGATGAGGTGCAGTTTCCTCTTCTGCCTCTTGAGACATTTTGATGCATGACACAGCAAAATAGTATGGCCTGATGAAGACTTGGCGTTGGCGTTATCCCTGTAAGTTAATAAAGGGTTTTTATTTTTTAATCAGAGTTCCTCTAACTTTTTTCCTGACTCATTTTCTGCATTGTTTATATTTTTTGGGACATTCATTATTGATTATTTGTGACAGTCTTTCTTTTTTGTTCTCACAGCAAAATATTACTTACCTCAAGGCATTTAAATGACTTCAGCTGTTAACATTTCGCCATATGCTTTTGTCTTGTGATGCATGGCCACCATGCTGTCACGTCTACCTCATTCAGGGCGAATTCACAGTGGAGGAAATACGAGGGCCTTTCGTGTATTTTACGGTCGCTGGAGGTGGAGAAGGCTCGGTGTGTGGGGGGCATTTAACTGGTTGCAATCTACAACTTCACCACAAAATATTACACACTGAATCTTTAAGTCAGTGTATGTTCAGGTAACAATGATTTTTGCAAATAGTCGGCTTGCCATAGTGGTTGTTTGTTAGACTCCATTTTTAAACAGGGAGGTGATGATTTCGTAGGTACTTTAGGATCCCTTTGCACATTGCCTTTTTTTCATTTGAAGTCCAATATTAATTTTTTTTTGGGTCCTTGTCGTGTTGGTGCCCAACTCCTTGGCCTTTTTAGCAAATAGCAGAAGGCCTGTACGTGCAATACGTTTACCAGTTAGTTGTACACGCTGTCTGCCTGCTGTTTGGAGGTGGGTACTTGGTGTTCAGTGGATTTGTCGGCGCTGTTTTGCTAAAGGAAAAACTGCCTGCGGTGTGCGGTGGGACAGAGCCAGGTGATCCACCAATGCTGGTTCATGTTACACACACAGTCCTCATCTAATTCATTGTTGATATAAAAACATTGATAAGTGCAGCTGTAAATTATTCAGGGGGGCTTTTACGTCTTTATGTCAAGGAACACGAAGGAAATAATTCACATTGTTTAACCAGAAGCTTCCACTGGTGACCTCATTTCAGCAAATACAGTATAACTGTAACTACTGGCCCTGCTTTCTTAACCATCAGTACAAAAAAAAAGAGGTATATGAATGCGGTGATAGTGGTGCTTTTCCTGTCTGTATCCATCTGCACCTCTACAGAAAAGTCATCTGTGGCACAGAGCCAAAGTGTGTCACTTGTGTGCCTTATTTTGCCAAGATATTGACAGCATTTCCACAAGAACAGCTCTGGGAACAGATGGCGTTATCTCAGGCCACAGGTAGAATTTCGCACTCGTGTTAAGAAACTCAAGTTTTTACGACTCAGTGGGAGACTAAGTGACTTGTAAAGATGGATTTTTAGCAGTGCGGTGATAAATGCGTGTAGCGCTGAGGTGAACTGCTGTCAAACTCTGTCTAGAATACATCCCATCGGGGGGGAACCGCTTTCTGATGAGGTGCACTTTTCTCTTCTGCCTCTTGAGACATTTTGATTCATGACTCAGCAAAATATTACTTACCTCAAGGCTTTTTAACGACTTCAGCTGTTAACATTTCCCCGTATGCTTTTGTCTCGTGATACTTTCCCGCTTAAGGCTGAAGCGCGTGCTGGCCACCATGCTGTGACGTCTACCTTATTTAGGGCAAATTCACAGTGGAGGAAATACTTAGATCCAACAACAGCATTATGCTGCCTGTGAACTAAATTTCCTGAACAGTGGTGTTCATTGTTAACTCTAGCACATGACAACATGGATTAACGGCTGCTATAGGCTTACGAGAGCGTCAGCTTGTTATGGATTTGCAGTATTTTGGAGCTTGTGGCTGCTTGGTATCAGAACCTTGACTTAACTACGCGTTAGACCTGACATGAAACTTGCCAGATGTTCCGAAGAGATTTACACATTTTATGTTCAATACAACAAAACTGCTCTTTTATGTCAAACAGAAAGACTAGAGTTTGATGGGATTAAGGGCCTTTTCACACCTGAAAGTGCAAACCAGGTTTTTGTATACATTTAATCTGGTTAGTTTTGGTTTTGCATCGTAATTTTATGAGTGCACTGAAGAATCTTGCGTGACATGCCTATGTCCTGTTGTTATCAGCTGCGTCTCGCTATAGTTGACATTGACTGGTTTGTAGAAGGTTGTGCGTGTGATGTTCATGTTTTGTCAGTTCTGCCATTTTTGTTTGAAAGGAGAAAAATGTATTAAGAGATCCATCCCGACCTCTCATATCCTGTCTTTCTCTCAGAAAATACAAAGGTTTGGCATATTTATGTGTTTTCAGATTTTCAGTTATTTTGTCTGACCATTTCTTTTATTACTTAACCTCCTCTCCATGTGATACCGCAGCTCATTTTTTCTTCTTCCAGTTCTTTTTCTATTTCTTTTGTTTAATGACTGATGATAGTCTAGAGTAACTACCTGAAATAGGTCCAAAAATGTAAAAAAAAGAAAAAAGAAAAAGTGTTTTCACACTGGAGTGACATAGTTCATTTTGATCTGGACCAAGGCCACTTCTTTTCATCACACCATGGTTTGGCTGTTTGGTCTGGACTATGGTCAGAAGGAGGTTTCACATCTGCAATTTTGGTTTGAATTGTTTGGCTCCAAAAAAAAAAAAAGAGTTAGGTGGGAAAGCACCCTTGGACAACATGAGAGAAGATTAAACTAAAAAAAGCATTTATTAAAAGTTCAGAGTGTGATGTTTAGTGGCGTCCGTTGGTCTGGTTGTAGATTTCAATCACCTGAAAAACCATCGCCTCACCCTCCCCTACTGTGGACGCTAAAAACACAAAAAAAGATCGCCCTTTCTAGAGCCATTGT
>JAPQRN010000025.1:19594127-19604718 GCA_037367275.1 Coranthus polyacanthus | reverse complement strand
GTTAGGGATGCATGTTTGTGTTTTCCTTCTAGCTGGCAGGAGCAAAAAACATTTCAGTCTTAAAAGGTCTAAAAATTACCTTCACCTTTAGTGATTTAGTTGTTACTTAATGTAATGTGACACTGTTATCTAGCAGGGGTTAGGATACCTTTTAAATTTGGTCTTAAATTGTATTATGATGCAAAAATCTGGTGTATTCATAAAATATATATGCAGTCTGTCTGCTTTATATATGCCACCATAGCTGTAGCTTGGCCTGTATTTCCAGTATAAATTCTCAACACAAACTCCGCCGTGTCTGGACCACTTTGACTTTACAGTATCTTACAGAATCCCATATTTGGTGAATCCCTGTAGTGGTCTGTAATAATTGGATTAGGGCTGTCAGGGGAGGCTTTGCTTCAGATTACACAGATTATAGTTTGCTGTGCTCAGATGGTCAGTGTGGCTTAAAGAGCATCATCTGGTTTGTGTTGCATAGAAAGAGCATTTTGGCAACTGTGCAGATGTGATGTGTGCCCACATTTGGTAAATGTAGGCCAAAAGTAGCAAATGTTTCTCACACAAAATTGTAACTCTGTCTGTCTGTCTGTCTGTAGAAGGGCTGGTCAATCTGGCCAAAAGATCGTACGATGATCACCATTTTGTCAAAGTGTAGAATAGTTACAACCAAACTATGACAAGGTTTCCCTCTTTTCCCTAGATTTCACGAGGGCTGCAGCATGATGGTTTTTTTTTTTTGTTATTTGACTAAAAATTCTGCATTTAGAAACGATATTATTGCAATATTTAAACATTCACTAGATAAACAATTAAACTGGTACTTGGTCCATTTAAAGTTTATATTGTTGAAGTATAGGAATGTTTAGACAGTGCTTTTTATTGTTTGTTTAATGATGATCTGTGCGATTCCCCTGAAAAGTACATCATTTGACGAATTAAGTTAAATCCAAAATATAAAACTGTGAGATTGCCCAGCCTTAGTCTGTAGACATTTTCTATGCAGACATCATTCTGTCTTGTGATCTAGAACAGGGTTTCCCAAAGCTTTTTGAGCTTGAGACCCAACAAACAAGACATTTGGTGTCTTCCCACGACCCAAACTGAGTGCAATGTTAGTTTCTCACCACCTCAGAATATGTGCACACTATTTTGCAACACTTCTAAATGAGCAAACTCTCCTTTTAATCGCTCACTCCTTTCTCAGCTCTCCATTTGTGCCCTCTCACTTTATCTACACACAAAGAGAATTTCTGACAATGGTCTGGAATGGAAACTGAGACTCATACGCACTTAACTAAAACAAACATATCATTCACATTACTGACTCTTCTTGAATAAATGCCGCCTAATCTGCGGCTAGCAAGATGATATCAACAACTGTGGCTAAAACTGACAAGTAATGTTAGGTGGTGAGCAAAACACCAGTCACCGACTAACAGACACACAAAACAATTCAAATGATAATGTGCAAAACCAAACACACCTGCTCTCAATTCCCCTTAGAATTAGGGCTGCACTTATATATCGGCCAAACATCGGTATCGGCACATAAGATGTTCATCTGTTGTGATATCTTAAAGGTTGTTTCATAAATGTGTATGATTGAATCAAAACATCATCAAAACTAACTAAACTAACTTTTCCCGGATCTAATGATTGCTAGTTTAGTTTTGGATACTTCTGCGCACTTTTTTGTACGTACATACAGTATATGACAATAAAAATGGCCCAGATGATGCTGAATCGTATATTTTTTATTGAAAAACCACCATGCACCGAAATCTTCCACAAATGTAGGGACAATGCTAGAACCCAAACACCACCTAAGCCCTTAAGACCTAAAACCAAGGGAAAACCCTTCTGTAGAGATCTATGTCGACAGTTATCTCTCAGGACATCTACCCTTGACATATAGACATCATTTTTTTAGACATCTAGTGTATGTAGAAATTGCATTAAAAAAACCAATGGACATAGTATGAACAGACATGCAGATTATTGTATGCAGTTCAACCTTTTGTAATAACGGCTAGCACGCTGCAATATAAATTTCCTGTTTCAGTGTTTAACTTGAAAAGAACATAGTAAGTCTGGATGTCACAATCCCTCACTGAAAGCTAAATTGGCCGCAGCTCTAATAACACTACAAAAATGACAGCTGTAAAGATAAAAATGAGCATTTCTAGCGTTTACAGTTGGAACAATGTTCGAAATCTGCATCATTGCTTTCAACAAAAGTCCATTGTGCCAGCAAAGCGGCGTGCCAGACTGAGGCTTTCCATGTGGAATTGGCTCATTTGACGGCTGAGGCTATCCGGGGTAAAGCGAGCCGCTGTCCCACTGTGGCACATTAACCTATATGGCCAACTGACACCGGAGCGCCGGAGCCAAGCCCCGTCTCTCTCCTCACAGATCTCCGTTCTCTATGGGATTCCTCTGCTCTGTATGTTTTGTTTTTGCACACACCTTCATGAAATTATGACCCAGAAAACTTTTCCCGGTGGGATTCACTTCTGACAAACACGGAGACTGGCAGGGATAAACACAGTTCAAACGGTCTCCGCCTGTTTTTTTTTTGTTGTTTTTTTTTCAACTCGCCAGCACGGCAGTTAAAGCAGTAGACATTCATGATTCAGCCTCTTTGTTTAAACTCAGCAATTAAACCAATTATCCCAAAAGAGTGTTTCAAGGTGTTTTAAAAGTATATTGAGTGTGACAAATATGGGCGCTCATGAGGCTTCATTCATGTATCCCAGTGTCGACTAATGAACACAACTGAGAAATTAACTGATTGTTGCCCGAAACTGAGAGATCATCTCAGATTTTATGTCATTTATTTGTATTTAACTTAGTCCTGTTTTACAGTGGACATTCCAGTCCATTCCCACCAGTGTTGTGAAGGTTACTTAAAAGGTTACAGATTACTAACTAGTTCATTACTTCATCAAAGTAATATAACTCATTACATTTGATTACTTTTCTAGCAAATGTTTAAAACTGGGGCAATTGATTTGATTGGAAGGCAAGAGGTGGTGCAAATTCAAAGTAGAGAATCAAAAACAATCCTCAAAATGTGACTTCTTGAAGGATGGAGTCAGATGTAGAGACAGCTCCTTCATGGAAATTACAGCATTTTAAAACTTTATTATGATTGGATTTACACATTGACAGCATTTGATTAGTATTTTTCGATATTTAAACCATACCAAACTACTCTCTGGTGGCCAGACTTTTTGTATATGCACCCAAAAAGTAGTTCATTACATGGTGTCCACATGTTTGCAGAAACATACAATGGTATTGCATTCTAGCGACCGGGTTGGACATTCAGGAGGTAAGACGAAAAAGTTCAAAACAAAGGAGGAAGTCTGAAAATAGACGGTATTTGACAAACACATGAGAATACGTACGCTTTAAATGTCATATACAAAAATACAAAAGTGTTATCTTGGCTTTGCAGTCTCTAAATATCACTCATGCGCTCACATGTTCACACTTCAAGGTTACAGGCCAGTGAAGTTTTGTTTGTTTTTTGTGCTGAAATGTGCTTTGCAGCTTCTCAAATTGGCACATCTGTTTTCAATCACACAAGTGGATGTAAGGAAAAAGAGAGAGAGAAAGAGGGAAAAAAAAAAAGAAAAGAATGAAAGAAAATAAGATATGAGTAGAGAATGACTAAACCAACAGAGCAAGGAAACTGTGTGGAATAAATCTAGCTGCAAAATAAATGTTGATCTCCTGGCATCCCAGCTATTCCTCTGACTCTGACCTATGGCGCTGAAGTCTCTCTCTCTCTCTCGCCTGCAGCTTTTCGTTCCACCAGAGCAGACCTCCTCGCTGCCAGGCTCTCCCTCCATCTCCAACTTAATACTCCTCATTTCACCCGAGCCAAAACAACAGATGCTGAAATGTCGGCGCGCCTTCCCCTCCACTTGTGAACTCGCAGAAAAGTAAAAAACATTTAGCAACCGAAAAAGCACCGGTCCAAACACGCCTTGTTCTGAATGATGCCTCGGTTTAGTATCAGTTTGTTCCCCCTGAAGGTGAAATTTCCAACTTTTGAGTCTTTGCATATTAAAATAAAATCAGCGATGGCACTTCCTTCAAAACAATTGTTTTAGTATGTGTTCTGCGGGAAGGACGGATTGAAGAAGAAAACTGTTTTTCTTTAGTGGTAAAAAATTCCCAACCCAGTTGCCAGAATAACAGGCATTGTACATTTTCTGCAAACCGCGGATGCAGGAAATCAAGGCATAATTTGCCATTGAAGGATCTGCTATTTTTTTTGCCTTTCGTCAATAGGCAGGAGGTGGTTGGTGTGGATTTACAAAACCCAGAACTCTGAAACTAGAGAGTGGAGTTAACATGCTGACTCCTGGAAGTTTTTAGCTTCAGGCAAAATAAAAGCACTTTGGTTAGCATTAGGAAAAGATGTTCATGATATTAATAAATACATTGTGAGTCATTTTTATCACATCATCAGTCAAACTTCTATTGTATTAAACCCAGCCCTGGTATCTTTCTCCAGCCTTAACTAAGAGCTGCCAGTGCCTAAAATTAAACCATAGAAAGTTTCGTAATACTGTAATTACTGACACACATAGTTGTAATTTCAGCCTCAACCACCTGAAACCACCATGAGCGATTAATATGCTACAGTGTGGATATACACATATCTATGTTGATGAGAAATGTATTTTTGTTTCAGAAACATTGAGATTGAGGGACTATCCAAGTATCCAAGTAGAAAAGTAGTTTTTTTATGGCGCTAGAAACCAAGCTGAGCACGAGGCTATGGATGTAATCTAACATCATTACTGAGACAATGATGGCCTGTTCAGACATGAAAAAAGATTTGACTGAAACTATGGAGCTACCAAAGAGTGAACTGGTGGATTGTAGAGATGAAATCAGCCAAAAGCTAAATGCCATCATCGCCGATCTAAAAATGTTGAGATTATATATATATCAAATCAGTAATTATAATATATATAGGGGGGGCGTATACCATCCAATATTCAGATATCCTCAAAATGTCCCTCCCAGTATATTGTTGAAAAAAATAAAATAAAAATGCAACCATATACCACTGAGATAATCATTAACAGATATGAACATAACTTAAAACTTAACAAATTGTTTTTATCCCAAACTGGCTCTTGTATTATGATGTAGTCGTGTGATCTTTTTTATTTAGAGGGGATTTGACTAGTTTTTATTTAGGTTTCGTGTTGGTTTTTCAGCTCCAGAAAGAAAGGTTAACTCAAAGTCTGAGTCAGTTATCAACTAGAGAGTAAGATTAAGAACTATGTCAGACTACATCTCCCAGGATGCTTTTCAGCCACAATCACAGAGCTTCAGATTCTCCTCCCTTTCCTGTTGTCCGCTGTCGCCGAGCTGAAGCTACAGATTACAGATGACAACAGCAGCTGAGGCTGATGGGTACTGTAGTACTTAAAGCCGGTTTAAATACATGAGCTTTACATGAGTTCTTACAGCTTTTGTTTTTGTTTAATCTTTCAGTTTTTACATTTTTTAACAATTTTTTAAAATTCTTTTAATTTTTTTTTTTCTGGTCGGGGTACCACCAGATTTGGACCTCCATCAGTGTCGCCTCCGTGGCTACGGCGTCGGGACGAACAATGGCAACATTTAAAACTGGCAGTTTGGTTTAAAACTCCACAGGTTGCCTCTCAAAGTGATGAGAACAAATGTAAATTATTGCACTGATGATTGGATTAAACTCTCAGCTGTGTATTATGTTAATAGTTAAATAATTTAATAACACAGGTAATGGAAAACAAGTTATGTGAGTGTGTGCATTTGATAGCATACATCTGTGTGTGTGTGTGCGTGTGCACTTGTCATTACAGCAGACACACTGCTAAATGTCTGCACAAAGTCCACCCTGTGCACAGGCTTTATGTACACTGTACCTCTTTCTGACTCCACACACACACACACACACACACATAAAACAATAAAGCATGTGTATAATGTTGTGTGTTTGTGTTTAAGCGGGTCAACTGTTCGAGTGGCCCAGTCTGTTAGACAGATGTTTAAGATCCCCACTGCACCATGTACTGTGTCACACGAATAAACACACACACTCTCATATGCACTGACAAACATGCACACACACACATACACTCATTAACAACCAATTAGAGAGCAGATATTGGCTCACTGGGGGAATCTAAAGGCCAACCAGTGCTGTTCTCCGCTTTCACTGCCAAATCACAACAAATACCTGGACATACTCCAGAGAAGAATGTGTGTTTGTGTGTTGTTGACTTCTTCTTCCCCGGCTTGGCAGTCCGATCTCCTTTCTTTATTAGAAAAGACCCCACGCGCTCACACATACACACACAACCACACATAATTAAATGCATTTTTCCACTTCGCAAGTCTTGTTGTTTATTGCATCAGCCAGTGTGTCTCAGTAGTGCCACTCTCTCTTCAGCATTATCTTTCTCACATGGGAACGAGGCACGGGCTATGTATAACACATACACACAATGAAACACACACATGGTCGCTCATTCTCTGTGGGATTGGAGCAAAGTGTTTATGCCAGTGTTGGATGAGGAGATGCTTGAGACATTTGGCTCTCTGGAGAGCATGTTGACAACATCTCTCTGCCTCTCTGTTTACCTCAATCATTGTCTCGAACCCAGTCATCCCTTCTATCTTTGTGATGTGATTTGTCAGTATTCTATTATATCACTGGAAATTATCTAAGGTATATATAAAAACGAACTCTGCCGACATTTTAAGTCTATTAAGCTGATGAAGTTGCTTTTATTTCCAATAAAGTAGAGTCGCAATACACCATAATCCGGTCATTGGTGGCTGCAGTGTACTGAGCTGTTAATGCCTGTTTGATTCAAGTGTCATCCAGTCCAAAATTGTAGACTTTAATTTTCCTGTGTAGGAAATTATGAGGTGGCCACCTATGTTTTTTGTCACCTCCACCTCTCGACAAAATTCTTCTAGGTATTTGCTCACTTGAAGACATGTTTGTTTGATAAAGTTACCGTATACTGTTTTAACATGATAATCGTCATGTTTTAAAATACAGTACGTTGCTCCTAAAAAGCTTGAGCCAGTTGAACATACGGTACGCATAACCAGGATAGTACCACCTTTGTATCATTTTGAGCCAAGAAAAGCCATGTTATGGTTGTTATTCTGCCATCTGCTGCATGCTATTTGGTCTGCAACACTGCATTTCTATATGTAAAGAATTCAAAATTAGTACTGTATTAAGATGGCTACTTTATCTATTAGCACACAGTATTGGTTAGTTGTTTGGTGTAAAGCTAATGGTTGCTGGATCAGAGTGGTGGCAGACCTTACTTCTCGAGCAAATATAGAAAATGTTACACGTCACACTGTCACAATGAACATCCTACCAATTAAAATCAAAAATATTCACACTGTTGCTAAAGGCAACTGCTGCCAAATTATCCACAACATACCGCAAGCCCACAAACTAGTGATGTTAACGCATTTTTAAAAAAGAAGTTACTGGTTAAATCTATCCATTATGAGTTGGGATATCTTATTAATTATCCATTATGGAGGATTTGTGCGTGCTTGTGTGCTTACGGGAAGTCTGTGTTGGGAGCTAGTTCTTTTTACATTGGCTGATTGCATTTCTATGCTAACAGCTGTAAAGGGGCACAAGAGGGGTATTGAACTTTGAAGCAAGGATTTTAAACTGATCTGAACCCTCTAAATAGAAATCAGTGTGTTTGGCTGTTATGAAGGTGACGGAGACGCCGTTAGCTTAGAAATAGAGTTTGCTACTGTGTCTCCCAACACAAAACAGACTCAAACACCATGTAAGTACACAAGCAGACAACAATCTTCCTCACTGAACCTTTAACTTTCACCTTACTAAGTGACTGACCTATCTGTGTGCATTTGTTTGACTTGGTCAATCCTGCTTCTTTTATTGTGATACTGCATACGATACTTTTGATTAGGCCATGTGCGAAGTTATTGCAGCAAAAGGTTATGCATGGTATTGATGCTATAAGTTACTTAGTTAGCAGCATAAAGAATAACATTACACCTAATATATGAAAATAAATAAATAAACACACTTCATAAATCTAAAATCTTGAGTCCAGGTCGATTCTCAACATGCGCACAACTTTAAACGGTAACTAAACCCCTGAACATTCTATGTTTTAAATTCCTATTTAGTCTGCCCTCTACAGGTAGAACACCAGTTACTACAACTGATTAAAATACAATTTCCTATTGGCTAATTTGGTGACAGATGGTGCCAGCTTCCGTCACCATGGAATGCCTCGATCAGCCAATAGGAAAATTGTATTTTAATCCACTTCACAACTGTAGTGTGTAGTAAAAGAAGTAATGTAGTAGTAGGACGTAGTCAGACACAGGTCTACAGACTGACCAGAGATTGACAGACTGACCACATGTCTACACAAATAAATTAAGGTGAAAAATAACCTACTAGTGCTAATCCCTTCATATGGAGCAGAGATTTACGAGCAGCACTTGAACACAACATAAACCGTTGGTAACGGAGGTCTGTAGTAGAGCCAATGTTTCCTGCCATCGCGATTAAAATCCAGATTTCCAGTCCTAAATTTTCAGCAGAGGTTACTAGCTGTTGGAAACGCCTGTATTTACACTGAATATGATCACAACTAGTGATGGGCAGATGAAGCTTCATGAAGCATTGAAGCCTTTCATCCAATTGGTTCACTCCAGCGCAAAGCTTCTTGTAGGACATCTACTGGATGCAAACATATCAGTTGGCATGAATTTGAAGTGTGTGGCATTTTGCAGAAAGCCTGTGAATAAAACTGTCAGCAAAATAAAGAAGTATGGAAAACATGTATATTGTAGTGATGGCAGTATACTGTGTGTATAACACCCGCATCTTGAACGGAGCCTGAGGAGTTTATATTACTGTCAAAACTCGCGGCAAAATCCGAACCGCTTCCTGAGTCAGTCACGTGGTATAGCCGGGCAGCGAGGCTTCGGACGTCATCGTTTTCAGCTCCTCCCCTAAATGAAGCAAGCCTCGATAAGCGCGTCGCGGAAACGCCCCCTCCATTACGCGGCACACGCTTCGAAGCCTCGATACGGAACTAAATATCACTTAATATTAACACCTGTAGATATCTGTAGGGAAAGACGGAGTCATACGACGCAGCAGGATGTGAGTATCTGATTAATCTGGTCCTACCGGGTCTCGGTGGTCCGGCTCGGAGTCGGCTCAGGTGGAAATGAGGGCGGGGCGGGTCAACAGGTGTCTGTCCCTCCGGGTCTAGTTCACAGATAATCCAAACTAGCAGTGTATGCTAGCTTCCTGTCCTCCTCTGTCCTCTGAGTGTCAGCTTTCCAGAAAAAGAAGTCCCTGCCGATAATCCGTTTGTTTTTTCAAAGTACAATATCTCTGTTTCCCTTTTCATCCTTTCACGTCGCTGCTCCGCCGTTTTTATTATTCCATTGTGTTTTTAGTTTAGTTAGCAGCTAACTTTGAACGTATGCTACATTCTCTGTCTGGTCAAACTTTGATACGAACTCCGCGGTCGTTACCGGACACTTCTTCATAAGCCGTGATTCACACCACGCAAGCAAACCTATTTTGCAAATGAAGGAACTCATTCATTGGTTTGTGTTTCTAGCTAATTGCTATGTGGATGTGTGTGTATGATGTTTGTTTTTGTGTGTAAGTGGGCGTGTCTTAGAGCACTTTGACCTCTGACCCCGATGATGGTGTGTACTTTAATCAAGTGTGGGCGTCGATTACAAGTGATGGGTTGTTTGGTTTGGTTTGCCTTTATTTTGTCATTAAAGAATCTCTACGTCCAATAAAAACACACATATTGGACCTAGAGAGACCTCTGTTACACAGCTACTGGATATTATATGATACCTTATGTTATATGTTCTTATATGATATCATCTTTTCTAACTGAAAGATGCCATCATGCTGTGTGTGGTAAAATCAGCTTAATCAAACCCAATGTACAAGACACACTAGAGTATATTTACCCTAAAAAAATTAATACACATAATTTATAAGGTGTGATTTTACACACTGTAAAAAGCAGGAGCTTCCAGCGGTCTCAGAAAACAATTCATCAGGTCCTTTCAGCTTGGAGTTGAAATTTGAAAGACACAACATTTTAAAGTGCAGGGAACATTTTCCAGACCCTCATCAAAGTGTTTTCTACTGTAGCGTCTTTTAGTGCTCATATCTCAGCTTCTGCTGCTTGGAGTTTACCATCACTATCAAAGTATTTCCAAGTCCTCAAATTTTATGGAACTGCAGTACTAAATCTGCGAATTACCCTGAGTCAAAAGGCTCCAAGGCAGAAAAGCTAGACACAAACCCATGGAAGGATGCTGCAATAATGAACTAGAGTTAAACTGTGGTGTGTGTGTGTGTGTGTGGTTGGAGGAGGGGTGGATGTAGTGTTACTGTGGTAATGTTGGTTATGTTCTTCCCAGTCTATCTTCTGAAACCACAGCATGGCCGCTGCAGCTCTTATGCTTACCATTGTTAATGGGTAACTCATAGGACGGCATCCAAATG
>JAPQRN010000025.1:19581752-19594027 GCA_037367275.1 Coranthus polyacanthus | reverse complement strand
GGCTCATTAGTGGTGACAAGAGTGCTGTTGACCCTTAACCATCCCCTATGTCTCCCTCCTTTTTCTCCCTTTTTCTCTCCTCATTTCCTCTCCTTTTCCCTTCATCTCGCTTGTCCCACTCTTTCCCTCATCAGCCCATCATCATTCACCCAGCAAGACTTTGGCAGGGGTCTCCGTGCGTGTGCGTGTCTGTGTTTGCGTGCGTGTGTTGCCAGGGGCCAGCGTGCGCCTGTGTACAGCAGAGGTCTTCTGCAAGGACAACACAGGGGACTCTGTCCTTGTCCAACCCCCTGGAAATAGAACAAAGGTGTGTGCGTGTAATAATGCTATGTACAGTGTCCTCAGTATGAGCTATAGCTAGTAATAATAATCGCTCGGTCAGAGGTCCAGTAGGCCAAAAGGGACAAGTTATACAAAGCTTATAAAAGCACTAATAAAAGACTACAGCAGGTCACCTTATGTTAGGGACGCTTTAAAGGATTATTATGCAGATTTACACCAAATACAGTATGTCATTTCACTCTGAGCAAAGTGTCTCATTCCCCAACTCTATACCTAGAGATATTATACCCAAATACTGCATTATGCTTCACAAAATATAGAATAAAGTCTTCTGGACAAATTCCACTGGTGTGTACTCTCAGGCAGTATTCTGTGAGATATTATGAGTAAAGTTAGCTGAGCAACCACGTGAGTTAAATGTTCACTACATCAGAATTTATTTACACCATTTGCCATCATGCACATTAACTCTTCGAACAAGGTAAAAACCACCTTAAGTGAGAGTAAAAACTGCGCATAAAATATGTTTATCAAGTGGCATCCATTTCCTGCTAATTGCACTCATTTTTTATTCTTGAACTGGATAGTTTAGGATTAACTGTTTGTTTTTTTTAGTTCTCTTTCTTTTATTTTTTTCATCTGTGACCTGAAAACTGATTCTGCCGACAAAACGTTTTCATTCAGTGTAATGCATAGACACAACAGTGTAAAGTGGTTTTGAAACTGTCACTGGTGTCAACATTTAGGTAGCTCTGTTTCCAACACGCAAAGTATCGCATTAGAAAAGATTGATGAAAACAGCAAAATTATATACAAGTTTCATGGTTATTGCCTTTTGAGTGTGATTTTTCATCAGTTTATTTCAAACTCGCCTGACAGTTATATGGAAACCGGAGTCTGATAGCCTGTCACGGACACCCACTGGTGCTCAGTAGTGGTTTTGGTCTGTGTTGTCCTAGTTCTGCATGTCTGTGGATGGCTGCAAGTGGTCTTGGTTAAATGTCCAATTATCGAAGCTGTTCTGTTCATAATGTCCATAAATAAAGTTGGCAATGTAGAACTTGGGAGCAACCGTAAGGATTTTCAGACAAAAAACAACCCGAATCCTCTACATAGAAATCAGTGTACAGGCTGTTATCGAGGATCTAGGTAGCGGAGATTGTTGTTCACTCATTAATGGAATTAGCAAAATCAATAAATGATCAGCTCCCAGAACAAAAGCCACTCCAACACAAGGATGCGTGAAGTGGTGAAGTTGCACATAGCATCCGACTGAAGACCTCTCACCGCACCGTCCCCCACTGTGGCCTCCCGTTACAGCCAGTGTTCGGTTTGTCCGTTCTGGGGTTTTTTGTTGAGGGGACATTAACTCTGGTCCACACTCGAACATAGTAGGTGAGGATAATGTACTTTAATGCTGGATGCCACCTGCTATAAAGCAGAAAAAAGGAGAAGAAGAAAGAATCCTGAGCTCCTGTAGAAACATGGCAGACTCTGTGGTGGGGACCTGCTCCTTCTGTAGATACAAATAATTCTTTTTTTCATGTGATTATGCACTAATCAAAACACAATTATATGAATATTATATTCCTTTTCTGCAATCAGATCCCTCTAAATCTCCTAAAATCTTACACAGGACCCTTAAATGGACGTACTGTAATTTACATAACTATACGGCATTACTACAATATCAATAATACTGAATAAATATTTATTTAAAAAGCTAGATGGATGATAAGTCCCTCTGTACTGGTGCCTGAAACTGCTTCGGCATCTCCTCAATGAGTTGCTGTAAAGGAATGATAGAGTAGACAGACTGTTGGAATTACATGTCTACAAGGCACACAACAGCTAGCAGATGTCAGGTCTGTGTGAGGCCACATTTGTCTGCAGTGAAAACACGTCGACTGAACGCTCCACTGTGCCTCAATCTGAGCTGTTGACTCTATGGTAATGATGCAAGTCAGGCTAAACATAACAAACCATTAGCGTCCTCAGCATGCCGACAACAGCACTGGGAAGATGGCGATCTCACTTCTGTGTGTGTGAGCTCGACAGACACTGGGAATGCAGATTAGTTTACAAGTACAAGGCGCCCCGGCATAAATAAATCGCGGCTAAATGATGTTATTATAAGCTACTATAATAAACAATTTCCACTGTAGTCATGTTGTTTAAAACTGTTGGTTTGGACACAATCTTGAAGGAAGGTCTGGGTTTTGGTGGAGAACACGACAGTGGGTTTTAATGAGCGTGAGGTTTTGATATGGAGCACTATTTGCCATCATTCCACAGCAGTCTTCTCTGTCGTCCTAGTTTTCTTCCAAAACGTCTTTTCATATTTTCATTGGGTGGGGAGACTTCTGGGAAAACATTTAGTTCTTTATCTCAACCCCCTTTAAATGCTCCAAACCCAGGATCATCATCTGAATAATGTTCCTAAAGGAAGGAAGCGAGGGAACAAGGAAGGACAGGAGGTCTTAGGGAGAAGCAGGCCTGTGAAAGCAGAAAAAAAGTAACTGTCTGAGACATGATTTCCCACTGGCCAGTCCCTGTGAGACCTTGAAAGAAAAATCTGGGAAGAGGATGAGGAGGATGAGGAATGTGAAGACAGAGAAGAAGGAGATGGGAAAGAGGAAAAAAAGAGATAGAGAGAGGAAGTGAGTAAGATGAATGGATGGAGGTCTGCTTCTGCTGCTGTCTTTATCAGAGGAAACAAAGGAAGCTATATGGTATGGTATGGATCCAAGGCCAGGGTTCATACTGTCACCGAGCCATGGTCATCTCTCTCCGTACTCTATCTGTTCCTTCTTCCTTCCCCTCAGCCTGTCTTACTCCCTCTTCTTGTTTCTCCTCTTCATATCTGTCTCCATCTACCCTGCATCGCTTCACTTGCCTTGTTTTTGTTGACTTGCTTGCTTTTCTCCTTTCTCCCTCTTAAATTACTTGCAGCAAACAGTTCCAAAATTGAGAACATGTTTATGTAAATCATACAAAAGCCAAAGCACTGCATGTGCGTCTCCCTCCCTCTCTCTCTCACTTACTTTGTCTCACTTTTGTGTCTTTGTTCATTGAAGTTAAACTTTGCTGTGTTTCTGGCTGCCTTTGAAAGTCTCGTAGAAGGCAGACAATGTCTGCCACAGGCGTTTTCTCAACCTTTTTTCAACCTGACACACAAACACACACATTCCCTGACAGCTTTGCTGTTTTGGAGGGGCGGGGTGATTGATTAGTCTCTATGGAGACGATACGTCTTGTAATGAACAAGGAAAAGCTGGCATGTTAATTTGTGTAGTGTGGGAGGCTCACTTGCGTGCGTGCGTGTATGCTTTGTTATTTTCTGTTTGTGTGTGTGTATGTTAATGTGTTGCCATGTGATGTGTGTATTTGTTGATTTTAAATTTTTGTTTGTTGCTGCTTGTGTATTCCTTAGTGTATATGTTTGTGCATATATGCAGGTATATCAGCCCCAGATTTTGTATGTTTGTCCCGGCAGGTGACTTTACAAATCAACAATTTAAGCATGTGTTTAAACCTGAAAGTGTGTGTTTGTGTGTGGTCCGGATATTATTGCATTGCAGGGACATAAATCTGTTTCCACATTCACACGTGGGCTCTTGGACCCTTATGGGGACAAGTGCAGATCTCCATTACATAAATCGTTAATCTTGCTGTATTTCATTCCTGCCACTAGGAGTCTTTCAATCAAAACGATAACAAAAGACAAGTTTGTTGATGTCATGAGGTAGCCTGTGATCATGGAAGTTGTTGTTTTCCCCATCAATGCTGGTGAAAATCCCACGAGTCAGGCAGATGTATATTCACGTTATGCCATTTCATTCTAATGAATTAATGCCAACTAACCATAAAACATCATTGACAGTCGACCAAACATTGTTGCACACATTTGATGTAATGTCTATAAGTACACACGTCAGCCAAATATATAAAAAAGGCCTAGTGGTATTCAAATATTTTAATGTGTAAATGTTACATATTCTACCTTTTAAATATGAGGGTAAGGAGTTGTTTTATGGTTAGACTTAGGCGTGTGGCATGTTGAGGTTATAGTAAGTCTCCAGGAAATGAAATGAATGTAATGTCCCAACATGTGTTTATGTGTGTGTGTTTGTGTGTGTGTGTGTGTGGAGAGGGAGGGACACAGTAAAATATTGTTGATTATCTCTGTTCCACATATCAGAGTCAGGGCAACCTCCTGATGTGTACATAACTATCACCTGCTTTTAATGACATGCCTGTCACACACACATACACACACACACACGCACGTATGATCATAAATCAGGCGTGAAATATCAACATATCAGCGTGGCGAGGTGTCAGTGCGAGACACTTTTATTATGATATGCTAATCTGACCTACAATTTACTTCCTGTCATTTCCTTGTCATCTTCTTCAGTGTTCTGCTCATGTTCGCTCTCCCTTCATGTTTACTCCAACTCCATTTGATTTACTTACTGTATTGGCTTGTCTCTCATTAGAAACTACTTTCCCAAAGCACTATATAAAAAAAATCAATATTTAAAACATTAGCAAACAACTGTTCATCCATCTCAAAGCATGCTGTGATTCTTAATTGCTGTGTGACAACATGTAGTAGGAAATAACGATGTAATGTATAGTAAGCACCAATCACATCTAATCATGCTAAAGCTCCTTTTGTTTTTTGTTTTTTTCCCTCTTCTCTTTTCCTTAATGAAAAGTGATATAATCTTCTCCCATTTCCTATCTGTTACAAAAACTCCAAAAAAATGAAGGAGTGGAGAAATTGGAGTTAATTTTCCCGATGACACCCATAAATTTCACACCATTTCTCACTACCTCTGCAAGCGCTTGGCTTCAGTCCCGCGCCATAAAATGTCTGCTAAGTGCCGGCGAGATCGAAAGCCTCCTCCTTCTTTAAGAATTAATGTTAGTTTAACGAGAAAAGGGATTTAAAAAGTGTTAACAGTTGACTTAATGGCTCTCTCTCACTCTCTCTCTCCTTCTTACGCCGCCTTCTCCGCAGCCGCTGCAGATAGACGACAATTTCTGCGGCCAGGACTTCAACCAGCCTCTAGGGGGCACCACGGCCATCGAGGGCATCCCGCTTTACGTGGACAAGGATGACGGCATGACCTCGGTGGCTGCCTACGACTACCGCGGACACACGGTTGCGTTCGCTGGCACTCGGAGCGGACGCATGAGGAAGGTAGGAATCCGGGAGTGTGCGTTTTATCAGATTCTCTTTTTAATGGACGCAGTGTAGCTGTTGTCATTTGAAGACCCTGTAACTCAACTATTTGTACACACGAACATATTAAACTTAAGTATGTGACCATATAATCTTCAAATTGACAGAATCCACTTATATTCTGTTCATGGATATATTGTGGGAACAAATCAAAGTCAGTTTCAAACTCAGAAAAATAGTCAGCTATAAATTACAGCATGATTTAACTGGCTTTTATGCACTTCTGCTGTAGTGCTTCTGTGTGTGTTCCATGCTCTACAGAGAGGGAAAAAAGTTTACTTTCAAGGAGTTTAGTGTCATTTTATGATGCGTTTACAGTGCCCATTGGTTTTGACAATATTGGCACAAGGTTTTGTCATCAAAAGTCTTATTGCAGACATCTGTGGGTGTTTGTCTATATTGGCATGTTTTCTCATCAAAGTGAATGGAATTTGTGTTCAAGTAGCTTTTCATTGCTTTTGGCATCGTGACTGAGTGCAGCTCACGGAACAGTATAAGTTTAGTAAGAATTCATTTGGAGATGCAATTTTTTTTTGTCCCACAGACCTAGGTAGTGTTTGTTTTTTGAGGGTGGCGATGTGTGGGGCTCACTTCGCTCGACAAAATCTCAGAGTGTGGTTCGGTGGTCTAGTCACAGGGTTGTCAAGAGCCAGAGAGTGTTTCTGAGTGGCTCTAAGGTGGGTGAAGATGTTTTTTTAATGTGTCTTCTGTGTGGCTGAGGTGAGAAAACCCCATGCTGTGTGTTTGTGTGAGAGTACCTTTGTGCTTATGTGAGCGTGAGTATTTAATCTGCCTGCAATCAAGAACAAGCAATGATTTCTTATCATGTTCAGCATACACGCAGCATGCAGTCCCTCGTGTGTGAGTGCCTCTGGGTTTACACTGTGTGTGTGTGCGTGCATCAGTCAGCTGCGCCTTCATCTCAGCTTTTTTTTCCCCCAGTTGAGTGTGTCCGTGTCACTGTTGCTTTAGACACTGGATACTGTCATCTGAGAGAAAAAAATCACTAAAGAAATATAAGAATAATGCTTCGGGTTAGTCGTTAGTCAATGAGTTAGAGTCTGATACTTAATCACTCAGTCGGTCATGGACGGACATTATGGTTCACGCAGCTGGTTATTAATTAATCACATATGTCGGGCAGGAAATCCAAAGTGTGGGATCATTTTGAGAGGGGAAAAGATGACCCCAAGAAGGTGAACTTTGCAGGCAAACATTTACGTATCATTCATCAACCCCAAACCTGGCCTAATGTTAGCCACTTAGCATGGCTGCTCACTCTAGCGTTAGATACGTCAAATAAATAGATGCTATTAGGGATTAGTGTTTGTGAGGTCTGAAGCTAAATGATGTCAGGTACTCCTTGTTTAGCTTAATTTGCATTTCTCACCATCCATTCCATTACTCTGCGGAGGTTGGACAATCAAAACAATTATAATGATAAAGTGCAAATAATGTCAAAATATGCATAGTTGATGCCCAGTCCTAGTCTGCATTTAACTTTTACTAGTTATACAAAATGTTGTAGGGGCAGTGAAGAGAGATTTCGGACACTTACTGATCTTCTACCTTTTGCGTTGTAACTGACAGCTGTGGAATCATGGTACTGTAATGTTCCTATCTGGAAAAGTGTTGGCAGAAAGTAGTGTGCATACTCGGATGGCGGAAGTGTTCAAACGTTTTAAATGAATTTGTTCACCCAGTTTAATCTGCTGTATGTTCACCACTTTGGCTTGTCTTGTCCTTGTCATATTGCACAAATTACATTTCACAATGCATTGTGGGATACTTTGAGTCAACTTTATAGGGTATGATCATTCTCACTGTACATTTGGACAGCATTACTAAATGGTGAGCTCACTGTCTAGTGTGTTATATGTGCCTAGTGGATGATTTCGGACACAGACTGTGTATTTATAGTTTACTTCCTGTCAGCTCCACTTTATGCATTTCTAATATTCAGCAGCTGCAGTTCTGATGAAAGTTTGACAGTTTAAGCATGTGTTCAAGCCTGTGTGTGTGTGTGTTCATGTTCTCCCAGAGCCTCACAGACTAGAATATCTGTTGCAGTAATGCTGCTGTCAACTCCTTTTATATTGGCTATGATAACGTGCACAAACACACATGAATCCTTACACAGCTTCCTGTCTCTGCCGTTTTGCTACGTCGACTGAAACCTAGTCCGCTGGACCTTGTGCATGACCCCCCTGGAATGGTGGTGGTGTGTGTGTGTGTGTGTGTATATATGTGTGTGTGTGTGTGTGTGTGTGTGTAGATGGATGATTTGTGCATGTGGGGTCAGCAGATCCTGGATGATATCCCGCCTATCGGAATTCCATTTCCCCTCAGCCGGCGTGTCTTCCTGTGCTCGTGGATGAAGGGAGGAAGGTGAATATGGAGGTGGAGGCTGTCAGTGTCCTCACACAGATCAATGCAGATGCTGCAGTTACATGCAGTCGTCTGTATGAGCAGGGGTACGGCGAGACAGGACAACAATTACTATAAATCAGCAGTGATCCAACCTATTGGCAGTTTATGATGCTTGTTTTCTGCCTGGCGAGTCAATCTTTGAGGAAAAAGCCTCATATGCAGGAGAGAATGAATTTTTGCTCGGCCATTTGGCATAAAACGAACTGTTAAATGACCAAAGTATTTGTACCCAAAAAAGAGTTTAAAAAGGGAAGTGGAGGAGAACTGGGATTAGCCCAAAAGAGAGAAAGTGTGCAGCTGAGGCAGATGGAGAGAGATGGTTACAGGCAGTGTAGTTTTATTGCTATTCATTGGGAGTTAAACTGTGCTTCTTGGCCTAATGAAATGTAAAGCTGCAGTGTATTGATGTCTGCACACTCGCGCCCGAACACTCATTAGAATTCCTACAATGCGACTGTTGCTAAATGTGTGTCTGTGTATTTGCCTGCGTGGACATGTCCTGGCTGCTAGACTCCCTTTATTGATTGATCTATGAATATATAATCACTAGTGTAAATCTTAAACCTAGGCAGTTCATTGGACAAGTGTGCCTTTGTCTGTGTGTGTAGTAGTAGAGTGAGTTTTGATGTAAGTTATATATCAGCATGACTAATCACGATGACTCAGTTGACATGTATGTATATATGTATGTATTTATGTATGTATGTATGGCATGTATGAGCAAAATATCTTAATAATTTGGTTTTACTTAACATTACAGGTTTTGACCGTAAATGCAGAATGCTACCACAGATTTGCACAGTAGACTTTTTTCATTTAGGGCGTTTCACACCTACCTTGTTGGGTCTAGACTTTCAGACTTTTCAGTTTGATCTAGACCAAATTGACGGTGTAAGACCACCTGCGAACCACGGTGAGAACCAAGCGCCTGGATCTTGGGCGAACAAAAGGAGGTGGTCTCATTACAGGAAGTTAAGCCAACATCTGCCATTAAAAGGAGGAAGAAGAAAACGAACCAAAATAAGGAAAATGTGCTGCTGACTGATGCATTTTCTGAGAGGACCAGAGAGAGGTTATATAAGAGAGCAATGCCACCTGAAGATAAATAAACCTGTAGTAAAGGCCATTTTTCTCCATTCAACAGAAAACACTATCCACCAATTTGACAGCTTGCCGACATCAGACACATGCCCGTCTACAACAACGTAATGTGACCTTGGTCAGTGGCTAAAACAAAGATCACAGCAGGCTATGGCAGAATATTCACACACATGTTGAACTGGAGATTGGATGTAGGATTGGTACTATCTCTGTTGCAGAGCTTACTATAGGGTACAAGGGATCTATTGCAAAGGATGTGCCATCCACAATGTGGAATATTAATATATTCAATTCATTTCAGTTTTATTCATATAGCATGAAATCACAAGAAAAATCATCTCAATGTACATTACACTGTAAGGTCAAGATGGTGACATAGCCTGTTCAATGCAAGAATGTTTCAATATAAATACTACAATAAATATGACAAGATAAGTGATTATAAAACAATAGAATACAATAAAGATACTAAAACACTGTAGTCATTTGGGAATTAAACATAAAACATTGCATATAAAAGATTTCGATTGAGACCTTACAGTGTTATAGAGAGAGAAGATCAACAAATCCCCATTAAGTGAGCAGTTGGCGACAGTAGGGTGGAAAACCTCCTTTTTAACGTGAAGAACCCTGCGACAGAACCAGGCTAAGGGTGGGCGGCCATCTGCCTCAACCAGTTGGGGTGACTGGAGAGCGAAGAGAGAAAAGAAGAGCATGGAGAAACAACAAACAAACACTGGGCGGGTTGGTGAGGCCATTAACTGCAGATAAGAAACGTAAAGCTCTGGAGCCAGGGATACCTGCAGAAAATTACGGGGTGAGAGAAGAGAGAGACGAAAAAGCACAAACTACAGGAGAGATTGGTTCAAAGTCATGGTCCTTTGTTTCATTCGAGTAGATGTTTTGTCTTCAAAAGTGAAGAGCGCAGAATGCCTATGGGTGCAGTGATTTAACTTCTGAAGTCATGGCAGTAGTCGCACTGAACCTTGCTGTGCTTTGTGTAGCTGTTGGTGTGGCTAACTCCTGCTGTGATGGTGTAATGGGAAAAACACGCTAACTGTTGCTAGGCAACTAATATGCTACATGGTTTTTATAGAGACCCACAGATAAATTGGGCAGTCAGTACATAATAGGAAAGATTTGAAATGCCAAAGATGTTTTATGTTGTTTCAAAAAAAGCCATTATTGCATATCTTGTCCACCAGAAACTCGATAATTAAAGGAGCTATGTGTTATATTTCTACTTTAAAACATTCAAATTAAAATTCAAAATTACCTAAAACTATCATTAGTTTGAAGAAATAATAGTTGTGACGTTATACCAAAGACACACATGTATTGCAGAGATATCTATAGTGGTTGCTAACCAGGTAGCATCCAGGCTGCTCTCAGTCCAACGTGAGAAGAAGATGTAGCGCTGCTGTTTGGTTTGTTTTCATTGATATATTAAGAGAAAAAATCTGGATCAGCAGGAGCGAAGCGACGCTCAGCTGTGATTCCATGTTTCACTGCTCAGCTGGGATAGGTTAATTAGCTCCTATTATAATGAAATATGTGCTGATAATGCTAGCGCACTAATCTATATATATATCTATAGATATCTATAGATATATCTATAGATATAAATAGAATAATTTTGCTTTTACCACAATAAAATATCATGCATTTAGGTGTAAGAAAAGGCTATGAATTAATATTTAAAATGTCAGAATGAGGGATGAGACAAAATATCGACTCTCACCAGAGTCACTCCTTCTTGGAATGATGGCACACGTGGACATGTGAATTTGAGTCAATGTATATGTGTGTGTGTGTGTGTGTGTGTGTGTTTGGGTTAAAGGGGCACTAAGCTAGGACTCTATGCACTTTTTTGTGAATGGTAATGTAATGTAATGTAATATCTGCTTTTGTCCTTTTTAGGGGTATCGCAGAGTCGCTAGATCATACCATCGTTATCATTGGTAATGATATTGTCATATTGTGAGTCACCTTTGTCAGAATGCAACAGTCTGGCAACAAGGAGCTGCTTTCCTCCTCAAAAACCACCAGCAGCTGCTTATGTATGCTCTTTATACTGTTATACTTTCTGTTTTTCAAAGTCACACATGATTACATTTTCTTTTTCACCGCCACAGCGCACCACTTTGTAGGTAGACAAGGTGTAGGTGGGGTACCGATAGTTTTTAACAGCATGAATTTGCACTATGGGCCGCCTTCTGCGCCGTTTGCCAGAAACATCCTAAAAAACCCTCCTCAGATCTCCATTAAAACCTGGAAATCCTTTCATTCCTCTCATTTCATCTCTTCTTTTGTCTACCTGGGAGAACAAGGCGCTCTCGCCATGACAGGCAAGATGAAAAGAAACTCTCAACAGCCTGAAGTATTTCCAGATTTCAGAAACAAAAAAGGCAAGACAGACAGACAGAGAAAGAGAGAAAGGGAGGGGAATTTACACAGCGGTGTATAGGTGTGACAGTGTGTGTGTGGTAAAGGGGGGAGATTTCGTGTCATTTCATCATTTCCCTGCTAGCAGCAAATCCAATTACTTTTCCCTTTCCTTTCTATCTTGGAAGATAGCCTGAGTGACAGGACCGATTGGAGTACAGTGCTATATACTGACTATAACTGTGCCAACCAGTTGATTGACATAACTCTGGCACTTCATTGCCTTGATAAAGAGATACAAGTAAGACTGGTGAGACTTGGGGGCTTTTCGGAGCTGGTGAGGTGGTCTGGAAGTTCACCGGTCCGCATCCATTGATTGTACATCCCTCCCACTATATCTTGTCCTTGCTTTTTGACAAGAGGCTCCACAAGTTCTGCCCTTTTTTAGTGACAGCCCTGACATATATTTCTCTATGCTATTATCATCTTTTCTCAGTCACACACTAACAGCCTATTGTACGCCACCCTTGGGGCACTTTCAGACCTAACTAGTTTGGTCCGGACTTTAAGACTTTTCAGTTTGATCTGAACCGAAATTGCAGGTGTGAACCTGGTCCCAACAAACCATGGGTCAGACTACTTTTAGTGTGAAAATAGTTTTTTGATGGTTTGGACTTTCACAGCAATTATAGGAAGTTACAGTAGGCTATTGTCTGCCTTTAAACAAAAAGTTTTTAATAGAAACAGAGTTGCCAAGACTTGCAGGATTGCTTGCAGTTTGCCCTTTACCTGTCAGCGACTCTACACATTTTGCACAATGAGG
>JAPQRN010000025.1:19550694-19561948 GCA_037367275.1 Coranthus polyacanthus | reverse complement strand
AATCCACTCAGTCTTGTCACTCTCTGCTGTGTGTGTGTGTGTGTGTGTGTGTGTGTGTGTGTGTGTGTGTGTGTGTGGGATTTGCCCTCGTGCTCTTGATCACCTTTTGATCTGAGCTGTGACATGTTCAGACCTTTGAAAACACTAAACATTTAGCTAGTCTGTGTTTTTTTTTTTTTTTTTTTTTCCCTCATTGACAGCCTGTGTTTTCCCTTCGTTCCCTTTGTCCATTTTCAGCACAAGCTGGTTTCTGAGTCCTTTAAGGTCTTGAATCCGGTTGTTAGAGGTGTTATATTTTCACCGTATAATGACACGTTTCTTTGTGCTGCACATGAGATTAAAATAGAGCAGGGGTAGCGGCACAAAAAAAATGTTTCCAGACACAACCAGATTTTATGACATGCTGCCTAACGACTGCAATTTTCACCCTTGGGTTTGGTTAGCTGTACGCCTCCTTTTTAGCCCTTTTTTTTTTTTTTTTTACATTAAAGTGTTCTCAGAAAGTGTTGTCACAGCTCTCGTCACAGGTAAAGAGACACAAAGACAAAAAAACCAAAAACAAACAGCCGGTGGATGAAGCCACAGCCCTGAACCAGAACCATCGACTGATTATCCAGAGCAGTGAAGTTAATCCATCAGATTACAGCAGATTACAATGCACTGGGGATGGCTGACTGGGAGATTATATCAGAGAGATGACGAACAGAATAACGACTGGATGGATGGTGGAGAGCGATAGAAGTTAAAGGATCAAGGATGGATTGATAAACAGATAAAGGGACGGATGTTTGCCTAGTTTTATCGTATAAAATTAAGTTGACGAAGCATGTCATGGCTGCAACTGTTGTTTCTGAGCACACGTAGACCAATCGTAAAAGCAAATGCTTGAAAAGTGGCAAAACATGAGTTACAGTGGAAAATACATGTAAAAAGAGTGTGTGATCAGATGTAGAAAAAGTGTCATGAGACGGACCCCTGCTCTAAAAAGGACAGTTCTCTCTCTCAAAAACTGTATTTGTATAGTACTTTTCAAAACAGCATCACAGACTGCTTTTACGACAAAGACATTAAAACACTACGATAAAATACGCAGTTAAATATGAAAAACAGGCAGGCGGAGAGAATAAAACAGGAATAAAACTTAAGACAAAGGGAGATTAAAAACCATAAATAAAACAACATGGATAAAATACAAACAATGGGTTCATTATAACTTAAAATAGACTGATGCAAGGAGAAGTGTAGCGTCAATAACAGTACAGTGTAACTCAGTAGTGAAGAATAAAAATGATTAGAAAGCCTTCTGATAAAAGTAACTCTTCAAAGGTGATTTAAAAGCTGATACTGATGTAGGCTGCGCACTAACCTACTTTGATAAGATTACTGTAAGAAAAGATTCCCGGCATGGTTAAAAGAAAACAAAGTCATATGCTGAGCTCACCCAGAGGATTTGTGTAAAAGCAGTGTCATGCTACTTCCTCAACTAGTTCATATGAGGGCCTCGTCAAAGAAACGTAAACATGCCTCGTTTTAAACGGTTTAGCAAATGCTGCACTGCTTCCTGTGAACCGTCTCATTGAGGCTGTTTACTACATCTGTATGTTGACATTTTGCACCCTGACCCCCACCTCGTGACATTAAATGTAGTCACAGTGATAGTAAATTAGACCATGAGACCTTTGGGACTTCTGACCAGGGCAGTGGACCTCTCAGCTGCCTGCATCATTTCACACACTACAATAAGACGGTGGAGCTTTGGTCAAACCAATGGAAGCAATTTTTGTAATAGCCTAATGAAACATTTTCTCCTAAAGCTGTCTTTCTGCTGCAGGAACTTTCCCAGGAACTAGAAACTTTTGGAGGAACTTAGTGCCTTAACTGCAGATCTAAATTGAGTTCCAGCTACTTGCTGGTAAAGTCCCTTCCTGGGGGTAGTACTTTCTGATAGTCCAGGAACTTTGGGGTTTGGTTTTTGCAGCGCACTCGCAGCATTTTAATTCAGCCACCATTTTTAAAAGGCTGTACGTACAGTTTTTCACCGAGCATGAAGTCGAGGCCTTATTGAGAATTCAGTTACAGTTTGTTGTGTCGACAAAATCTAAATCCAAAAACTGCAGTTGCTTTTTCATAGCATTCAGCAGACACATCTGCCTAATGTTCACAGGTCTTTAGACCATGGTGGAAATACACCTCAGTACTAGAGTCTGGGACTAAACGTTTTGGGTACTTTGGGTGGAAACGTGACTTATGTAATACTCATATTCATCTCAGTAGTTCTTTAAATATGTACATTTGTTTTTCAAGTGAAATATCAATAATAAAACAGATGTTGTTTTAGATATTATTTTGTTAATTTCATTGTTGTTCGAGTAGACAGACTACGAATCTTCACCCTACTTTGTATAAAACATCCCGTGGTTGGTATTCTATCAGGTTAATGATCTTGTGTTATGAATTATTGTTCATTTGGTGGATTCCTCTGTTTCATCTGCACCATTTCTGTTTTTCTTTCCCTAAACTGTAAGTAATGTGCAATTTTTAAATATTATTTTTTTGCAGATAGTATGTTTTAATGCTTTTGGGTGTGGTTTTCACATAAGCCTTTATAGGTGTCTACAACACCCTTCCCACCCACCCTTCTTTTTGTACATGCACAGGTGAACAAAGGCCAAAGGTCTTGAAGACAGTCCTGTGTACCCAAACCAACCCAAATATCAAGAAAACCATAGATTTTTTTTCTTTAGCTCGTCCTCCTGTTCAGACCTCGATTCATTCACCAACTGGCTTCTAGCAGCTGGTGATGTCGTTTCCATCCACGCCCGTCTGCAAAAACCGAACTAAACCGTGGACGTTCGAAAACGCCCTTGAGTCTCGCATACGACATGTCTCAGTTAATAATCTTCAGATATGTTTTGCGCCGTCCAAGAAGTGCACGGATGACTTTTCCTTCTTAAAAGTTGCACAGAGTTGGCAGATCTCATAAACATAGTGCAGAAAACGGGGGAATTCAGAAGAAGAAGGAGAAGAGTCAAGTGGAGGAATCAGATGAACAGAGCGATAGACTTGCGGGGAGAGAGGTACAGAGAGGAAGGGAGTGGAGGGCAGGCGAGAAAGGCAGAGATAGAGATAGAGAGAGGGTGGGGGGATTAGAGATGAGAGGGTTCTCCACATCCTCCTGTATCAGTCCAAACAGCCTGCACGCCAGCCAAGAGTCTCGCTGTCTCTCTCTCTCTGTCTCTGTCTCTGTGTCTTTCTCTTTCTCTCTGCTCCTCACTCTCTCTTTGTCTGTCGTGTGCTCCCTGCCAGACAGATGACAGAATGTGGAGAGAGGGATTAGAGAGGAGAGAAGCAGGGAGACGGAGGGATAACAGATTCTTGGACAGCATGGTTGTGTTAACTTTTGGATTGGCTTCTTGTGTGTGTGTGTATGCGTGTGTCTATGCGTGTGTGTATGCATGGCTGTGGATACTGTAAATTTCTTAGGTACGCTTCATGACCAGAAATGTGGCCACGTGTCTTATATTGGAAATCCTCATTCCAAGACGATACGTCCGTTCACCAGCATCCACTTTTTTTTTTGGTTTTCTTTCGTTTAGACGCTGCAGGGATTTGAGCCCGTTCAGCCTCAAGAGCATTAGCGGGGCCGGAAGGCCTGGCTCTCTGTTTCATCAAAAGATGTTTAATGGTGGTGAGGTCAGAGCTCTGTACAGTCAAGTTTAGAAAATTCTGTTATTTAGAGGCCACTCTTAGTGTGCAGGGAATTGTCTCATTGAAAACCAAGTCCGATGCTCAGATGACACAGCGTTTCTGTGTCACACTAGTTCCCGAACAAACTGGGCCTTGTCAAACAAACATACACACGGGTCATATTAAGCATTTTAGCAAATTCTGCACGTCTTCCTGTGAACACGGTGTCATTGAAGCTGCATGTGTATGTTGACCTTTGGCACCCTGACCCCCTGTGTTATGACATTTAATCCATGATCAAAAGATTTGTTTTTCACCAAATCTTTGCTTTACAGGCAGAAAATAAGGAAAATTGCTGTCTGTCAAAGTAGTGTCTTCATATTTCAGACATAAAGTGGGCGCCTGGTACTAAATGTTCCTTGCAGCTTCATTCCTACACATTCTCACTCCTAACGCATCACATACTGACGCTTGGTCTGGGCGTCTTTTGGACATGTGGAGTAGTCCAAAGATGTAACACAATGCCATGGTTACTGTTTGGTTAGGTTGAGGCATAAAAACAACTTGGTTAGGGTTAGAAAAAGGGTTGGGGTTAGGGTTAGGAAAAAAAGGATCGGGGGATCGGCTAAAATAAGAGTGACAATACAGGAGGAAAGGGCTAAAATAAAGACAAAGACAAAATGCAAGAATAAACATATCATATGAAACGGGACACGAACTCTGCTCGCCAGTGTGTAAGTCTACAAACTTTGGTGTTCTGCTACTTAAAAAGTCACATGGCCCATGTAATCAATTTCCAATGTGTAAAGACTTGCATTGAGTTCTATCAGGTGCTCTATGCATCAAAACTTGACGCTACCCCTGGGTGTCGAAAACGGAAACCAAGGGGTCATGACTAAGCGTCAGTATGTGACGACTTGGGAGTGAGAATGGGTTCTCTATTCACACCTGACATAACAGATTTAACCCATTTTTTACCTCTTGACATCCACCAGGTCATCGGTGACCCATTTGAACCGTGTCTAAACTTCAGTTTAGAAACACAGAAACCAAAAGGAAGATGTTTTAGCCTTAATGTTCTTGTTAAAAGCCTAACCCTTAGCAAAAGTTACATGAACTTGTGGATATAGAAAAGTTACTATTTTAACCATAAGCTCCAGGCAGACCGTTGAGCCAGGATGCAAGACCTCACACTTGCCATTTATATATGTTTTTAGACCGGCGATTCCAGGAACTTTGGGTCCCACAGAAACTGAACAAACCTGACTTCAGAATCTTTCAATGCTCTATCAGTGTTCCTGCTACATGATTTCATCTGCGATCAAGGACACCTCAGTCCAGTTGTTAACATTAAGATTACGTCTGTAAACCCCTCATACTGCAGATCAGATAATCGGTTCACCCAAAATTATCCTCAAGTGATGATGAAGAGATGTCAAGGCCTTTGCAGAACAAGCCAGCATTTATTCATGATATTTGTCCTGTGGTAGGCACGAGTGAAGGTGCGATCAGTGGAAAGCAACAGTCCGCAGGGATGGCGTACGATAGTATGTTATCGATTGCGAATCTGCTTATAAAGTCCAAATCTGTTTAAATCAATTATTGAACCTACGCAGGTCTACTCCTCAACACTTGCAGATATAAGAGTAATGTACAAATAGAACATTCACAAACTATATCTGACACATTAAATAATAGCTGAAACACTTATTCACCTGGACTGTTTGCACTTATGACTTTTACATAATGAAAGAAAAGGGCGCTTATTCAGACATGAGACGGACATGTAAAATGGTCATTATATTAAGGTAATGGTGCGTGTCTAATTGGGACTCTAACATCATTGTATGCTGTAGCATGGAAACGTCCCATGATTGGACTTAATGGTCCAAGCCCACGATTGACAGCCTCAGTCCAGAGCACACAAAAGTAGACAGACAGAGGTGTCCACATACTTTTGGCCATGTAATCTGTATGCATGCGTTGCTATTTATCTAGCTGCAATGTATACGATTTATCTTTATATGCATTTATCTTCATTTATCTATAAATATGTGTGTGCGTCCATGGATGCAGACCTACTCTACTTGAGCTTGCATCGACTGTGTGTGTCCCAGTCTGATTCCAAATTGCTTAAGGACAACAGATTTTATATTGTACAGCCCTCCCCTTCTGTCTAAGTGTTTTATTATCCTGGGTGGCAAAGCACAAGAACAGAGGAAATGTTGCTTCGACTACTTGGCATCAAGCGGGATTGGAGCCCATGGGGGACAGCGGTGTGTTTATATATAGAGTTTTTTTTTTTTCCCCTCCCCTTTTATTGTTTATTTGGATTGAACCAGCAATCTGCAGTGTTGCTCCCAAGCCGGCCATTGTGAGTTGTTTATTTCTGCAAACGAAAAAAAAAAAGAAAGAAGAAAGAAGCACTGTGAAAAGGTTTTTTAAATTGTCAGACAGCCTCGGGGTGAAAGCCCGTTGACTGGGTTCAAAAGGCAAAAAGCTTCAGTTTTGGAGCTTGTGAAGAGCGAGGGAAAAGCGAGGTGAAAGGTCAAACCAGAGGAAGTTTAATAAAGACAGAAGGGGAGGGTGAGATGGGGCAGTGAGGAGGGTGTTTGATTGATTGTTTCCTGTCTGTGCCACAGTGTGCTCTCTCCATTCGCTCATCCTTTTCTACTGTCTGGCTGCTCCGTCCGCTTCAGCCTTCAGTAGTTGTTTATTAGTAGCGGTGGAATGTAACTAAATACTGTTAATCAAGTACAGATTTGAGTTTACTTTACTTTTGAGTATTTCCTATTTCTGCTACTTTTCCCTTGTACTCCACTACACCTCAGAGGCAAATATTGTACTTTTTACTCCCCTACATTTGTCTGACAGGTTTAGTTCCTTTTCAGTTTGTCGTAGATTTCTGTCGAGTGAAATCCATATATTTCCATGGTTGGTTTTGAAAGTTTGTGATAAACTGAAGCATGAAGTGTTTCCTTTGTGGGTTGACTTTGAAATCCTGCTTAAGCTAAATACACAGTTTAAAATCCTATACTTTCGCAAGAAAAAGGCTTTGTCACAAAGCTGAAAATGGGCCTGTTTTTCTGAGCTCATGAAAAGTTGACTTTGTAGTGAAACGTGGTTCTCACAGGACAGCGATGTTGATCTTATAGAATATGATGCATTGCTGTAGATTTAACTAGACAATAGCTGAGCTCAACCATAAACATGCACAGCAGTAAAATAAAACCTACACGTGAATGCAGCAGTACAATTAATCCAAAAACATCACATATATAAGCAAAATACTGACAGAGACCGTTTTCACTGCCATTTTACAACGACTGCTTTGACTTTTCATACTTTAAGTGCATTTTTCTGTTTATACTTACATACCTTTACTTGTTGCGGAGTATTTTTCCTGTATGTCACCATAGTACTGAATAAAAAATAAAGACAGACGTGACAGAAAACCCACTAAGCTGATAAATGACACGACTTTAAAACATTAACGACACAGCGGTATATAATCACCGCTATCTATAACCATGTGAAACAGTCGTTAAAATCATGACATATAGCAGTAAAAACGGCAAATGGCAAATTGGACAATGCAGTGACAATTATTTGTGTTTTTTAGTATGCGCGTGTGTGTGTTTTATGTACGTCTGCCTCTCCTTTTCTTGTCTGGCTCCTCTGGGGTACGGCGGCTATTCAACACATTCCTTTGTTTAACCTTCTAATTGGAAGACATCTAGAGGGAGCGCAGTCTTTTATGGAATCAGAAGTCTGATCTCTCTCTCTCACTCACTCACTCACTCACACACACACACACACACACACACACACACACACACACACACACTCACACACTCACACACTACAATCTCCCACAACGGCTGTGAGAAAAGAACAAAAAGACAGAAGACAAAAAGATCAAATTATCAGCTACATTTAATTACCCACAACTAGACAGACAAAATAACAGTGCTAAATCCAGATTTGTCTCTGCTCAGAGAGAAAGAGAGTAAAAGATTGAGTCAGACTGAAGCTCTCTCTCTCTCTTTCTCTCTCTCTCTCTCTCTCTCCCTCCCCGGTCTGCAGCAGGGAGCTTTTTCCTTTTTGAAGGCATTCTGCAGAGTGAAGTGATGACAGCTTATCGGATTAGGGATCGCCGGATAATAAATACCCTTGTTTGATTTCTCCACCCATACTCCTTAAACATGATTACTGCTTACTGTTACCGCCAACATCACATTATAGCGCACCGCACGGAAGCGCAGACATTTGCATAATGTTTTTAGAGATGGTAAGAAGTGACGGCTTCTGAGGAGGAAAGAGAGGGGATACGCGGAGCTGTCACTTCCTCTCTGTCTTTCTTTCTCTTTATCATTTTTATTTTTTGTTTGGTTGCTGTTCTCTCTTGACCTTGTTACCGCTTTATGTGGAAACACGTGGAGCTGCTGTCTCAGCCTCTTTATGGGAGTTTGTGTTGCACGCTGGCAGCACTACTCGTTCACGCCAGCTCCTGCTTCCAAAACAAGCAACTTAATAACATTTGTTTAAAAAAGGACTGTAGAAAACGCCTGTATGTGTTTTCAATATCATGTCTTTTCAAACTCCCCCCTGCACAGTTTACATTACAGTTCATTTTTTTCAGCTCCTTGATTTATATTCTTACTACGTTAATGGCTTGTTCCCCTTTTGGATCCAGTTTTGCAAGATGGACTTTGCTGATCTCCAAGTCAAACACATCACTTTCTCTTCTCTTTCATCTTTTATCATTTGTGGGTTTTTTTTTTTGCATCAGCAAAAAACATAGAGAACTTCAAGGTTTCCCTTCCGACCATCTCTTTTTCCTAATAAAATCACAATTATTAGGGCTACGGTGAAAAAGTCATATGGCGATTATTGTGGACAATATTGCAATTTGCAATTCTGATTCAAGTCTACTTGCTTGGTTATCAAGAGAAATGCACAGATTACTGATATGAGATGTGTTTCTTTGTTTCAACTCAAACTAGTATAAAAATACAATTTTTATAAAAAAGTAGCAACTTTCATTTAGCATTTTTTTTTACACAATTGCCTCTCTCTGCTCAGTGTCACTGAATCTAAAATGTCACCATAAAAACATTATAATTATTCCATGTTTGCTGTCAGATTTCCCTGAATCTTATACACCTTTACATTGCAGCCTTTTGCAATTATATAGTTGACACTGACAATGTGATTTGATTAACTGTGCACTTATAACAGTTATCATCTCTAACAGTTATGCAAGTACATATGTCATTTGATCATAAACAAAACTAAAACTTGGTTTGGATTTTGTTGCATGTTTGTCTGTAGCTGGGTTTGTATGCATCTAAAGATGAAGATGAGAAAGATGATGAGAGACAGAAGCAGCGCTCTCCAACTGTGTTGTCCTACATAGACTGTGGTGACTCATCTTAAATGAGGTGACTGTGATTTAAAGGCCTCCTTCACTGAAAAATAAATACTTTTCAATATTCATTCTGTACTGTAATGGTTTGACTGTACGGAGTTTGACAGTGCAAGTATTTTTTTTTGTCTCGCCAAAAATCTGAATTTAAGGCTCCGACCTACCAGTAGGATTTGAGACATCGTCTGAAATCCTGACCTAATATGCAACTTCTTGTGAAGAACCTGGAGTGATCAGTGAAAGGTTGAAAGTGGACTTCTAGAAAGGCAGGAAACACATAGTGCACCACTTATAAATAAACTTTAGAAATGAACAATATTTGTATATTTAGAAATCCATTTTTTCACTGAGGGTGGAGGAGATGTGTGAGTCCATTGAACTTTTTTTGTGGAACAAAAAAAACACATTAAACTCAAATTATTATTCAGTCTTATAGCATGGCACAATGGAGTCTTCTAATATAAATGATGTAAAAATAATGAAATCAATCATTTGAATTTGGACTCGTGAACACTTCGGTGTACTCAAGTTTACTTAAATGTGTTACATATTTATCATAAATATATATATATATATATATACATATATATTTATCATCTTTAGGTAGTAGCGACAAGTCATTACATTAAAAGTTCAATATGTAAGATTAGTGCGTGCTTGTGTATTTACGTGAAGTTTGTGTCAGAGTCTTTGTAGATGCTAGCTAACTCCATTTCTAAATTAGTGTTGCTTAAGGGCTTTGATTGAAAAACTGGCATCTACCGAGTCCTCTACCGAAACAGCAGAAATGTTAGCTGATGTGAACAAACGACGTCTCCCAGCACAAAACAGGCTTCACCAAAGCACATGAGCGTGCGCTAATCTTACATATTCATCCTTTAATTAGGCTCGTTGTTTTTTATATTGTCTGTACACCTTCTCAGCCAAAAAAAAAAATAGCTCATTAAAAATGAATACTTAAATTTAAAATGACGTGCAGTTTGGACTCATTTAATGCTATTGAACCGTAGTCCTAATCGTTGCATAACTAAATATCACGTCAGGACATGTTGGTCTGCCAATATGAAATCGAATCCATGTGTGTGTGTTTGTGTATGCGCATGTCAGACTGTCTCTGGTCTTGAGCTGGCCAAGCAACCGACAGAACTATCAGTGTTTCAGCTCCACCACAGTGACACTAACCAGATGCCCTAACTATCTCTGTAAGTGTGTGTGTCTGTGTGTGTGTGCATCCACGTATGTGTGTATCTCACTAAATGTCTGTTGCCTGCGTGTGTATGTACATTTCTATACACTGCACGTATGTACGTATGTATCTGCGTATCTGCAGCCACTTTGTGAACTCGTGGCCTTGCCGTGAACCTTCCTCTATTCTCATTCAGTGAGCATCACAGTGCGCCTGCTAGCAGCATTAGCTAATTACAACTGGAACGCTTGTTGGCTTTCTTTCCCTGCAGCTTCGGTGCACATGCATGAGCGTGCACGTCCCACCCCCAGCGGGACTCCGAGGCGGCGCTGTCTAGACAGACACTGTCATGATCGCTCTTTCTCTGGAGAGACAGAAACTTGTCTGTTGAAGTCTTCGTTGCCAAGTTGGTTGGTGGTCGCGGTGTCCAAAAGGAAGCCGTGGCCCAGCTTTGTACTGTTGTGCTCTTTTGCTCTGGTGTTTTTGACGTGCGAAAAAGATTGTTACAAGACTTTTAAGTTTCAAAATCTATATTCGGAAGTATATTTATTCCACCTTTAGCGCAAGCTTTGCATTGACATATTCAAACAACAGGAAGACAAATGTTTGTGTCATTACCTCGCTTTAGCTTTGCCAGTTGTTGTCATTCCACCAAAGCCGTTTGGATTTCAACAGAAAATACCTAAAAGACAAAAGACAGGAGGGTACCAGTGCAAGAGACAGAGAATATATATAGAGATAGTAAGACCAAAGCAAATGCAGACAGACAGACAGAGTGTGAGACGGTAAGAGAGCGAGAGAGAGATGTTGTCAACATCCTCTCCAGCGAGACAAAGGTCTCCATTGTAATTCTGCTGTTGTACTGTATTTTGTTTTGATGTTCACTGTTTTGGGCTCTTTGCCTGTGCCATATGCCATAAAATGTCTATGTGAATATGTGTGTGTGTGTGTGT
>JAPQRN010000025.1:19530167-19540423 GCA_037367275.1 Coranthus polyacanthus | reverse complement strand
CTCTCTCTCTCTCTCTCTCTCTCTTTAGATTTATTTTTTTGGGGAAAAGAGCTGGAGGGCGTTGAGAGAAATGCCATAGGAGGAGGATTTGGCTGCGAGTGATGCCAGAGCCTAGACGAATACAGATGAGTTCGAATTCACAGATGTAGAAAAGACCATTTCAGTTATAAACCGCCCCCCCCAAAAAAAAAAAAAAAACAACAAAAAAAAACAAAACCACACAATAATAGCAAAGGTAGTCTCCGTCAATAGAGCTCTGGCTGGTGCAACAACAGAGAACAAATTGGGATTCCACGGTTGCACAAGTCTCCCCCTCGCCGCTTTTGGGGTGCTCGATGGCGTAGGTGGTCTGTTTTAACCATCCCGCACTGCAGGAAATATCACTCGACAAAGGATTTTAGTGTCGTTATAAAGTTAGGATGAAGTTTAAATCTACAGTGCGCATGCAATTCATTTTATTCGCGGTGCATTTCTTGGATAATGTCTTGCGCTGAAATAAAAATAACACTGGATTGTGATGAAATGTAGCTAAATCTTTGTCTGTCCTGCAACTTCTTGCAGTGTGCAGGCCCTGAAACCCCCCCCGTTTGTGTGTGTGTGTGTGTGTGTGTGTGTCCATTTCTTTGAAAGGGTCGAAGCCTTTTATTATGTGTGTGCGGCTCCAGTGTTTTTTCTCATGCAGATCAGCCTCTTCATACCCGCTTTCACATGGACCTGCTATAGTCTTCAACTTTATGACAAAACCCACTTGTGCTGTGTCGCTGGCTGACTGGCCACCAGCCCCTTTCTATAGATGTAATGCTCGCTGGCTGCTCTGGCTGTTGACTCGGCCGACGGCTTGAGTGTCCTGTTTATTTTCTGCTCGAGTCAAAGCCTTAGGGTCTCAATGCTATTGGGAAATGTTGATGTATTCATGTTTTGTGTGCTTACATTGTATTCCTTACAAAAACCTAACAATATGTGTTGGTTTCAATGCAAAAACAGCATACTTCCTAAATTGTTTCTGTAATATCAAATATGTTATTTTTCTCTTTTGTGTTTTCTGCTCATGTAATCACTGCTAAGCCTGAGCTGCTGACAGAAGTGAACCCTTCATAACACATCGTGTCTCCAGCCGCTAGTGACAATTCCAATAAAGTTGTAAGGGGCAATATGCACAGGAGGTTCACACCGTTCCCTCCGTGAAGCCATCCCAGACCGCCTTGCACTAGTAGTTGCTATGGCAAATATCAGGACAAAAATGTTCTGCAGAGCACCCACCCACACGCCCACTGTCTGCGGTGGCTTCTGCACCCACCTCTATCATTTTGAAACACTTGTTGACCCAAAAGTTGTATTACATCGAAGAGGTTTAAAACAGTTGAAACGGTTCCGAGCTATAGCTCCAGCTACAGATGCTTGAAAGAGCATGATGTACATGGTGTTAGGGAGATGGATGTAGCATTTCCGCATTAAAGGAATGGCTAGACCTAAGTTCTGTGTTTTGTTGACTTGTGAATTTACATTAGATCAAATGTTTTTCACTGTTAACGGTTTCACTTTCATTCCATCGCCTGTCAATGATGTCATATCACCACTATTACGGTAACGTTAACATTTAAATTTACTTGCAGCTATTTCTCTCAAATTAAATTTTATAATGCAAATACACGCCACTAAACGCCATGTAACGCAGCATTTGCCATCATCTGCTAATGTTTTATGGAGAGATTGTTTTACTGGCAGAAAACTGTATACTTAGTTTTCTCAGACAATTTAATATAATCCATGAAGTGTAATTTGAATAACTTCCCACTGGGTTTTAAAGGCTTCATTAACTGTGTCATAAAAAATATTTTATTTCATTTTGAAGTATTGTACTAAAAAATGTTGATGGAAATTGGAAAATTGGAACCAAACATCCTCAACTTACACTCGCATGAGTGGGTTTTTGTCTTTTTTGAAGAAGAGTTAATGCATTCAATAGGAGACGGAAACACCTTTTTTTTGAACAAGCTGTGAATGCTCTACTTCTTCTACTCTGTTTATTACAGCCATGCGTCTTGTTGTAATAAACAGAAGACATTGCGAAGTCATATCAAATATGTCTGTGGGCGCTGTAGCATGAGGCAATAATCAAACTAACTATAGTATATTTCATCTATAGTTGCTGCGCACCTTGTCCACACTGATAGATATTTTGCAAAATGGATATTTTCTTCTACGAAACACCCTCTAAAGTCCTGATTTCTAAAACAAAACTAGAAAAACTAGTTTGGGATGCGATGATGTCAACCCTCATTGTCTGTCCACACACGTGAATCATATTTTGCTTTCAGCTTCAACCAAAGCACCTTAGGCCGTGTGCCAGAAAAAAGGTGAAGAAACAGATGTCAAATAAGTCTAAATGAATAAATAATGTAGCTACCATTGCTTTTGATTTGCTGCCAGGAAAATAAGCTCCCTACAGATGCTCTCAGTGGTCTTCTCTGGTGTTTGACATATTGTTGAAGTAGACTTTAGCGCCACCTACCGGGCGAGCTTGGTTCAGCGTTTGTAGTCGCTTTTGCGTTCTTGTGTCGATGGAGACGTTGTGCCAAAACGAAGGTTGTGTGGACAGAATTATATATATATTATTATATAATATGTATATTATAAGGCCTCAGTTTCACAGTCTTGGAAATGTGTGCATTATGGCTAACTGCTACACTTTGGTTGCTGACTGTGTCACTTGTATAAAACACAACTGTCATTACTGTTGTTAATAACACCTGTGCTTTAGTACAAGTCAAAATGTCCAACGTGTAAAAGAAAGAAAGTTTGTAATGCAGTGCTAATGTGGTCAGACATTGTGTGTTTTTTTCAGAAAAGTAGCAACAAAGACTTGCTATAATTACATTTAATTTTTTTTATATTATGTTCAAGCATTTAAAATTTTACTTCCTGGAAAAAGGCTCCTTTAGCAGTGCCAAAAGCCTGCTTTTTACTGGCGGGAGTTGCATTTGTTGCCTAGCAACGCAAGCTCATTGACCATTAGCTCGTTTCAATTGTGTGCATGTGTGTTGTGTTTATGTTGTCTGGTGCTGTAATCTGCATTCTGTGAAGGCAGCCCTTAATCTTAACCCCTGCTCACCCTCGTGCTATCGCGCCGTATCCCCCATAGGACCAAACGAAAACAGCCTGATTATGGAAAATCAGCAATAACAACCAAAAAGCTAACTCAGAAACATTACTGTCATCTCTAATGTGGGTATAAGAAAGAAATATGAAATAATAAACAGTACCAACCTCAGCACATGAATTGAATTTCCCAATTTCCCAAATGTGTTGCTAACTTGTCTTAATTCGAAAAACTGTCCAAAGTGCTATGAATGCTCGTTTTTTTTTTTTTCTTCTTCTTCTTCTTCTCCTCTCTCCTCATTAAGGCGCCGTGCCCGAGCTGTCCTTCCAGAAATATAATTGAAAGCGGGGAGAAAGGCAAATGTTGCTTTAATCTCATTTGCAGGCGAACAATGGGCCGGGGACTACGCTAAATTCATAAAAGTGGCTTTAATGCAATGAAATTTAATGAGGTAATTTGTGACGGAGCGAGATGGTGGAAGTGTCCTGTCGTGTGCAAGGGTATACACACACACACACACACACACACACACACACACACACACACACACACACACACACACACACACACACACACACAGGAGGACACACAGACACACAAAAGAAAAGTAAATCTCTCACTTTTTCAGAATATTTATAACAGGGGTGAAAGAATGGATATCAGTCAGACAGAAGTTTTTATCTGAGTCCTTGTTTGTGTGTTATCTGCGTTGGTTTAGCGGAGGGCTGAGTCATGCTGTGTGCGATACAGACTGATAAAGATCCTCAAAGTGGAGCTGCAAAAATAACACCTCAAAATTCAAGATTCAAGCCTTCAGTTTCATTTGAACACACATGATAACTAGCCGTTTTTGCAGACTCACTTTGGGAGTGAGAGGGAAAAAAGGCTTTTAAACTTGAAAATGTGACAGGAAAGTTAACAGTTTTGGTGTTGGTAAAAAAAAAAAAGAAAAAAAAAAAAAAGATGGCGGTAGGTGGTAAATGTATGAACGGGATATAACAAGATGTCTTTCCTTTTTCCTGCCAAAAATATCCTAAATAACCGAGTTGTCTTTTCAACTGAAATTAAACAAAGAGGACCTGATTAATATTAGCGACAACTCCTCTAACAGCTTTAGTGTTAAATTCATACTCGCACATATTGGTTTCATTTCCAGGCGTTCGGTTTGCCAACATAAGCCAAGGTGCTTGCACACCATAAAACTTCTTGGCACCAAACCCACTGACTTCCATTTCATAATGAATGAAATTGAATGCTGAAATTAAAATGCTGTGAATGATTCCTTTTTACTCACATTTCATGACACAGGTTGAGCAGTGGCCTACAGAATGCTTTCAAAGTCGCGGTGATGGATTGAACATTGAGATAGCGTACAGTCTGTGTGTTATCTGTGTGTGTGTGTGTGTTTTTGTTACAGTACACGATAGCACAGGAGGTGTTTTCAATCTCTCTCCCTTCTACTAACAGCACAGTGTAACTTTTTCAGAAGTTCTTTTTTCTCAAGAACAATTGCTTGAATCATATACTTTTATATTTGACTTTGCAACAACACACGCACACACACACACACACACACACACACACACACACACACACACACACACGTGTACTCCTCTTTTTGTGCTGCCAAGTCACAGTGCTGCTGCTTTGCTTCCTCTGCAGAAGCCAATAACAGTTTAACTGTACTGTCACTCAACAGCGCCGAGCGAGAGAAAGAGGGATGAAAGTGAACAGGGAGAGGAGAGAGAGGGCGACAAGGAGAGAGGGAGAGATTAAAAGCAGAGAGATGGATGAGACAGAGAAAGGAGGAGAGGGCGGGGGAGTGAGAGGGGAGGAAAATATGGATGATGAGAGACGCCGGAGAAATGAAACATGAGGAGAGGAGAGGAGAGAGAGAGAGGGAGAGAGAGAGAAAAAACGAGAGAGGTAAGAGAGAAAGACCTGTAGTTAAGTGCAGTGGAGAGGAGAGCAGCGTCGTGGTCAGCGTTAGCAGTTTTATAACACAAGTGTTAGCGGCTAGAACTCTGCCAGGTCTCCATTGATCACAGGTCACCACAGGCTAAAAGGACCCAGAGCGCACCCTTGAAGCAAACTCCAACTCCCACAATCCATTTAGAGTCTCACCTAATGACACAGGCAACCTCAGGTTGTATAATGAACTTAATTATACAGTATGTTTAAATATAGGGAGCACATAAATAACACTTCCACTTTGAAAATGTGTTAAATCGAGGTATAAACCTGCAGGATGTTGTTTACAGCCTGAACCGATTTTGGTGTCCATAGCTAATTTCCACACTTAAGACAACTGTACAGAGGGTGAATTCCTATATAACTCACCTGTTCGTATTGTAAATTGTATTGAGGCTTATAGTTCTGCGTAATTATGAACTTTCATTTAGTAATTTAATAGAATTATTATGTAATTATTTTCACAGATAACTAGCTACAAGGTGTGACTGACAACTCGCTCGCCTGTGGAGTCAGACTTGAGGAGCTTCTCTTTATTGAATAAAATGTTTTTTATTTTCCTAACAGACAGCTCTACTGTAGTTGTGACTGAGAAGGATTTTGTTATGAAAATGATTCATGAGTTTTATGGTTACTTAATACCTGGGCTGTTAGCATAACTTTGCTACGTTAGCTACTGTTAGTGTTAATTCAGTAATGCCTTATATGGTCAGCTAACCTGCTTTTTAGACAGCTAGCCTGCTAATAAGTGTAACACAACACAACTGTATGGGTTAACATCCAGCAGTTAACTGAAATTACTTGGTGGTGTTTAAACGTAAGATTTCCTAGTTAGCAGTGTGGTTTGTGTTTTCAGTGAGTTAGCTGTAGCATTAATTGCCAAGTTTTCTCACTCTTTCCCCCCTCCACCCTCTTAACCAAATATAGTCATTTCTGGCTCCAAAAAACCAAGATGTTGATGGCCAAAATGCTAAACTCAAACTCAGAACGGCAGGCCGTAAACCAGTGGGTGACATCCCAGTGCGTACCTTCATGTCATCTATACAAGCTGTGGTTAAATGCAGTTACTTTCTTTGAGGTGCACATACTCTGCATACAATATGCATTGTATTTTCCTGTAAATCTATGTATTTTTTTTACATATACATAGAAGTCTTAAACCTGCAGGTACCCTGCTTCTTTTCTGGTAGGTTTAATGATACAGACTAATCTTTGTTCCAAGATTAAATATCCCCTCCACCCAACGTCAGCTAGCCCTTTCAGGCTCCATTAGCCAAGAGATGAGGTGAGGATGGGGGACATTAACGTAACAGAGGTGAATCACCTTCCCACCGGCTCCATAGGGGTTAATAACACTCTCATCTAGGAATGGGAAGTGAAGAGGTAGGTGGGAAGGGCGAAAAGAAAAGGAGAAGAGTCCTTCTGTACTGAATTAGTATTGTCTGAGGTCAAGGTAGATGGGTGTGGTGACAGTTTGTAATGAAGCAGGCAGACATGCAGGAGTCATGGTCACCATGTCTGGAGTGTATTATGCGTTTGTACATGCATCATTATAGTGCATACAGTACATGTATGTCTGTGTGTGAGTCCATGTTACCCCATCTGTGAGAGTGACACTGAAGACCGGTCACGCAGTAAATTAACTTCATCCACTGAACGTCACAGTGCATTTTTCTATTCCAAAAACCAGAAACTCTCTCAAGCATTTCTGATGTTCTCATTTATGTTACAGGAACGCATATGCTTCAATTTGATCAAATATACTGTATAATTCATATGTGATGCTTGTCACTATTTGACCCTAGAGGATTCTGCTTTTGCACTCTTCCATTTTCTTCTGACACACATAGTGAAGCTTGATCTCCATGGGTAGTCAATCAAACCACAAAGGTCTCCTGCTGTTTAGAAGATTGATTAAGGCTCATAGTTTCTCTATCAACTATGATGAGATGAGTCACTCAATTGAATAATGCTGTTTTCGTCTAGTATATATTCTTTCTTCTCTGTATAGTCATCGTGGTTATGATCAGCTTGATCTTCATGGTCTGGCTGACTGCTGTCCTTAGGCTTAGGCTCGGCACCATAGCCATTTTGGACAACACCTAAGCCAAATTCATGTAAAAAGAATGTGAAGAGCATCAAAACTAACTTAAATGACTGCTCTCAGATCCAGTGATGGTCCCCTGTGCACTTCAGCAGGTTTTGTTTTTAATCTTTTTGGATGTTTTGGGCGCTATATTATAGATATTTATTGTTGATCGCGAGACTCCACGGCCATGCACCAAAGTCTTCCACAAAGTTGGGGAAGTCCACTGAAAATCCCGGGAAAATCCTGCATTTAGGTGTAAGGATGTGTTGTAAACAGCATGGGTTGCAGAGTGACATCTGTATTTTTGAAACGGTGATTCACGTTTGCGTATTTGATGAACTCTTTCCCTGCTCTACACGCTATAGTACATTTTTGTGAAAATATTGTACACTGTCAAAAATCGGCCCTATTTATATAATATTTCTACCACAGAACAATGAGAGGTGGGAAGTTTGACGTTGGTTATATCCGCAAAATACATTAAATCTCCTTTAAAATGTGTTTAAATTGTCTTTCTACATTAGCGCGCAGCATTTACATTTCCATTACAGGATTTTGATTGCTCTCCTTCGAATAAATTCCACAGTAGATGACCTTTAAGTTTCTCCCTGTGACCACTTCAATCAGCGATGAGTGCCAGTCTGTTCCAGATACCTTTTGGCTTCTCCTCCCGCAACTGCAGCCGCACACGCCTCGCCCACCTATATGAAGTGACACTAATGGAGCGTTCCATAATCTGCTCCATCCATCTATCAGTAATGGGCTGCGCTATCAATCCAGCTCAGGTGGGAGGAGAGGGGGGTTTGGGGAGGGGGATAGCTGGCTAAGGGTTGTATCTGTAGTCACCCTCATCGTAGCCATCCCTCATGAGCTGTGTAATAACCATTCGGCGGGGTAATCTCCGCTGTGATGAGACGGGTTTCAGCTAGCCTTAACCCCGGTGACACCGCGGCTGATGATGATGTCATTTCCTCAAATAGGCCCCTTGTCTTCAAGTGTGTGTATGTGTGTTTTTGCGAGATGACTGCTCATGAGTAGAGGTCAAAGCTCTGATCTCATCTGTCTCTCTCAGCACGCTGATTGAATCGAATGACCAGAGAGATGCGATGAGAGAGCCGGTTCAGAGTTGAGCGCGCCTGCGTCATCGCGTGCAGTTCATTACTCTGAGGAGAATATGAAGCAGGTGTCGAGTGTATTCTCCTGTATGCTTGGAAGTAGCGGGAGGTTTCAGCTCTTCCAATCTTCCTGCATTAATGAGCGGTGCTCCTGTGAGGAGCGCCAGCAGCGCCGGACAGCTCTCTCACTACAGCGCGGCTTTTTCATCTTCACAATAATGGAAAACACAAAGCCTGTCTCTCCTTCATCTCTCCGAGTCCACATGATTTCACTCGGTGCTTTATTGGCACAACACTAGGCTATTCCATACATTGCTGACACAGAACGTGAGAAAAATAAAACTCACTTCAGAGCATCATATCAAACCTGATAGATATTTCCTTTCATTTGATTTCACACAACGCATACTGCATCAAGGCCTGCAAGCTATATCCTCTCATTGCAGAAATCACAAACTTTGCGAGCATCGGTGTTTTTCATAAGATTAAAAAAAGGGGCTCGTTTTCCTGCGTCGCCTGTTGAGGGTCAGTTTTGTTTCCGCTCTGCTGTCTCTGTTTCCGTACTCTGTCTTAATGAGCGTGCTGTCGTGAGGAGCATCAGTGATCTGCGACCTGTTTGCAGAGCAGAGTTTACTCAACTTTTTAGGCCATCATCCAACTTCATCACATTGCAGCTTGTATCAAGCTAAGCAGCATCTAACTGATGCAGGCCTCATCTATGGCTTTAATATGATAAAACTGCTCCTAATAAAAGGCAAATGTGATGCAAATACAGCAGCATTTTAATTCTTTTACAACATTTTACTAATGGTTCGTGGTAGTTAATTGCCTTTTTAAAAAAAAAGACAAAAAAGCATTAATTAAACAAATGCACATTTGTATAGATGGATGTGAAACTACTCGGTGACACTGTATGATAGAAAATGAGAATACTTTGAACTAAAAGCAAATGTGATGCTAATGCTTCATTGTTTTAATTTAATCAAATCTTTTGCATACGCTCTTATCCATACAATTTTAAATGTCGTCTTATATATCCATAAACCTCGGACATTTAAAATTTCATCCGAAGTTTTGTGATTCAGCTTCAGGCTCAAGAGAAGCAAAGGACAACCTGCCAATTTCAGTCTGCATGAACGAACTCGGGAGCAACAGAAAGTGATTTTGTAACAGTCTCTCAGAAATTCAGTTTATACACAGCTATGATTAAAAAAATATGATCGAAACATGATCACAAACTTTTCATACACCCAGCCTAGAGCTTGTCTTGGCTTTAACTAACAAGTCTTCCTTAGATGTCCAAGTAGGTGATAAACATGTAGCGCTTAATACAGTCACAAATGACAATGACTGTAATGTTTACCTAGTCATAAGAATGTGCCTTCAGTTGCCTCTCAGTCGTGTATAAATGTAAAATGTCCTTTGGCTTTTCCGTCACTACAGTTAAAAAAAGTCAGATCACGATGAAAAACTTGGGCCGGTTTGTTCTTTTTTTACCAGAGCTGATATCTCTTTATCCAAATATCCCCACTCTTTTCCTCCGACTCCTTCACTCCTCCCCCGTCTTCGTTTATCCAGGGGTTTCCCTCCTGCTGATCTCCTTTTGGTCTTTTTTCCATGGCAGAATGTTTGTAGAGTTTTTGCTCTTGAGATAAATGTTTGTATCTCAGAGCTGCTGTTTGGGTGGTCTGGTCCCTGCTAGCGCTTTGCCCGGCTTTGAAACAAACACATACATGTGTTTTTGTGCATACGTTGTCAGCTCTGTCATGTTTGATTTGATCCTTAAAGACTCAGACTCACTCAGGAGTCCAGTGATGCTGAGGAAGAATATCATCCTTTTTCAAAACTGCCAGCATTTTTTTTTCTTTTCTCTTTTTTCAATCACATCGTGTTTATCAGAGTTAAAGAAAAAGAGCGTAATGCAGGAAGGGCTCTTGCTCTTCTATACCCATTTTGATACAAACTATCACACAATCTAGGC
>JAPQRN010000025.1:19464184-19498579 GCA_037367275.1 Coranthus polyacanthus | reverse complement strand
AAGCTAATTACATACATACCACATATCGTGCATGAACACATTTGCAATTTAAGCAGAGTCTCTCTCTCTCGCACACATACACACACACACACACACACACACACACACACACACACACACAAAGTACTAATTAATATCATGAATAATAAATTGTGACATATATAAGATGAAACATGTCAGAACCCCTCCACCAGGGAGAAGGTATACATCAATCTTAATTGGAGTGTGAAATATTTATTTTTAAAAACTGAAATCTCCATTTAATAAGTAGTTATTGTAGGAAAGTGTTCTTAGAATCAGAATTGGATATTGTTTCCCTTGTATTTAGGATCAGGTCAACTCAGAAATGTCAAGAAATTTTAAAAATCACAGACTGTGAGGCAAAGTAAACTCTGCAAACAGTGAGTCATATCTGGAGGGATTTTTTTCTCCTCCCAGGCATTGTACATTTATTGAGAAACTACCCCCAGCCTTTTACATCCTGTATTTGTGGTGTACAGAAAACGCAAGTCAAACTAAACAAAACAAAGGAGCTCGTCCCGCTCGGCTCCTTCGGGGAGAAGCATCGCAGTGTTCCCCACAGTGGGTCGGCGTAATATCCTGACAGTACAAGTCCTGAAAAAAGGTCCGAGTGGTGTGAAATGAAAATGCAGTAATATTACTGTGATATGCACATAAATAATGCAGCAATTAGAGCATTTTTATGTTTCTTTCCCCTTTTGAAATGTGTTGTGGTATTATGGGAAGCAAGACAACCAGGTTTTGCATCATTTGCACTAACTATATTGATATAAATAATTAAATGCTAGATGTAAGGCTCCACAGTGGACTAAAATATTTTGGTCATCAAGCACTGTAAATGAATGGAAAATCTCTTAAACAATATTTCCTTTATCTGATGCTAGAGCTCGGGTCGCAGACTTGTTTTTATTTGGACGACAGTTGGCAGAGTAAAATACTCATTTTCCTGATTCAAATAGAAGAGCATTCTTTTTTTTCCTTTTTTTTGGGGGTGGGGGTGTATCTCTCTTCTTGTGTGTGGAAAGGAAAATAAAAGGAAGAGTTTATAACGTGCTAAGTAATGAATGAAGCATTTTCAGTATCAGGTAGAGGTATGAATCTTCACTGGCCTCACGGTTTGAGTCAATTACGATTCACCGGTCAACGCTTCTCAATGCGTCTCAATGTATCGTATCCTCAGTTTTCTATATCACTGGATCGGCTCCTTTTACATCACTTAAAGCAAGCAGTCAGATCAATATGAGACCACAGACCACAACTATAATACATCTGCATCTTTTCAGTACCAGTGTCTGTGTCACCCACCTTGGTACGTAAACATTACAAAAACAAAAGGTAAATCCTTATGCAGCGCATTACAAGGCTTCACGATTTGATTTCATTATCGTCTGTATCGTGATGCATCTTTGAAAGGAAAGATTTCCACACCAATAGTATCGGGGCAGATCAGATATCCCGAATGTGGATGAGGTTGCAAAGCACAGTTATTCAATATTACTTTCACAATGGAGTAGTCTTAGTAGTAGTAGATGTATGTATTTTTTCAAGTTTGCTGCCTTAGAATAATATATTTCATCACTAATCGTTTTTTTTTCCATTGATTTCTGTGTTTTAGTCCTTACCTCAGTAGCCATAGATACAACACAGTCGATGCATATAGGTTTTCCTGATATTACTTCATCCATATATATTTGAGTCGCTGAACCACGGCCGCTTCCTCTCCTTCCTATTCCCTCTTTTCCTTTTACCTCCACCACTCTCTTATCTCATAACAGTTAATGACCGCGATGTGATAACCTTCAACGAGACTTCCTCAGTACGTAGTCAGTAACTGCCATCTGAGTACTGTGTAATTTACCAGCGATTAGACATAATTGACTTCCACGTGTCTGAATGAGTGCAGAGAGGAAGCGGGGTGTAATTGATACAAATGGACAGCGTCGGTGTTGATGTGACGGGGGAAATAAGGCATTTCTATCAAGGGTAGCAGTCCAGGAAGGGATGTTAAATATACTGTACAGGGAGATGAATTAATATACTGTATAGTCAAGTATAGAGAGGGAGAGGCCGCCCACACACACAAACACATACAAACTGTGACTTTGAAAGCACAGACCTACACAGACATGATTTATTCCTAACACATTTAGAATATTATATGAAACGTTCCAAGAATGTTAAAGTACAGTTCTTCGTAAAAAGGTAGCACAACATTCTAAAAGAAAACAACATTCTGAAAATGTTTCAGAGTAACCTTCTTAAAATGTTAAGTGAAGAAAGTTAGATATTTAGTGAACATTACACTTTTTAAGAACAAAAACTTTTTAGCTGGGTTATAATCTGTCAGTAAGAAAACATCCTTGCAGCGTTGAAGGGAAAATGTTCTACGTTTGTGGACACATCATATTACATGATTTTTTTCATAAAAAAATAATGTCTTCTCCTGTCGGGACTTAATAACATCCCGCGAAATGATGTTATGTTACCTTATAGGAACGTTTGAAATTATAAATATCTTAAACATCACTGTTTTCTTTAAAACATTAGAACTTGTAGGTCACATTAACCAGTGTTTTGACAGCTTTCCCTGCTAGTTAGAAAGTGAATATTGGCCAAAAATGTGTTTTGTGAGATCACAACGACCTTGACCTATGACCTTTGGCCACCAAAATCTAATCAGTTCATCCTTGAGTCCAAGTGAACGTTAGTGCCCAATTTTAAAAATTCCCTTGAGGTGTTTCTGAGATATCGCATTCATAAGAACGGACACACATGAGATCATATCGACCTTGACCTTTGATCTTTGACCATCCAAAAATCCCGAGAAAGTACAAAGCACAAAGCACCGACTGATGAATGGACAAACCTTCTTACAGAGATGCGCTGTTGACGTATCTAAAAAGTTAACTAAAAAGTACAAGTACAGTGACAATGATAAATAAACAACGAGGCAACAACTGTCCGCTAAAGGTTCACAGGTTTCAACCATCGCCCTCAGAAAGAAATATTTGAGAAATTACAACCTTGGAAAACCTTTAACCTCATAGTGAAGTGGTGATATCAATTAAAATGATCATATTATCACTAGGACTATGTCCAACAAGTATCTCTCATTTAGTCAGCAGCACTCAGCCGCTGCTCAGCACAATGAAAGTCCACGCCAGCAGATTTTTCCTTTTACTGTAATTCCTGTCATCTGCATTAAAGATGACTGCTATTGCCACCAGAAAGTCTTCTTCAATTATTAAAGCTGTCATTTTATTTTTGATGAGCACTGATATGTTCACCACATGTCTGTGCATGTTAGTGCATTGAGTGGAGGAAGGTCTGCTGACAGAAGAGGAGCTTTGTACAATCCACAAAGCCTCCATATTGAAATGATCCAAGGCGGCAGGTGTTTTACCAATAGAGGCAGTGAAGAACATACGTGTCTGGCAGTCTTTTACATCAACCTCAAAGACACTTTGTCTTTTTCTTTTCAGTGAGTTGAGTTGAGTTTTTCTTTAAATATTTCCAGTCCTCATTGGGATTTGATGACAGTTTTTAGATTTCTCTGGTTTCTACTCCTGTTTGAGCTAACTGTTAAGACCTGGTATAAGATGACGTTTTAAATTTTACCTCTATAACCGTGTAATTGCGTGTTCTTGAAAATCAGAATCACTCATTGACAGAGGAGATGGAATAACCAGTCTTTTCAGGAGGCAGATAATGGTCTTTCACTTGCAGAGCTTCAACACTGACCAAATTCGCAGTCCAGTCAGAGAATGAAACAGAAAAGGAAAGAGGGAGAGAGAGGTGGCGAGAACCGAGGAGGTGGGAAAATATAATTGGTTTGCAGGAAATGGTCTGTTCCTTTCTCCAAGTCTTCTTGACTCATCTGTTCAATATTCCCGGGACTCCTCACTTCTGTCTCTCTTAGAGTGAGTTTGTGAAGTAACTTGCTCTCCCAGTAGTGCCTTCAGACAGCACAGAGTAAAATAAGGACCTCCCCTCTGCTGCTGAATGTGAACTTGTGTTCCAGACAGTACTGGACCGGAGCCTCTCTGGCCTGCTGATGAGAAGCTGAACGCATCTTCCTAGCCAAGGGCTGCTTAGACTGTACATAAATTATTATAGTTTAAGGTCGATGACCAAGCCTAGGGGTGTATAAACTTTAGTTTAAAGCAAAAACTATCCAAAAGACAAACTGTGCCTGTGTATTTTCTGGATTTAATAATATAGCTTGCAGTTCGAACGTAGCCAAATGCAGACCTCACATTTGGCAATCCCACGTTTGCGAGCCCGTAAGTATGGCTTAGGGCCCTCGCATGGGAGGTAATCGACATCTTTCGTTAACAATGAAATAAGAAAGGTACGATTTCACTGTATTTAATAAATTATTTGCCATTATTTTCACTGTATTTTAGTCATTTTAACTGAACCACAACTTTGAGGTAAACATGCTGTATTAAAAAAAAGAAAAAAAAAGAGTTAATGTTAGCATTTAAAGACAGAGCTAAATCCCTACACAGTTAACTGCAGCTGCATCAGAGACCGTTCAGAAACAGTTGAGTTGTTTGGCTGCACTTTACTCACTACTGTTGTGTCCTTGGTCTGTCATGCAGGTTGTCATGTAGCTGTAACCTTCAATGTTCACTTCAAATAAAGTTTTTGCAATGCTAAGCTAACAGCCCAACACATAAAGTAACTAATACTCTGAGTCAGACGCCTTTTAGCAAACATTCTGTAAAATTATTCCTTTAGCTACTGATGAAAATGATCATGTAATGTCTCCAGTTGATTACAAGAAAAGTGCAGTACATAAAACTTTCTAGTGTCATATAGTTTGAACCGTGTAATTGTAATAAACGCTGCTATCAATATTTTAGTAAGCACCAGCAGCTGCACGTACTTAACTACTGTTGGCAAGGACTTAATATAAACATAAACATGTGTTTTGTGTATTACTCCAAGAGTTTGGCTAATGTGGGGAAAAAAGTACAACCAAGCACCAAGACTTGTGTGAGTTCAGGTTTTACTTTGAATGTCAGGAAACTGGATTCCTGGCCACATGTCAGTGTTAATGGATCACTGGTTCTTTGGTAAGTTGTAAGAATCACTGTCGAGTCCAAACTTCCTTCAACTGAAGAAGATAAATGTTTGTTTTACTCCTGGTTTGCAGCCGTGTTGCAGCATGTTTTGTCTGTCATTTCAGGCTGAGGGCGTGTGTTTCAGCGGCAAAGTGATGTCAATGCATACCCTCGATTTTTTTATTTATTTATTTATTTTTTAAGCTGGCAAAACAATATTTTGTTTGGGTCTGGGCCGTTACCCGACAAACACATGTAACAGTGCTTTTTCTGTTAGCGTTCAAACCTGTGACCCCCAGGGCTAGGACGTGTAGGACCCTACAACTTGACAGAGTAAACTTTAATCATCAGTATACTGAAGTATACTTTAGCCCTGTTTGTCCCCTCCCTCCCGCTCTTCTGCTCCTCCTCTCCTCTCCTCTCCTCTCCACACCCCCCACCCCCCCCTCTTCGTTGAATAATAGAAATGCCAAGTGATGAGAGCTCAAACATCAAAAAGCCCATTTCCCAGCTTGACAGAGCAATTTACCTTTCCCCATATTCACTCATACACATAATTAAAAGTGGTGGATTGGACTGCAGCATATAGACTGCGTATCTGTATAGTGACTCACATATAAGCATGCGCACAAACATAAAACTGTCTGATTCACCACAAGAGGAGAGTTTTCGATTAGCGAGTGATGGATTTATACATAGCTCCCTTTGTGTCTGACACACACACACACACACACTGTCTCTCTGGATGTTCTCTCTCTTACTGTATCTTGCTTTCCTTTACCATTTAGTCTTTCTCTCTCCAATGAAGTCATTGTGAAATCACATCATTTATGTCCCCATAAAAATGAACAATGACTCTAAATCACTTTCATTACTGCAGTTGTTTCCTTGTTACATGTTTAAATTGTCTCAATTTAATAAAAACGGCAGGGTAAGACATTTGTCATCCTGTCACCGTGTTCTGTCGTTGGCGTCACCAACGTAGAAATATTTCTGGAGACATCCGGGATGCTCTTATGGGTGACATCACCGAATTGCTTTAAAATAAATGACTAAGTGGATTACAGCTCATAATCTATTGAGTCTATGGTATCTCTGAACCAAATTACTCACTTATCATGTTGTTACCAGTGTAGTGTAGTTATGAGATCAGTTGTGGCAGTTATATTACTTGAACCTGCCATTATGTAATATTTTTGGACTCGGTTCTAAACTTAATCCACTTCTTGTAATTTACAGACTGGCTGTCGAGCCTCAGCCTCTGATCTTTTCTGTGCTGTAGCATCATCACCATATTTCCGCTACTGAACTCACAAGGCAAGGTCAAGCCTGTTCGCTTGTAAAACCGCGTTGTAAGGTGACCCATTGACAGCGAACGGTTTCGCCCCATCCTCCATGAAGCCGCTCAGACAGTGGCATAATGGTCTGATGATGTACCTCCACGTATCGATTTAGCTACAGTACAGAAATGTACTGAGCTGTACTGTACTGCCTGGTAGAGAAACCCTACCCCTGGCACCACATCAAAGAAGGTTCATATTCAATTCACTCAGCATTTACTGCACTTGGAGGTCAGGGAGAAAAGACTGCCGTGCGCTCCTTTTAAAGCAGATTCTTTGGTGTTTGTCCAACTTTGAAGTTGCTAAAAATGTTAGCGAAGACAGGGGAACAGGGAGGGAATAATGAGGAGAGGATACAGAAATCTACTGGAAGTGCCCTTGGCTCTGTCGGCTAATTGGCGAGTTGAGTTTGAAAACGGCTTGTCTTTGCAATTGTTTGCGTGGGCGAGTTGAAATTAGTGACATGGTGGTCTTTTGCTCTAAGACACTGTCATTTAAAGCAAAAGACTACAGTAAATATCATTGCTGACGTGCGCAAAATATGAAGTGTCTCGAGGCTGCCGCTCTCGAAAATTTCAAGTTCAATGCTTAACCTGACTTTTACTCATCTCTAATTACCTTACAGTAACATTTGTTTTGAGCATTTTTTTTGCCACAAAACAAGATAGAAGTGGCTGTAATGCAGATGTAGCAAAGAGCTCAGTTAAAATATCCTGTGCCTTTTTTTGATACATGAAGAAGCCGCTTCCCAACCAGCCCATTACGTTGCCATTGTGCATTTTTTGCAAATCACAGATACGTATAATATCAACATGATTTGTATTGAAGGAACCACTACTTTTTGTCATTCATCAGTAAAGAAGAGCTGGTTGGGGTGGACGGTGATTTTACAAAATCCTTGACTTGTCGCCAAGACCTGGAGTTAGCATCTGGACTGCCTGAAGTGCTTTGGTTACTGTTAGGAAAATATTATTGTTTGGTTTAAATCTTAATAAATGCATTGTGTTTAATTACATCTTTATTGACTTTGCTGACTCTGTATTAAACCAAGACCTGGTATATTTTCCTAAACTTAACCATAAAAAGTTTAATAATGCTGTCATCAGAATTAGCATTTACTGTAGATCGAGCTGTCATTTGTCTTAGAGATTTATAACATTGAATTACTTTGTTGGTATAAACTCTAAAGCGGGCGTTGTTGCGTTTACAAAACCTGTTTGCAACTGCAATTTAGTTACATATGAAAAGTAATTTCTGAGAGACAGGGTTATTATTGTAGCGTTAAAACACCAAGGAACCAGTTCTAATAAATATTTTCAAAAAGAACATCAAAAGTGCAATGAGTGGGTTAAAACACTGCAGAAATGCCAATATGAATGTTTTTGACTCAGAAATATTGAGATTATATCTGTAGTTTACAGAACCGTATAACGGCAACATGTTATTCTGGCAAATGGGTCGTCCTAACTTAGCAGTAGTGGAACAAGTGCTGGTAGAAGTGTTGATCGCAGTTGCTCCTGTGCACATTAACAGTCTGTGTGGAGCCCATTGGATGTGTTGTGGGGGGTTTTATGAGTGTTACAGAGGTGGACATGAGTAATGTTTCCTTGCGGTGGTACTCAATTTACCAACAGGAAAGTGCACATCACACTCTCCTTTTTTTTTTTTTCCTCAAAGTCTCAAAAGGCAATTAGTGTAGAACACAGTAAATGCGCTATCATGTGAGAGTCATTACTGAAATGTCAAATTCTTTTTAAAAACACATGTATTGTATTTAATATACATTGTATTAGCTGTCTTTTTCAGAAGGGTTTTAAATTAAATTCTGCATCATTATTATTCACATATTTGCAGTAGGCTGTCGAAAACTTACCTATTTTTGAAAGGCATGATATACACTCAAGCCTTTTCCCTTTTCTTACTTGCAGTACACACAACACACACACACACACACACACACACACACACACCCTCAGTCTGTCTGTCAAGGCAGAGAGATGAGTGATTGGCTGATCAGGATGTGATTTGTGAGACGGTCAAAGAGACAGACAGTGGGAGAGAAAGTGCGAGACGTCTTAATGTCGCTGAGAGGAACGGCGTGACTCGGGTTTTAAAAAGGAAATGGGCTGAAGTTGATTTGTGTATGAACTAAACTGGGTAACAGTGTGTGTGAGATAAGGACAGGCTGCTGGAATTGGGGTTGGAGGTATTTATATAAAGTTTGCATGACTGTGCCAATGGAAACGCAGTTTCAAACCTGTCTCTGAGAAATTAAATATATATTTGCAACACCAAATACATTTTAAAGGTAACATAATGCTGTTTAGATTTTCTCTTTTTTTGTAAAATATCTGCAGTATTGTAGACTAACAACAGTATTCCAGGTGCCTACTGTAGATGAACACTTCAATAGCCTTGTACAATGGAAGAGGTGTATTTTAACACCAGTGGTTTAAAACGGAAAATTATCCTTTGTAATCTAAGCCTGGTCAGGACAATACAGTGCAGTAATGTTACACACAGCTATTTGTTCCCCTACTATTATTCCTATTGTCCAGCAGTGACACTAAAGGCAAACAAAGAGAAACATGCCAAGAAAGGTTAGTGTATGGGTTTTAGCAGATCTTTTATATTGTCAGAGGTGTGTCATGTTTTTGTAATAGCCCCTGGATATAAAACGACTGAAGTTTTCCATTGTGTTCCTATTGTTGTCATATGGCAAATACCTGCAGGTGATTGCGGAGCTTAGGGATGTTAGTCGAAAGGTCCTTCCTCTTTGTATTGTTTGTCTCTTGTGTTTCTGTCCGGTCTCTCCTCTTTCTCTCTCTCTGTTTGTCCGTCTCCTCCCAGGTTGTGTCCGTCTCCGTCTGCTCGTGATCTATGGCCTCATTTGCTGTGTTTTTCTGTGTGTCCAGCCAAATTTAAGACAGATGAGAGTGTAACAGAAAGACGGAGAAGGGGAGAGAGGGGGAGAAGGAAAGAGGGAAAAAATTGCAATAAGAAAAAAAAGATGTTTTAAAAAGTATCGGACAGTGGTTCCCAAACGTTTTCAGCTCAAGGCCCCCCAAAAAACTCACTTTTATATCTCCTAGGCACCTGAATTTACAAGAAATACACCATGGATTGCCATAATATCCATGTTTTCACAGACTGCCGTCTTGTTTTGTCTTTTACATAATTTTTGTCTTGTTGCGTCTGCTGTTGCATCATTTCAGTGTTTTACATCGTTTTTGAGTTGCGTTCCATCTTTTTGTTGTCTCCGTCTTGTTCCATCTCTTGATACGTCGTTTACATCTTTTTTGCCTCGTTGTGTCATTTTCGTCCTTTACACCTTTTTGTCTTGTTACATCTTTTACGAATGAGGCCTCTCCTCACATTGCTTCGGTGAGGTCAACATTTCTCTCTTCTTCTATGTTAATTTGGAAAATTGATTCACAAATTATACTAATGTAATTTATTTTACTCTGACAATAGGTGACCCAATACGAACAGCTCCATTTTGGGTCCCGACCTTAATTTTGGTAAAGGCAAACATAGGAAATGCCCCATGTGAGGGAAACAATCTAATAACATTTACTATCATGGTGCCAAAGATGACTTGTGTGTATATTTTGTGCATGCAGTAGCCGTCTGTTTCGGTGCGTTTGTGTGTATAATTTACATGCAATTTATTAACTCACGCATGCACACAACAAATCATCATCTATGCATGGTTGCTGGTAATGGGTGTGTGTTTTGATGTAATCTTAAAATCTGACTGTGTGGCAGAATAAGTTATCCATCAGCCTATTGTGTGGTGATAGCACCTTATATTCTCCCACCATATCATACAGATGGGACAATTACAGCTGAGCCCATAGCTGGGACCGCAAGGGCCCCATATGTGGAATGAAACATTGGTCCCAATTACATTTGTGCGTCTTTCTCATCCATCCTTCCCCGCTTTCCCCTCATCCGCACCATGCCTCCTTCCCTCCCTCCTCCTCATCCCTCTACTCATCTGCGACTTGGCAAATTAAGAGCCTCTCTATCATGACCCAATTGAGAGAGGCTCATTTGTAGCTCTTATTTATTTGTAATAACCCCCACCCCACCCCGCCCCACCACCCCTTCCCCATCGTCCCCTTCTCCTCTCCAGCNNNNCTTCACTCCATTCTAAAAACACAGGAGGGGGAAAAATACATCCAAATCCCGCTGGGATCAGTTCGAAGACTAAAATTAATGTTTAAAACGGACATTTCTTTCCCTTTGTGATCCCATTCTTTCTGCCTTTCCCCCTCGTCTCCTAATTCTCTCGTACCTCCTCGCCACCTCTCTCCACTGTCCGCAGATGAATGTGTTTCCCCTCTGCAGCGGCAGCAAATAGGCCAGGGATGAAAATGCCATATTTAATATAAATAGGTGGTTCGCGCTTAGTTACTGTCTCAAAAAACACACACACACACATGCTCCCGAGCCACCTCGGTAAGACAAAGAGTCTTTGGCTCAGCATCTCCCATCTCACACTCTATTATCTGTTTTCTAAAATTCAATAATTGAACTGTTCCATAGGAATACATCATCTGCCTCACTATCACAAAACCCCATTGAATGAATAAACTTCTCTCCCTGGCTATTGTGGTTGAACATGACATGTTTTTTTTTTCTCCTCCCTCTATCAGATAGGTTGTATTACTAGTGTGGTATTTGTCCAGACGCAAGTAATGACTGCAATTTGCTGCTATTTGGTGTCCCGTAAGAGGCCTGTGCCTTGTAATGGCAGCATTATAATAGTTATCAGGCCGTAGTTACTATTATCATGCTATGAATCTACCATAAGCTTTGTGTCTGACTGTACATCAGAGTGACATAGAGGCAGCATATGTTCAGAGTGAGGACAAAACTCAGGGATCTATTGAGAGATGTGCTGTTTGTATGAAAGCTGCCTGTGGATGAGTGTATACAACATCCGCTCTGCAACAAGGCTCATATTCAAGGATAATTCTGCTCCACTACAAATTTGCCCTTATTTTCATAGTTTTTACCATCTTTTCTATTGCTAACAAAAGCAGCGTACGCACCGAAAGTCATTTCTACCATTTGAGAACATTAAAACTTTTAAAACACACGTTGCAGGTCGGGAAAACATAAGAGGCCGTACAATGACAAACCAAAGAAACAAGAAGAAGCTAAAAAAAAAAGAAAAAAAAGCCAGATTACTCCCACTCCCACACCCTGGGTTATGATGAGTACTATGCCTCCGAACATTGCTACAGGGCCTTTGGGAAACTATATGATTCAGCAAAAAACCTGTGGTGAATCTTGCTTAATCACTCTGTCACATTTGGAGCAAGATACTGACTTGAAAGTAAAGTAGGCCTGCAAATTAATCAGCGCACCCTCACCCGCTTAATTACTCCTTCTCTGTACGCTGCATACTTATCTTACCAACAAGCTAATGTTAGTTGAAGCCACGAAGTGTTGTGCAGCGACATAGTATTGTTGAAAATAGAACACAGTGCGAATATATGTGGAGGTAAAACCAAAACTGTCAGCATCCAATATGTTAGTAATAGTCCTAGGTCATGGATCTGTAAGGTGAGAATACAGTAGGCAGTCTTTAAACTATGTTGCGTTTTTCACTTGGTTGGAAATGCTGCCAGATCCTGGCACTCTGCATGGTGAGCACAATGTTATTAATACCTTTTTAAATGGCAGCCAAAACTTTGTAACATCAACCTGTAATTTCACAGTGTCATTTCACAAGTAAGGATATGAAATCGCGCTGTAAAAGGTACAATATGTAATGTTTCTGAATTAAAATATCTAAAAATGACTATGTTCTGTATGCCTGTGTTCTATATTTATTTGGCTTGTGTACATATGTTTCATTTGGTCGCTTGTAAAGGGTCTTGTATCCTCTTTAAAGGGAAAAATGGTAAACACCGAATAAAAGTCAGACGCAGTAACACAAGTATTAACAGTAATACAGCAGTAGTTTGGCGACACTAGATTCTTTTTCAGTATTTACATGCCTTGCAATCCAGTAGGGAGCTAATACGTTACGACCAGTGGCATATGGAAACCACCGAGCTAATGCGTACGACTAAGTACGATAAAAGTCATTGCCCCCTTGTTTATTAAATATGAAGTTTTCACAAAAGTTCACACTATTTTGCCCACGTGAGCCACAGCTAGAGCAGATTGTAAGTGAGCGCACTGCAGGAAGAAGTCAGAGGGTGCTCCAAGCAGCGGGAGTCGTTTAATGGAAGGACGGTGAAGAGTGAGGGAAAGCTTGAACTTCTGAGTTCAAAAAGGTGTGATGGTCCAGCTGAAAGTGAAGCACTGATTGGATGAAAAAGATTCAGTTCAAAAAGGAAAGCATGTAGCGACAGAAGATGAACACATGCATTTATGTTCCTGATTATTTATGCAGCAGTTGTTCTGGCAAAAAAACATAAAGAGTCTGATTTGCTGTTTGAAGGTTGAAAAGTAAGAAAAAAATCATGAAGGCAACGTTTCCTCTTTGAAGGTGTCTACACTGCTGCGCCTGCAGCTGCCATTAGAATTCAGCCTCACCACCTTCCAGCTCACCTGGTGTGCCCCCTGCCTCTGCAGTGTTATTGATGTCGTACTTTACCTGGCCGAGGCAGCTGGAGGTGTGTGTTTGTGCGTTGCGTGCGTGTGCCCATGCGTGTGAACGTGTCTCGGGTGGTCAGTGATGTATTTAAGTACTTAAATACAACTGCCCCAGAAAACTTGTCCCAAACTCTTACTCACAAACACATTTTAGTCCAATCGTAACTTTCCTCGGTGGTGTGTGTTTGCCTGTGCGTTTTTTTTTTGTGTTTTTTTTTTGTTTGCCTGAGGCGGTTTCCTGTCTGCCAATCCGTCTGTCACTGGCAAATAGCATCCAGCAAAGTGAGATAAAACACACGGATGCTGATACACTGGAGATTTTGGAGATTTAAGAGAGAGCGGAGCAAACCTGCGCGTACACGGGCATGATTAAAGGCTTTTCAAAATGTTCTCTTAAAGGATATTTCCTCCCCCTTAAGAATATTCCACAACCTGGGTGAAATTTCAAGGTAACTCCTGTCTCCTGATAATCACGCAGACAGATGGCGGATGCTGAAAATGCAGGCAGCAGCAGAAAACGTGTGTTTAATGATAACTGCAAAGACAAATGGACACCTCAATGATACTTCCTGTCTGTCTCGCTGTCTCCCCCGTCGTTCAGATATTTCTTAGGTTGCAGTCGAAGAGACAGGTGAATTTCTGCCGCATTGTTTGATGTCCTTGTTAACACCCAAGTTCTCCGATTTCCCCACAGAGATCATTAAAGTTTCATCTTATCGCAGTTGCACAGATACAGATGGCAGTGGAGATTTAATGGACAAAAGGAGTAATCCTTGATGTTTATCTAAATGGTGTTAAGTACAATGACATATTCTGTGTAATAAATCCACAAGCATTAAAGAAACATAGTCCTTTTTTGGGCTTTTTTGGAAACCAAGGATTCATTTTTTTAAATGTAAATGAAGATGAAGTTTTTCATCTCTGTTACTGCCTCATCTTACTCCCATTTTTAATACATATTTTTGTATTTATAGTTAGCTGTGGATTATTAGGTGAAAGGATACATAAAGAACTTATTCCTTTACAAGTTGAGCTAAAGGCTGATTGACGGCCCAGGCAAAAATGTAAAAAATGTTCTGAATGTGAGCTCCATGGCTGGCTTTAGAGTGAGTTGTGCTGAAACACAGGTATGTAGATACTTATGAACTTAAAGAATCTGTATATAAATACGACAACGTAAAAACCTCCAGTTGCAAGCAGAACACTTGGGTTCAAAACATCCAAAGGTAGTATTAGCAAAATATAAATTGTTATTAATTTGTAAATATGATTTTATTTGCTTTATACTGCAAGTTGCTTCCTAAACATCAGTATCTTCCAAGCTGATTAGATATTTTATATAAGTTAAACTTCACAGGTTCTCTATTCAAGACTTGCCCATGCTTGTGTGGATACGTGACGTTTGAGTGTCTAAGCTAACGGTAACTATCGTGGCACACTGTAGGGGAGCAGAAGAGAGACACTGAAGAAGAACAAGAAGGAGGAAAAGAAAAACCAACCCGAGTTCTCTAAACACATAGAAGTCAGTGTACAGGTTGTTATAGTGGATGCAGGCAACCGAGACAATCGTTAGCTTAGAAATGGAGTCAGCTAACGTCACCAAACAACCGTCGAACGCCACGCAACCACACCAGCACATGCAGATCTTCCATCCTGAGCCTTTAAAGCTGCAGTTGGTGGGATTTTAATACGTGCTACAGCAAGTTATATGTAAAACTTTAATCTGCATATTAAAGGTTTAGTATGTAAGTGTGAAGTTTGTGTTGAAGTCTGTTTTGTGCCCGAAGTTGTTTGCTGACACTAGCTAACTCCATTTCTACATCCATGATAACAGCCTGCACACTGATTTCAATGAGAGGACTAGGGTCAGTTTTTTCTCCAAAACTCCTTATGCTCTCTCCCGAGTTCTTCAGGGATGTCTCTTCTTCTCCTTTACAGCGGCAATGCTAGCGACGGTTAGCTTAGAAACGGAGTCCGCTAACAGCAACAAACAACCGGCTCCCAGCAACTTGCAATTGTTTTGTACATACACAAAGTGTATTCTGAAATACAGTAAAAATCTAAACTAGCATGAAATGCCCCAGTACTCAAAATACAAGTACTCTAATACTTGGGTGCAATGCTTAATGGATATATGCTTGGATATATATATATGCTTTGGAGTCCAAAATGTACACAAAAGGCCAGCATCAATAGAAAAATTAACAGCATACAGTATCAACCTGCTATCTGTCTCAGATTGATTGACAGATGTTTAACTACCTGTCAGTCAATGTGGGGAACAGAAACTGAGTGATGTTTTCAGGGCAGTTATCCAATCACTTTCTATACATGAATGTAAATTAAACCACATTCTATGTAATACATACCACACAATATAAGTCTATATAAATCATATAGAAGAAAGGTGGTAAGTACTTGTTTGTCTGCTGGTTGTCATATATAAAAAGTTTTTTTTTTTTCTTAAATATCTTATTTTAGTCATGTAAAAATGTGAGTCAAGCACAAGTCACACATGAATTCTTAGCCGAGGAAAGGACTGAACAGAATATCCTATCCACTTGAATATATCTATGCATAGAGAATGCATTCTCCAGACACTTGAAATTGTTTTCCTTTTTGTAGCTCCAGTGGACATTTGGGAGCAATTTATTGAGCTTTTTTACATTCTGTTTATATCTTTTAAAGTAAACTACTGGCCTGCATTGGTATTTTGTGATCCACCAGACAACTGTGTGCAGTTTATTACAGAGGCATGTTTGTCACAGGATGTAATCTCTTCCCTGTATGTGTGTTTACATGTGTTCAATCCTGAACTCTTCCCCCCTCTAGCTCCCCTTGTACGCAGCAGTGTGGAGTTGTAAGCAGCACCTCCAGAGCTGTTTATCTCTGATAGTCACAGTGGGCTTGTTTCTTTAATCTCATGTTCCAGGCTCAGGACACCTCCAGTAGATTCTGTTTACACCGAGCCTATAGAGTATGAACCGTTTGAAGGTGATGCATACAGGCTCCGTATACACACATTAACCGGCGTATGTGTGTGTTCTTCTGCGTGTTTGATTTCCAGGTCACTCGTGTGCCGGTGGAGAGCTGTGAGCAGTACACTTCCTGCGGAGCCTGTTTGGGATCTGGAGACCCTCACTGTGGTTGGTGTGTGCTCCATAATGTGTAAGTGTTGAGTGTTTATACTCCTCATTATGGACTGTGAAAACCTACATTGAGAAACACGTTTTGTTTTATATGTGTTGGTTGTAACTCCCATTATTTATAGTCCCAGATAGCACAACCAAGTCTGAGATCAAACGAACGTAGCATTAATCGAGCCAGAATCTTAATGTTTCTGGTAAGGATGCAGCTTAAGCTTAAGTAAGTAAAACTAGCAAGATAGCATTTGTTAGACCACTAGGTTTACATAAACGCAAAACATTAACAATTTAGTACCCTGTGAAGCAGCATCAACAAAACTACTGACTGCTACCACGAATACATCTGAAATTCACTTGAGCAAGTTGGATTCACAGTTTTTATAAGCAGCTATCTCCATATTTTTTGGGCATTCAAAGCTTACACTGCAGAATGAAACTGTCACTTTTCTTGGACTTGAAGTTGAATCAGTCCCTTGAACGTAGCCAAGGATTTTCTCCATTCTGAACTTCAGCCTCGGCTCAACATGATTGGAATTCAGATTCATTAAGGTCTGCAGTTAGGTCTTTTGTGTTCATTTAAAAAAAAAAAAAAATCACTTCACTTCACTTCTCTGGCATTTCATCTTGACTGCCTGACATGCAATGAGCAAGTCGCTTGCTGTCCTGGCGTCAGAGATCATTTAATTTCCTGGCATGTAGTTCATGGAAACCTTTTTTTTTTTTTTAACTCTGTAATGGAGGCATTTTCACTTTTAGTGAAAAATACATCTAAATCAACATTAAATACTCGAAAGTACATACTTTGTGACAGTAACAAGAGTAATTGTAATTTGTGACAGATCATTTGTTGACAGTCAGTTTCTGTTATTTGCCAATGGCCAGAAGGTCTTTTTATTTTGAGGTATTGCAGTTGGACTCCACATACTGTATATTCCACTTTGCACATACTACAATACTGTGCTGAGAAGCATTAATGCAGTAAACTGTATGTGATGTATTTTTAAATCGGAGAAAATCAATTCTATTCAAAGGTACTCAGAACTGCTTGTTCTCTAAGATGGTTCACCTTTAACCCGGGACATAAAGCACGAATTTTGATCTTTCTGTGAGAGATAGCGTTTTACTCTCTATAAGTGTATCCCTGTATCACTTTGCTTATCCATCTACACTGTTTACAACAGTCTACAGCCTGTGTTTGGTTGCTTAGACTCACAATCCAAGGTCTTTAGTGCAGTAATTGTCTGTCTACATGTTTGTGGACTCATTGTCTATTCTGCTGTTCCATTATTTATATGTGTATCAGTGCTTGGAACCCCTGCTGTGCGAGTGCAGTCAGGGTACCTACAGTAAATTCACTGGAATACCAATTTTAAGTACCAGACTTCGTTTGTGTTTGTGTTTTAAACTCTCTCACAATTTCACAGCACTGTTAAAGCAATGGCGGTTATCGTCAACTATATAGCACACAATTACTGCTCTGTTTAAACCTCTCTCCTTAATAAATTGGTGATACATACCTTCATAAACTGCAGTACTTATTTCCGTGCATCCATGCCTCCCATCCCTGCATCCATCACTCCACTAATAAAGAAGTTCTGCCTGAAACCCAGCAGCCTGCAGTTGTTCAATAAGTTCATCCAGTACACTAATTGAATCATCTCTGCCCTCCAAAAACCCTGGAATATTAGCAGTTCTGTGAGTAAGTAAGAAGTGCAGTTTCATAAGCGAGAAGCAGGTGAGGGTGACATTTTGAGGACATTTTAACGCCTGTAATAGATAGCAGCTGTAGAGAGATGATAGGAAGTGAGCAAGACAGAGATAGGTGCCAACATGCAATAAAGATTCCCAAGCTTTATTGCATGTTGACACCTTAACCCTTAGCCTAGAAAACGCCCCAGCAAATCGGCATTTTGTCCAAATATATTTAAATCGCACTCCTGGCAGTAAACGCAGTTTTTTGTTGTTGTTTTGTTTAATAGAATAAACTCATGTAAATGGAGTGTTTTTCTTTAAAGATCTCTAATGAAGCTCTGACTGTGTTAAACTGTTTTCTTATTAGATGTTCACGGAAGGATCGCTGTGAGCGAGCAGAGGAGCCACAGCGCTTCACCACCAGAGTAGAGCAGTGCGTCCGACTCTCCGTTCAACCACACAACGTCTCTGTTACCATGTCAGAAGTGCAGGTAAAGTGTATTATTAGTAGACGGTGTATTATTGTGTATGTGCGTGTCTGGGTAAAAGATGGAAAGGAAGAGATGGAGATTTACATTTAATAGTGCTGCTCTTTTAACACTTTTCCACCAACCAATAAGCAATAAGTTATCATTTACGGAAAAAAAAAAAAATGTCACAGGAAACAGAAATGTAGTTGTCTAAACTTCAAATCTTCAAATCTTGAAAATTTGCTCCAACGTTTTTAGGGATGTGCTGCGCCGCTAGTTGCTCCCGTTAGCGGAGCAGCCTGTGCGCCTTGTCAACATGACTGGCCGTTTAGCGCTCATGGTACCATGCCAAGAACAGCCTTATCTCAGAATGTCCTTTTTAAACTTCTGTCACATTATGTTACAATGCAAGGAGTAACAACCGTGGCTTGAAAGTGAAGCCAGTGCAGAAGTATCTTAAAGTGTAATACCACTGACAGCCACTAGATGCTACTCCAAATAGACCTGGTTCAACTAAATCAATCTTTTTTTTCCCAGATGTTATTCTGGTCTCATTTGTTTAATTTTGAGCCTCTAATAAGTGTTCTGGTGGTCGTTTTGGTTTTGCTCTGTTAATAAGTTACACTAACAAGAGGAGATGACGCAATTGTTTGACCTATGGTGTATGGCTAGCATTTAGCATTAGCCTATCTGTCACCCTTCACGCTTCCGCAGCTTCTTTAGAGACAGATTGTCTACTCCACAGACCCCTGCTGCTTCAATTTCACATCATACTGAAGCTCTAGTTTCTCTTTGGATTAGGAGGACTAGATGCTTCTCGAGCTCATTTTTTTTAGAATGGCATTCACAAAGTTTTACTTGATCTTCTTGGTCACATTACTCCTTCCCCCAGCCCCTGACATAAGTAGGTTTTTGTTATAGATAAAAGGTTGGTGCGACTATGAAAGCTGTTTTCCTGGTCAAGAACTGGTTTTTCGACTGTCGAAACACAGAGAACTGGATTGCGTTTGAATGATTTAGTGTTCTGGAAATTTTTTATAAAATCTTTTTTTTTTTTTTTCCTTCTAGTTGATACTCCAGGCGCAGAATGTGCCCAGTCTATCTGCTGGAGTGAACTGCTCATTTGAGGACTATGTAGAGACAGAAGGACGCATCTATGGTGGACGGATCTTCTGTCTGTCTCCCTCTACAAAAGACGTGACGCCTATCACACGTGACCAAGGTAAAAATATATACCCTAAATCATACCAAAGACCCATAACAGGGTGACATTTTCAGGCCTTTTGCTTGAATTCTCTCAATTTTGCTTTTTTAAAATTTCTTTCACAAAAAATACGTCATGTGCATCGGAAAGTAAAGTTAATTCCCAACATTCGAAAAGTTTTGTTTTGGAGAGAATGTGCTCTCGATTCCACCCTGTGCTTTTTGAAGCGGCAGTTTTGTTTGATACTGCGTAAATGAATATTGCTTGCTTCATTTACCTTGTTCTTCCAACTGTATTCAACAAGAAATGTTCGACTTTATAACTACCCCGATGTCTTTGGTATTATCCAAAAGTTAAACAACAGTTCACAAAATTACAGCACAAACCTCCCGCTCCCCATACATGAACCATTTCCTCCACAGAGTAACTTCTCTCCAAATTCTATCGATTTCTCCTGGAGGCTCTGCTGGATTTCCAGCAGAAACACTGCAGATCTAAAATGTCAGCTTCACAAGAATTGACAAGTAACACTTCAAATGAGGCGGTTAACATTTCCGAATACATTGCCTAGGATTTGGTATGATGCTGTAGGGTCATGAAACATTTTCCAAACACTTACTGTAAGTTCTACACTGTGGAAGCATAAGAACAGAGCACTGATAATAAAGGCCGAGGTGTTTTTGTTACTCGTTGTAGGTGACCAGCGTGTAATAAAGCTGTATCTGAAGTCCAAGGAGACGGGGAAGAAATTTGCCAGCGTGGACTTTGTCTTCTACAACTGCAGCGTCCACCAATCGTAAGTTCTTTTTAATTTAAAAAAAAAAACAAAAACAAAATGGGCTTAGAAGAGAAGAATAACTCTCAGTGCACATGCTGCTACAGATTTCTTATCTCCAGTGTTAAATAGCTTGAATGCTACTTCAAATCTACAAAGATATTACACACACAGCAAGCTGTAGACTGGTAGAAAGCAAAGATCAATAGAAGAGTGACTGTGGTTCCTTACCAAAAGCAATAGTGCTAAAATATTGGCTTGCAAATAACTCCTATAATGGAAAATGGAGAGAACAGTTGTGTGACCTCTGCTAATTCATTATTCAATGTATTCAAGCTTTTTACAAATCAATTAGTTAATTAAATCCCAAGCAATGAAAGGACTACTGGTGAGTGAAATAATAAATCGATTCCTAACCATGCAAGACGCGAAAGAGCAGCCAAGCTTGGGAGGCTAAAACACATCAGTCTTGTTCCTTGGAAATGAATTATCCCAGATTTAAGTGTGCTATTATGGCTTGACTTTTCAGCACTGGTTTCAGGGTTTTGCATGTTTGATCTATTGGTCTATTGATGCTGATTTTCGTGGGTTATTGTTACATTTTTGCTAGTCTTTTGTGATATTACCTTGGTGGGCTCTTGCTATTTAAAAAAGACAAAGAGGTGAATTTTTAAATAAATGTTAGTAACATTAACCATATAAATTATGGACAACCAGAAAGAACAGCTTATAACCTTAAAAAGGCTAAGGCTTCAGGGGCTGTGAAGTGATACTCCTCAGAGGTAGACATCCAGTTTTCAATTTTAAGATTCAAATAGTCGCTTTTTTTAATTGTACAATGGCTTTTGCTGTCTTTCTCAAGCTGGGCTTTAAGGTGAACAATGAGTGGAGCATCTTGTCACCGTAGCATTGTTGACAAGAGAATCAGCCCAGCGACTGTTGCTACTTGTGATTTCTACATGATGAACTGAGCTACACGCATAATAAAATATAACGTCGAACAAAGTAACACACCAAAATGTGCATAACACTTCAGTTAGAGTCAATAACTCACTGTCAGAGAAACAGGGCTTCCCCGCAGGACCGAAATATACCCATATCTGTGAACGCCTGACATCTGACATTCTCTCGCAACAGCAATGCTACTTTTGACAAACGTGAGGTTAAAAATATAAAATCATACAGATATGACAGATCACAGTTATAAGGACAGAGTAATGGTGTGAGGGGGAGCTGAGAACTGCAGGTGTCTGTCATCCTGGTGAGTGAGAAGCTTTAGCTAACACTGTGTTAACGCTGTGTTATTACCATCCTATCACATACACTGCACCAAAAATGAGGAGTGATTGTCTGTTACTCGCAAAGTAATTGTACTCACTCCAACAGAAAGCAATGTCTAACTCTGTAACCCTGTGTTATGTTTGCTGCAGCTGGAAATCTGACACGGTGAAATATATTATTAGTAGAGGCATCAAAAGGAGCTCAAACTTCGGTCATAAATGTAGATATTCCTGATGATGAAAGCTAGGAGCTGAATTATAAAATAAGATAAGATGGTTCCTTGCTCATAGAATAAAGTTGGGAGAAGGTACAACAGATTGTCTTATGTTTATCCAGTCCACCGCAGGTAGTTAGCCACCAGGCTATACTAATGCAGCTACGGTAAAAGATAATGCAGATAACACCTTTAGCATTTAGATTTTTCACGGTGAAAAGACACTTACAGAAAACACCAGTAATGCCACCAGTGCAATCGAGCATTGTACCTAAGTGGGTGAATATGCAGTTCAGCTTTCTTTGTTTTCATCCAGAACACGTGTCAGGAATCTAAAAACATTTGGCAAACTTCGGACAGTCTGCTACACCACAAACCTGAGAGTAGTACCGTGGTATAAAAGAGTAGATAGTAGAAGTGTCAGAACCAGGTACCACACAGACACAGGGTTTGTAAAATCCGGGCACCTGCGGGAGCTGTTTGCACCAACTTTCAAGGCTTTCATTTACTCCCATTGCTGAAGAAAAGCTGTAAGTTACTTGTTCTCTGTAAATGGCAATTTACTGCTTCCCTTTGTTCCATTTCAGATCAATCACTGGAAGTGAACTTGAACTTTAATTTCAATGAGAGTGCTCTAAAACTACTGACGGATAACGGATATGTACATACTTATCAATAAATACAATGCAACTGAGGAATGTTAACTGAACATTTTAAAATAACTTAGTTGCATCAACTGGAGCAATGTCGTTGCTGAAAGAAAAGTAAGATAAGTAGAAACAAGAAGTTACTGAATATGTGTGCTATAAATGTGTCCTTTTTATTAGTCTTAGTCCAGAAATCACAATGGCATGTTTTTTTCCTCCAAATCATTCAACCTTGATCGCAGTTTTGCCTTTTAAAGCCGGTGTATTTGAACTTCCAAACAGAGGAGATGGAGAGCAGATAGAGAGCCAGAGCAGAGCAGTGAGATCAGGCTGATAATGAATGAAGAATGTGTTCTTAATTGACCTGCCTTGTTAAATAAAGGTTAAATGAAAATAAATAAAATGTCATTCCCTAAATGACTCTTGGCTGCTCCTCTGAAGTCGCTGACTGGGATTCACTCCGTGTCCCGCCGTCGCTGACACCGTCTCCCTCCACCCTCCCGTCCACCTGGCACAGACTCGCGTCTAGCATTTAGGTATCTGCACTTTGTGTCAATGCACATGAGATGAAAATGCATCTGTGGCGCACCGCAAGTGGATTTCTCTTGCACTTGCCAAGAGTAGATTGATTAACACATTACTTCCTCCTCTAGTGTTTACAGTGTTTAGAATATTTGAAACTAAGAATAACATCCTGCTTGTCACTGGTTGATTTACCTGCTGAGGTTAAGGAAATGAGGAATAAAAAAGAAAATGAAGAACAGACACTACCAAGGACAGAACAAAGTGCATCATAGCAAAAATGTTACTTATTTCTTCTCAAAACATTATCAGTTATGCCGTTGATGTCATCTGAGAAGAATGATTGTTGTTTTTCCATATTTTGTCTAATGAAAATGCGTACTTTGCAGTTTTTATCGGTACAGTCCACATTCGTATTTAAAAGCTTACTTACTATCCTTTATTCTGGTATCATTCATTTTTCAGCAGTTTCAAGTAAACACTATTTGTGTTACATTTACATGAAAACAACAGAGGTAATTTTGCCCCCAGTGTAAAACTAGGCAGACCTCCATCAAGGCCTGTAGTCCACTCTTCCACAATATAATTTAACCACAAACAAACCACAGTTTAGATCGTCAGTTTATCACAGGTGATCTAACTAAAGAGGGAAGTTTCGGGTGTAAACACATCACGGCCTTGGAGTTTTCAAATGAAGACAGAGAGTGTTCTGGTTGAATGGAGTCCTATGGGAGAAGTGGCCCTGAACAAACTCCTATTTTGTGGAAACTGTTAGTTGCAGTACAGTCAGACGACTTCTGTGTGGATCTTAAACATCTTAATCACAAGTTAGCAAATCGTTATTGTGAGGTAAATGACAGCTTTAGGTGTTGCGACAGACGGCGCTCACTTACAGCAGTCAGTCATGTAGCTGATCACACTTCACACACTTGTCTGTGAAGTTAAAAAGTAACCAGCCTCACAGAGCACATCACAAATCTCTACTAGAGAAATCTCCTCTGCTGTCGTAAACATGACAGAAGGTTTGGTGACAGTGGAGATCTGATACATTGGATCACAGTGATACATGTGACTGAAGTCTAAGCTAGTTAAACACAGGTTTAACCAGCATTTCATCAGTGGTGAAACGGCCGAGATTGGAAATGTTGCCCCTATAGTTAGATCGTCTTTGGTTTATTTGTTTGTTTTTCTTAATTTGAGTTTGCCTGGGGGTGTGCCTTTTGATGGAGTAGATCCAGTTTGATGTCCAGTTTGTTCTACCCTTCCACCTGGTTTCCTGAAAATCAGGACAGTGGTTTTTGTATAATCCTGCAGACAAACGGGAGTGATCACCTAACCTCCATGGCAGAGGAAATACTTGAGATAATCCCGCAGTCATTCAAAGTTTATCACACCATGTCCTGATCAAACCCTGATACAGTGATAGGTGGAAATGCTTTTGACAGAAACGGAAAACAACGATATGATGTCATTGGGACGGATTGACAGCATCATGAAAAAAACTGCAATGATAGAATAAAGCACATGTGAGAAAAAGTTACCGCTGGGGTCTGATTATATCCCAATCAGTAGGATTAAGGTCAATTAATTAGTACCAGAAATTTGGATGATTTGTCTCATCAACACACATGTTCCTCGAGCCTGTGCTGCCAGTAAAATTCTTAAGATTTATAGACTAAAACCAGTAGAAACTGAAACCAATGATGATTGCAGCCTTTAATTAATTCGTGGATCACTGACATCACAAGCTACTAAAGAGTCCGAAGTGCACTTGTACTTGTCTTGTTCCCTTTCATCCCACCTAGTCCTTAACTCCCTCCCCCTACCCTCTATCTTTCTACTTCCTTTCAACCTCCCCTCTCCTCTTCTTCCTCCTCTCCCATCCCTCTCTTTTTCTGCTCTGACCCCGGTTTAGCACCCTCTCCATCCTCTCCCCTCACCTCCCGTTTCTTGCCTCCCCCCTTCTCCCTCGTTCATCAGGCCCATTTATTGCCTGCACTCCGCTCTTGGCCCTGCATATATCTGCATAGTAATAGGCCGTTAATTAGCTGTAGCCGGGGTGCCTGTGTGGAGATGGTCATAATGGAGTGGGCTTGAAGAGAAAGCTCACCTGGGCCACTTCTCAAGGCCTCCAGGCCTAGTTCAATGGCTTTGATTCATTTTGTGTGCGTGTGTGTGTATTTCTCTGTTTGCATGGTTCAGTTAAATAGCCCACAAGATCTGTCACACTAACTGCAAAAGGAGCAGTTTATTTATGAATATTTGTGTGCATTCAGCAGGTGCTATCTTGTTTGTGTGTGTTTATGCTCTGCACCCCTGATTAACCGGCCCACCTAGCCCTCCCCTCTTTGCTGCACAAACAGGCGCGCTGCTGTTTTAAGCCTTTGATCTTGGCTTTGCTGGCCCCCTCTAGACTCCGCAGGACTGTAAAACTACAGTGCAGTTATCACCACAGCAGCTGTAACATAAACACACATATTATATACCGCTCCCCCCCTCTGCCATCACCTTTCACCTCGAAATCTTTGACCCCCCCCGCCTGTACGAAGCCGCCTGCCGGAGCCACGATGTTCAGCAGCAGATAATAGAGTTCTCCTCGTGGGCATTGTGGGTGGATGGAAGTGTATCACACACTTGCAAAAGCAGATGCACCAGCAGAGCGGCCTGCAGGCAAAAGCACCCAGACGGGGCGCGTGTGCAACTTCACACAGCTCTGTCTGAAACATGCTCAAAGGTGGATGCGGCGCCGGCATCGCCAGGCGTACACATTCTCATACAAACACACATTTATCAGGTGCACGCACAGTCAGACGGATCACACGGAGACAGACGGCACAGACTTGGCACGGCAAATTGCGCTGCGAGCTATTTACATACACTGTTACAATATTAGAAATTTGCATTAAAAAAGAGGTTGGAATAGTTTAATTGAGCATGCGGGAGGAGGAATAATGCATCTTTAAAGAGTGGAAGAGAAGGAGGGAGAGAGCTGGAGGGAAGAGCGGGACAAGGGAAAAAAAAAAAAAAACTTTCTCTGAGAGCTGGAGAGGAAAAATACAAGTGGAAAGGAGTATGTGGGAATAATGCATCCCACACAGCCTAAAGGTTAGTGGCACCCCGCCTGAGGCCACCATGACCATTATAATATGAAAGGTCTGAAATCAAGGCAGTGAAGGGAAACACTCGAGGGAGACGACCGACCCTCACTCTACCCCAGAAGACCTCTCACTTCCTGTCTCAGTAGCCATGGTTTCACGTAATTGTCAAGTGAATTTATAGTAAACATTTGAAATGCTGTAAAAAAAGAAAATACAAATTATTTATGTCTGAAGGGTCTAATGTCATCAGACGGCAGCACTGCAGGCTACGTTACACATAACTGTAATAACAGTTTTTTTTGTTTTTTTTTAATGGCCATATAATTATGGAGGAATAACGTTCATCCGTCCACACCTACTGTACTTGTTGCTATTAGCAGCCATGTTTTATATTCTATGGGAATAGACGGGAAACAGCAAATTCTTCTTTTCTAGAGATGGAAACAGCTGATCAGTCAAGTGAGTTAAATGTTCGCTATGTCAAAACTTGGTCAGAAAAAGGTCTTTCCATCTCCCATGAAACACATTATCTCTGTCTCAGAAGAAACAAAAACCAATCTAGCGTCATTTTGTAGTGAGGTTTTTTTCCATCAACCTTTTGGATGGACACACTGTGTCGTCACCCACTGGTTTTTTGACTACCTCTTTGAATCCAAGAGTTTGAGTTTTGACCGTCGCCATGTTGGTTTTTTGGAGCCAGAAGTGACCATATTTGGACAAAAGGGGTGGAGGGGTCAAGATACTTTCAAGCTGCTGTCCCTGTCCAATGATAAAAACACGCTGCTAGAAACAGTGTGTGACTATAACAATATAGTTCAGAGTGGAACTTTTCTTTTTGTTACTTCATCCTTGGTATTTTTCTTTCTTTCACTGATGGAATTTATTTATTTTTTTGCCAATTTTCGAAAAGGATGACCTGGTTTAATTAAACGGAGGGTTGAGACTCTCAGAGTTAGTGCTTTTGGATATCTCTGTGACAAGATGTATTAATATTTTATAATGAGTCTGAGTCCCCTGATGAGAATCTAAACTTCTTATTTAGCCCCCGTGTTATATAACTTAATGATGTATGCATCATTTTATTGCTTCTCACTTTGGAGCTTTATTGGATAAAACACAGAGAGACCTATTTATAGATCACAAAGCACAGCCGGTATTATCTGTCTTCTATCCACATGATAGTCTGATAGATATCTGGGAGATTGGGTATCAAACCAATCAGAATTTACAAAACGCCTATAGCTACTTCAAGTACTGCTTAGTCAATTAAAGTTTTACACTTTGGGCCTCAAAATGGGTCACATTCCATCTTGTTTCGGGTCAGAACATGATGGCGTATTGGCGAGGTCTGCCTCGGAGGATGAAGACGAACCACTTGATAAGGAGCCTTCATCTGTGACTTCTCACATTGACCATTATTACAAGCGTTCTCTCCTTTCATATACTGTACGTTCGCGCCATCGCACGCATTTTCAACAACTTTGTTCCATCGATTTCATCTTGCTAGAACAAAAGCCTGGAGAAGATCAAAAGCCGTTTGACCTGGCACTGTTGCTAGGCCTTGTTAAATAGCAGGAGATTTTATTGACTACATTGCAGCAGCGCAGTCACTTACCCAAGCCAGTTGTCCAGGCATTGACAGCTCTACTGTAGGACAAGTCTCCACTGCCCAGGTGACCCAGAGGAATGCTACGATGTCAACATGGGTGACAGCTTGTGTGTAGAAGTGGATCTCAGCATGTGAGTGTGTATTACTGCAGCCATGAGCGTGCGCACACACACACATACGTGCCTGTAAATGTGCGCACACACGCCGCTGCAACAAGAAATCGATAAACCCCGGGGTTAATAGTGAGGAGGAACTGGCTCACTAGCTTTACTAACAAACATCAGACTGTTAGCATAACCTCAGTCCACCCCTCTCCCTACGGAAATCCACTGGCATTGATTATAAACCTCGTGCTGCTGTTCAGTCTAGTCTCAGCAGCTTATTGTGGGCTGTGTGAAGCTTCTACTATCACTGTGTCACTCCAACACGAGAGATTTATAAGTTAACCCTTCAAAATCTGAATAAACCAAGGACGGAAGGACAAAGACAGAACAAGGATTAGACTGAAATCCAATTTAAAGTCAGTCTTTCCAGCAGCAGGGTGGCATTGTGAGCTAAGCAATTGTCCTTCAGTTTGGAGGACCCGGGTTTAAACCCCCATGGTGGCTCATTAGTCTGGTATTTTTGTACCAGACATCTCAGAGATCACTTGTCAGTCAAACAGTGTCGATGGCGCTGAAAGGATTTTCTGTGAATTCTTTGTCGGAACTCTTTTTGAGGCATAATCAAGGAAAGACCTAGCAGCTGAAGTTGTTCAGAACAGAAAGGCGTTTGAACTGGACAGCTATGATGCTGTGAGAGACATGTGTATAGTATTAGGGCTGCAGCTAATGGTTATCTTAAATCGATTAATCTGACGATCATATTCTCAATTAATCGATTCATTTTTTGCCCCATAAAATGTCAAGAAATGGTGACAAATGCAGATCAATGTTTTCCAAAGCCTGTGACATTGACCTCAAATGTCGTTTGGTCCAACGTCCCAAAGATATTCAGTTTACTGTCATAGAGGAGGAAGGAACAATTAACTTAGTAGTCGACAACTAATGGATTAATCATTGCAGCTCTAGTACCAATGTGTACTCTTTTGTGTTTAGTATCACTTTGACACACAACATGAACTCTGAAAATTGCTCAAGGTAAGTGGACTCTGACAGTACACTAGGTGTATTTCCATAACTGCAAAAAAAAAAAAGTTTTTACACTCATTTAAGTGAACATTTAACTCATGTGACTGACCAGCTGAGTAAAGCAGGGGTCTCAAACTCAACTTACCAGGAGGTAGAGTCTGGGTGCAGCTGGGCCGCATCAAGTATTCTACAAAAAGTACAACTGATCTAATCTTCTCAATCTTTATTAATAACAGTTCAGAACATGAACAGTTCCTCAGACATGCACATATCTGTCCTTTTTCCTTTTCTTTATTTCTCTTGTAATAGTAATCTATAACTTCTTTATAATATTCAGGTTCTAACCACCATTTGGCTTTTGTTCTTGCCGCCCATCTCATGCTATTTGCTATGCATGTAATCCTTTTCCCTTTCCTATTGCAGCACTCTGCTGTCTTTATTAGGTCACTGATTACTCTCGCTGAGTTCACCCACTTCCTAAGTCCTCTGTACCTTGCACTGGGTGACAGGATATATTTTCCTTCCACTTGTTGTCACTCTGGAATCACATTTCAACCAAGTGACTAACGTTGCTAATTCGCGTTGGCTAACTTGTCAACAAAGACCAACTGAAGCTGTCACGAGCCCGAGCTATGATAGCGCATAAGTGATTACAAAAATATAAAACGGCCAGGGCAACGACTCGGCAAAAAGGTGCGTGTGAGAAAAACGCGCGGGCCGCACTAAACTTTGCTGTCAAATAGGGGGCCACAAAATATCGTCCGGCCACGAGTTTGAGACCTCTGCCATACAGTGTGAAAACATAGATGGCAATAGCAGTCCTGTATAACACCTCAGAGTTAAAACATCTTTGACTGCGGTTTGATGCTAGGTTGCTAGCATACTGGTTCATAAGCACTAGTCAACGTCTATGTAACCTGTTATTCAAGTGCCTCAGGTAATCTTTGTGTGAATATCATAGTTTTCCCATTACCTTTCTACATTTGAAATCGAAAGCCATCTACGAGCAGCGCTGCAATTTGAAAAGAATTGTAGAGAGTGAACTATATGACGGATACAGACAATAGACCAACAGGACTCCAGTCACTTGAGTGTGCGTTGAGTGGAGTGGAGTTGGAGCTGCTCCCGTGGGTGTGTGGGGGTTGAGTTGCAGGAGGTCTGATTGAGTACAGTGACAGCATGTAAAGAAAGACTGACATACCGTATAATTACAGCTCACTTTTCTTAAGCCAGTTAAGTGAAATGTAGTTCAGAAGTGATGTTGAAACAAAGTCAGGACATAATTTTTTTTGAAAGGTCAGTCACAGAACACATACGTTTGACAAGTTCTATAATACCAGTGTCTTTATTATTTTTTTTATTTTTTTTTTTACTTCTAACTTGTTATAATACTTTTTAAATAAACTTTGCTCTGCTTTTTTGAGGCAACGACAGTCTCCTCTATGTTTTTGATCACGTTGACAGATATAAAGTCACTTTGTTCTTATTAACAGGAAGCCGTGATAGCCTTGCTTCTGTCTGTTAATTCACTTTTAATGAATATGAATTGAACAGCCATATTTGCTCAACTCTGAAGAGCAAAAAAAAAAAGTGTTATATAAAAACAGGCTTATCTTTGTCTGCCAGCTTACTTCACTCTAAGCCTTCAAGCGTGGAGAATAAGGAGGGAGGAGTGGATCACTAAGGATTCTTTCCTGTCCTGTTTTTAGCGTCTGCCTTGGCCTCGCTGACTGCCGGAATAGCCTTAGTGCTCAAGGCCGCAGTTGCACATCGTTCCAATGCGATTTCCGGAGATTTGGCCATAAATATTTGTGCTTTTCGGTGTATTGCATGTCTTTTGTTGGAGGTTTTCTTTTGGTCTGTGTTTGCACTCTGAATGTCATCCTGATGAAATACGGTTGGAAGATGGTTGATCCTGGTTGATTGCTGTATATAACACATGAACATTGGATGGTGAAGCTGTGCAGATTTTAATAAATAATTATCTAGCAAGAAAATGGCAGCTGCTGTGTCACCAGTTGTATATCAAATATTTGATTTATTTATTTTTTAAAAACATTTTTGTAGCAGCCAAATGCCGTGTTGTAGTGTACTTTCACTTGAGATTGCAAGCATCTTTAGAATAAAAAAAAAACCTTAACCCTTACATACTGTTAATTTTTTATAACTTAATAGAACTCCCGCAGACCAAGAAATCATCCACTATCACACAGTATAATTTCCTATTTTGAACACATAACAGCCATGAAAACAACTGTGGTGTTGATGATATAATCATTTATAACATTTATAACTGTCACTGTCTATAGCTTTCGTTTTAACCCTTCTATTTTGGGGTCAATTTGATCCCTGTGTTTAAAATCCCAAAATGATCGATTCAAGATTGCCGAAAACAACAGGTTTTCTTAATTTCACCGACAACAGTGGATCTAAAATCTCTTCCAACTTGTCAGTTTTGATCTGGAACAGCCTCAATGTACAAATATTTGCAGCACCTGTCGAAAAGTGTACATTTTTTTTAATATTTACATTTCTGTTCTTTTAGGTCAGTTGAGATAAATCATTAAATTTCATCATTTCTCATTTAGGATGTTTTTACTGCTGTCGTATGTCAAATCAGGTCATATTTGACCCTGAACACTGTGTAAGAGTTAAACAGTGATTAAAAACATTGAATGAAACTCAAGGAAACCCAGGAAGACAAATGTAGATTTGTATCGAGAGAAAACCCAAGAAGTCGTCTCAGTTGTAATCACGGTGATGAAGGTGATGGTCACTGCATTAAACCCCACCTCTTTGTTTTCTTTCTCTTTTCTCACATTCTCACTCGCTCCAGGTGCCTTTCCTGTGTAAATGGAAACTTCCCCTGTCACTGGTGCAAATATCGTCACATGTGCACTCAGGATGCCAGCGACTGCTCCTTCCAGGAGGGACGAGTCAACACTTCTGAGGTTTGAACCACACTCACAAACAGAAACAAACCAAGAAAAAAAAAAAAAAAGCGCGAAAAAAACACGAGCGCATGTAACAAAGCATGCTCTCGGAAACACTTGAACGCAGAGAAATACAGACTGAATGTTAATACATTACGAGTGTTAATGCTTGTGCACAACTGTGTACATAGTGGCATGCTAATATCAGGAGTGCAGCTGGGACCTGTATACCATTTGAGTGTGTGTGTGTGAATGAGTGCTGCTGTGAGTGGCCCAGTAGCAGCTGTTACACTCCAAGCAGCACTGGATTTATTCACTTATAAACAAGTCGGGTGAATGAGTATGCAAATGGCAGTGGGCGCTACCGTCCCAAATGTTATATTTGCATGAAAACTCTCATCCATCCACGAGCTCAGCACCGACTTGCTTTCACTTCCTCTGTCTGAGGCTTTTCTAACGCTCACTGTTTCTCTCTGTCACACAAACACACACAAATTCCCACTGACAAACACAAATTAACTTTTGTGTCTTCAGAAAGTTGCACCTGACGCCCAACCACGCTCCCTCCGGTTTTTGTGTCTGCTTCAGCAGCCTGTCTTACTCGCATGCAGTATGATAGAAGGCTGCTTCTCATCTTTTCTTTTTTTTCCTCTTCACTTTCTTCTTGCTCTTTTCCGGCATTTATCCTCTTTCTCCTTTCTTCTCTTTAATCTGCCCATCACACTCAATTTCTTCTCCCTTCCAAAAATCTTATTTCATCCCATCACAGTAACGTATTATGCATTACACACAATACCCTATGTCCCTCTTTCTCTTTTCTCACCCAGACCTTTTTGTTATCTTTACATTATTTTTTTCCTTCTCTGTCTCATTTTATTCTTTCATTCTGTCTTTCTTTGCAGGAAAAACTGACATGTTGAAAGAATGTAATCAGAGAAAAAAAAAAGTAAAACTCAACAATGCTCAATGAGGGTGTGCATTAAGCCACCGTAGAAGCATCTTAAAGTATACTGACGACAGATATGTTCTTGGCTCGTAAAAATTTCAACTTCTGTCTAGAATTTCTAAGCCAATATGTGGTCCGTTTTTAAGCTATTTCTCTGTTAATACTATTTTAGGGCTAATAGAAGACTTTAATGTCTCCCATGTGGGTGTTGATTGACAGGTGTGATTGAAAGCTCATTCCCCTGCTGAGTCAGATTTCTAGAGCTTCTGTTTATTGAATGAAAAGGATTTTTTCCCCTGAACTCAACTAATAGGCTATAATTATGGACAAGAAGTTACACTAACAAGGTGGTCAAAGGATTTTGTTACACAAATGTTTCATACAGTTTTCTTATAGCCTATTTAATCACAATACTCGGCCTGTTACTTACTCGGCCTGTTACTGTTACTTAGATACGTTGCCTAATGTTAGTATTTGGATAGTAGTCTGTGTAGCATTTTATGGTCTGTTAGCTAGCCTGTTAATTAGTTTGTTTATGTTAGTGCTAAGTAGAGGTAGCGGTAGCATTAGCTTGGTGAGTCTCACCAAAGACAGTTCATTAACAACAAAGAGCTGAGATTACCAAGAACTGAAACACACTACATCATTCAATTGCAACAGAGCTATTTCGCCACCATTATGGAGTAAAAGTGGTTCTCGAAAAGCACCACCGTTTTTGTCTTTTTCCTGTAATCTCTGTGTCTACACTCAAACAACTTATATTGATAAGAAGTGAAACTTAATTTTTGTTCAATCGCTAAAAAAAGTGTGTATGAGCAGAGCTACGCCTCCGCCATTTTGGACTGAAAGCGTTTGTCAAAGAAGCACCAGTTTCACCTCTTTGTTCTACACTCCTTGTTAACAAGACGGTCGACTAAAGAGTCATTTCCTGTGTCCGTGTTACATGGCCCTGTCTCATTCATTCCAGTGGGAGAATAACATTTCACCCCTCGCTCTTTCCCATTTCCACCCTCTTGTCCAAATATGGTCACTTGTTCCTCCAGAAGGAACTCAAGGCTGCATAGCCTGCACAGCTCATCGGTTGACATCACGGTGCCTATGTCCTCTTCTTTTATGCAGTCTGTGGCCTGTATGTGTGTGATTGTATGCCTATATGAACTCTTTTGAGTACTGTATCTGTACATATGTATATATTAGATACTTTGGCTGTTTCTGTGTCAATGGGCATGTGTTAAATATGACAATGGCAGCGAGTTGCATATCTGATATTTTGATGCCTGTTAAAGTGTTTGGGCACAGATGGGGCAGCAGTTGTAAAAGGGGCATTTGTGGGTGAAGAGGGAGAACATGGGGAGGAGGATTACACTTGACTCCACACACACACACACACACACACACACACACACACACACACACACACCCTGTCATCACATGTTACACTCCCCTGTAAAATACAGCAGGTTGACATCCATCCTCATCTTGTTACTGGAGCCACACAAATTCAGCCTTTTATTTTTTATTTTTTGTTATGCCCCTTCTTCCTTCTGCGTTGCCATGGTTACAGAGACACTTTGAATGTCAGGGTTTTTTTTGCTGAATTGTGACACACACACACACACACCAGCAACATACCAGTGCTATCACCACATCATCATATGGATTATTGTTTTTAACATGGCA
>JAPQRN010000025.1:19366489-19391444 GCA_037367275.1 Coranthus polyacanthus | reverse complement strand
TAAGACTCAGATCTCCAAACCCAGGCGTCGGGTTTATCTTCTGATCCTCTAAAACAGACTTCATGATGAGTTGGTTTGAAATCAGGACCAACTAACTAACTATAGCTAATTAGATATGACAAAACTGTATTGGTACCAGACAGAAGTAAATTTGGTCGGCAAAAATCAAAAGGTAGTGGAGATATTCATTTTTGAAAATGGAATATTCTTCATTTGGGTAAGAAATGATTTATGTTTATTTATATAATTACAGCAACAGCGTACTAACAGGAATACATGTGACAAATTATCCTTAGGGTTTCTTGGATGCGCAGCGAAAATTTCAACCCAATTTCTAGTGAAAAATAAGCAATTGGTGAGACTTAGGATGCACATAGTAATGATGACATTTAGCTCTGAGGGCCAATCTTTAAAAATGCATAACTAAAAAAGTAGTTGGAGTAGAGATTTAGGATTTTGAAAAGGAATCATTAACTTTTTTAAGTCATGAACTGATACAGCATTGGTGAGTTGGTATAGAATGACCACTATATTAAAATTATATGTATATATATATATATATATATATAATTATATACAGTGTTACAGTTTTGCACAGGCCTGAATTTTTAGCCCAGTCCAAGTTGAGGTGCTCTCATATTTTTTTTTTACTTACAAACATGAGGATCAAGCTGTTAGGCCAAAGCCTTTAGTATGCATGCAATACTTTATTATCATTATTATATCATTAGCTTTGTGCTTGTCATCTTTGAGCCGGGTCGTGGACCTCTGTCCTGCATGCAAGCACTAGTGTCATGTAAGTCACAAGGTCAGTCAGGGTTGTGTAGCTCAGCGCACAAAAGCTACACAAAAGCCTGATCTTCATTTGTGCGTGATGTCATGAATCCAGCAAGAAGGAGATCATTTTTCTTTTTAAAAAATTTTACCTAGTAAATCGACAGTTTACAACATGATTTTAAGACTGAGAATGAGACAAATTGGTTTTCTGCTATGGACGCTAGCAATTACAACCACAATGAACAAGCAATTATCTATCAAGTTTTTAGCTTTAACTTCAGTATTACAGAACAGAAAAGTAATCTCTGGCTTTTGATTATTATAATTTTGTTTTATGAGTAATCAGGCTGTACTAGACAGCTTTCTTTGTTTGGTGCTGTGGAGGGCCTCCCTCACTTGTTCACTCTAATGTTCACTCTGATGAACAGGGTTTTTTTCTACACAATAGTTTGATGTCATTTTTCTTTTCTTGCAGTCCTTTTTTGTGTTCCTGTCTTATATCACTGAGTATTTTAAATTCATGCGAGAAAACCTCAATATCTAAAGAAAGAATAGTTTCTGCGAGCGGCCGTCTTATGAATGTGAATTTGTCAGATATCGCACATTGCCTCAACCTTTGTTCCTTCTGTCCATCCAGGAGGAACGCCCGTGAGATAGTGTGCGTTACTCCAGCTGGCCTGACACCAGGCAGTGCATCAGTGTTGGTGGACATCGATGACGCTGAGCTCAGAAACCCAGAGGTCAAGTTTAACTACACCGAGGACCCCACTGTCCTACGGATTGAACCCGACTGGAGCATCGCCAGGTAAGCCACTGTGTTGTGTTCAGTTACTTTGCTTACTTGTTTTTAACCTTCAACTTTCTCGTATTTAGTCAGTTAAGTTTCAGAGAGCATCAATATAAGCCAAATAGGTACTTAAGACAAACTTGTATGAGTGTTTTTCTGCAGTCTGTCACCTTGGCAACTTACAGATTTTGGTTCTAGGAGGATCTTTACCGAGTTGCGACAACAGATAGCTGTGCACTGTGTTTTGTAGAAAGCCTTTGTCCTTATTCTCTTCAAATCCAAGCAGCACAGGAACGATCCTGCAGAGAGAGAAATAACTGCACCAAACCAAAAAGGTTGTTTTGCCACGCTTCAGAAATATCAGAGCCAAAATCAAAAAAACAAGCATTCTGTGCAAGTTCATTTTCTAAGACATCCAGGTCATGGAACATTAAATCAACAAGAGGTTTCAGTGTGTGTCCAAACACCATCATCAGCTGTAAAGTGTGACAGAAAGTAACTATGGCAAAAATACACATAAAGAAGTCACATGATCAGCACATGACATGTAATGTAAAAGTCACATGACGACTGCAGATGTCTTTTAAGTGTTGACTGACTCTCACGACTGGTTGGAGCAGAAACTGGGAGTAATCAGCACCTTGCAACATTAAACAAGCATTGAAACGTTGTGGTTTTCAAGAATGGGCATTTATTAAAACACACGCAAAACACAAAATGATGGCTGGACAGTCAAAGAAAACAAATTGCAATGCCTCAAAAAACCATGTTGTCACTCCATTGTAGCTTTCTCCAAGCGCAACATCCAAACGTCGCCAGAGCAATATTGTATATGCTTTCAAATGCAGTGAGGACTGTAAAGACCTTCATACAAACGAAAACCAAATGGCCACTGAACCGATAAATGTCCCAACACAGGCCAGCAAACTCCTCAGGATTCAGCAGTCTCCACACATTTACAACAAGGAAAAATAATTACAAAAGAAATGAAAAACAAAAGAGTTTTCAGGATCATAATATACACATCCTAGGTAAAGGAACATAGGTGGTTTGAAAGAGGTGTCAAGTGGTGCAGTCTTCAAAAAAACAGAGGAGGGGGTTTGAGACATCACATCATAGTCATAGTCAGTACAGTTTTGAACAAAAACAGTTTGTGTTCAAAACTGTACATACATGAAAAGCCCGAGACAGGGAGAGCAGCAGCAAACTAATGGTATGCTCAGTTTTTGTCTCATAGATTGTAAACCCAAGAATATAAAAATGACTCACTGAAATCCATTTAGAAATGTACGGATTATAGTGCTTTTTATGTAGAAAATGTTCAGCCCCCCCCCCATTTACTTGTATGTGTTTCCACTACAATTGTGACTGGTCCACTATGGCAGACATGTTGACAGCATCAATCTGTGATAGAGATGGGGGCGCCATCTTCTCTGGCAAACACACTTCAGCGACATCTCAAGTAGTCATGTGACTTTTACATCGCATGTCATGCACTGATCATAAGACTTCCTGGTTTTTAATTTTCTTGCTACAGTTACGTCACACTTCATAACTGAACTAACTAAAAATCATCTTATAGTCCCAACGATTCCAGTAAAGGTTTTCCCGACAAAAAAAACAAGCAGCTATTGGGTTTTTTTAAAGCAGGTTGTGATGTGGTGTTACAGCCTTGATACTTGGTTTGAAAAAATGTTTGTGTGCGCTTCCTTGCGCTTTAGCAAGATAAGCTGTACAAATTTGCGGACCTTCTTGCAGCAGTGTGAGAAGACTTAAATGTTAGATAAGAGCTCTGACAGCAGTTTGGATGGAGGTAAATTGATGGTTCTCCCGGAGATTTTTAATCTGGCTCAAGCAAGACATTTGGAGTTGAGGGAATCAGCATCAGTAGCAGCAGCAAGACTGATCAGAAATGCGAAAATGTGAGCTTGTCAGTTCACACAGCCCCATTAATTGTTTGACTGAGATTGGTTATTGAAGAGTGGGCTAATGCTAATCAGCTGATGGCATGCGAGACATTCAATCTCTGCCCTAATTTGATGTAACTTTTAGTTTCCAAAGATGCTGAGCCTCCCTCAACCTGTCATGCGGTTTTAGTATATTCCCAGCTAAATGAATGAAGACCCTCCACTATTCAGCATTGAATATGACAGGAGCATCACTAGGGAGTACACACACTAGCAAAGAGTTTCACATTAGAGAGATTTACTGGCAGGGAGGGCACACACAGACACACACATACTGTATTAGTCTATATGATGGATATCAGCACTAAAGAAACTATCTCTGTGGCTTTTCTGAAGCCACAGTGTAGCTTGGTTTTATTTCTCTGTGGGAGGTTGGTGGACTTTTTTTGTGTGATGTATGTGACTTTTTTATTCTATTATTTGCTGCTTTCTAAGCGGCTGCTACACCTGTCAAACTTTCTATTACTGCACAGATCATATGTAGTTCACAAAGATGACTGTGGCAGATTTGGATTTGGAACGTGGAGAAGTCAAGCTTGACAGGCTTCCCCTTCCTCTAACCTATGATTGACTTGTCATTGCTTAGGGGGAAAGGGGTTTTAATTCATTGAAGATGCTGAGGTGTCTTTAGGTAGTCTCTTTTAACTGCACAGCAGCTCCTAACAGAGACAACAAGAACAGAATCACCTGTAATTCAGTATCCATGTTGAATTATCAGCTGGGAGTTTTCTTCCGTGAAGGGTCACTTGACAGGGGGTTGATGAATCAGAGAAGGATACGTGGTGACAGATAAGACCCAGGCAGCAAATGGGAGTGTCTGCATCACTGTATCTAAAAGTTATTGTATCTAACATTTTAACCTTTCGGGAGGTTAAAATGCTGGAGTAGTGTGGACACGAGGTGTAAACGCAACAAAAGTTGTACGTTTTAAAACAAAAACATATAAGTGTGGACAGGGCCTAAAATAAGAATACTAACGGTAACAGAATACAAACACTGATCTCCTGTGTCTGTGTCCACAAGTTTGTTTTATTCTGTCACATCTGACTTCCTCCCATTAAGGAGTTTGAGATTTTGCCAGTAAAATGGCAATACTTTCTGTTTTAGCCTACTTATTGTCATTTTTATGGTGAGGCCGGGCTGGTTTCCCCGCATTTTACTTTTTTTCCTCTCCTGCACCTGTTTTTCTTTCTCTGTGTTGCTTCCTTCCCTGTGGTGATTCATCAGTAGATGGTAGCAGATAGATGCAGAGCTTGTTAGAGAAGAGTGTTGATGAATCCTTCCGTGTTCCCTTAGCCCAGTAGGACTGGCCGAAAAGCAGCTGAGGCCCAATCACTGACCCGCACACCCACTGTGAGGGTGTGTGTGCTGAGCTCAAAACTGGGGTTGTACTTCAGGAAGCTCACTCAGGGGTGTTGATCCCCCATAAAGAAAGACTCATGCAAGAACACACATACATACACCTTTGATTTCCCAGAGTCCCTGATGTTTGGCCAGACATCCCTCCTCCATCTGGCTGTGAAACCACAAAACAACACACACCCTTACAAAGCAGTGACCAGAAAGCGACAGACAATGAGTGTGCTACCTTGAGCTTAGCTAGCAGAAGCTTTAATTTAGCTATTACTTTTCAGCCAGTGCCCTCTGTCAGGGCGTCACATGTTGGCTCGGGGGGGAAAATAACCAGTGAGATGCAGTGTCATATTTGTTCACATTTGCCTCATTGTCTGCTTTTTTGCAAAGACACGCACACCTGCAGAGCGTGATCGTTGTGTATGGGTGATGATAGCAAGATGGGATGGATGGAAATGTAAGAGAGCAGAGAGGAAAAAGTGCATTATCATTGTGCTTGGCTGATGATATTCCATTTAGGATGAAGACGGAGCACTTCAAAAATAAATCAATGACAAGAGTGCTCATCTGGGACCCTGAGGAAAGATATTGGTGAAGCGGTAGAGGTTAGAGAAGCAATTTTTTGAGCAAAATATTCAAATCTCCCAAACTGGCTGTGTAAATAAAGCAGATGGATAAGTGGCGTGCAACTCCTTCAGTAAGTACTGCCAAAGTGCCCTTAAGCAAAACGTTGAATCTCCCAAAGCTGCTTAATAGTAAACGCTAGAAAATCAGTACTGAGCAATTCCACAATTCCCACAATATGCTGCGATTAAAATGTACTCAAACAAATGTAATGTATTTCATTTTAGTGTTTGAGTGATACTTTCATTTCTGAGTATATTTTACTTATGTGTTAAAGGTGTAATATGTAACATTAAAATATATAAAAATGTTCAAATTCAGAGAAATGCATAATTTAATTCAACGTAATGGCCCGTTTCCCGTTTTGGTCATCTGTCAGTGGCGTCATATCCCCTTAAGTGAAACACGATAAACACCGGATCAAACATCAAACACAGAGTAAATAAAACAGTAATGCCGAAGTATTTTTTGCATGTCATTTTGCAACACGGTAATCCAGTAGAGGGCTAATTTATTCATATATTTCAGTATCAACCTAGCTTACTATGATATACGACCAGCAGTTTGTACAAGCCATCGAGCTAGTGTGTATTGTAACGTAACAGCTAAGTTACGATTAGGTACGTAGACTCATCTAGTGTTAAGTTAGCATTTAACACGACATTAGCTGACGTTACTTATGTAGCAAGTGATTCATTAGAAGGAAATGACGTAACGTGAATATACTTTGTTTTAGTGTATGTGAATAAAACTTCAACACACTCGTATTTAACTGTTAACTTTAATACCTCATCTGTGATTATTAATACCTGAGTCAAATAGATGTTGGTATTTGGAGACCCCATGCAGCCGAAATGACATACTTTGTCTTTAATGTGACAATGTTTAGCCTTTTAAGAAATCTTTTAAGAATCCTTGGCTGCAGCATAAAATACTGCATAGCTCCCAAAAATATCTTGCTGCTGGTTGTGGAAAGGCTTCTTGGAGATTTCCATTACATTATTGTTCATACGCTACCCTATCTGCGTCCTCCCTGGCAGTAAAACACATTACACAAGCCTTCAGAAACTCCTGTAGGTTAAACTAAACCAACAAGAGATACAGCAGCTAACCTGTAGAGTCTAGCTAGCAAGACAAGCAACTTGTAGGCTGTAGACAACACATAATGCAACACATTCTGTATGAGCTGTGTCGACACTGTCTTATGTTCGAGGCAGTGCTGTAAATATCTGACAGTCAAGCATGTGGTCAAAGCCGGGGGGGAGGGGGGAAAAACTAAACAGAAAACATAAATAGAGGCTGGAGATGGTAAGACAGGTAGGAGAGCAGACACCTAGAACAACAGCCCGTGGATTTCCCCAGTTATCCCAGAGAGTTTATCCTGATTGTCTTGTTGTCTTTTCCCCAAAGCATGTACCTAAGCTAAAGAGACTTACTTACACAAAGAGACAAGCAACAGGGATACAGGGACTCAGTGCAAATAAACATCAAAACCCAAGGAGGAGAAGAAAGGAGGCAGAGGACAGGCAACGTTATAAGAAGAGTCTGCCTCGTCCCATGATGCATTCGTGGCAGTGACATAAACATCTAATTAAAATCTGTTCATTTGAACGTGGCCTCAGCTCCATGACTCCCTTGTTAATCAGCTGCCTTCATCTCTCTTATAGAGAGCACAGTAACAGGCTTTGGGGCTTTTTGTCAGGATCTCATAAACAATATGAGCACATGGTATATAATGTACAGGCTTTGATGCGTGGCTTATGCAACAGTATGTTAATTTACCATCATAAAAACTTTATCTAAACATGCATTGCTATTTAGAAAAAAATAAGCAGGTTAAATTAATCACTGTATGGGGATCTTTCAAACTAATAGGCGAAAAATACAGGAGTACATTTCCTTGCTGTGATATATCAGGAAACTGATTTGCATTCAAAGGGGAATGGAGAAGATGGAGAAAAAAAAATCACGGACAGAGTTTTCATTTAAGCAGAACTTTCACAACATTACAACTTCTTAACATTAATTAGACTCTTCTCAGCAGAACAGACTTGATTTGTACAAAATCAATTGTACCACATCACAGCAGGGTTTCATGGCACTCAGCCTTGGTGAGTTGAAGTGTCTTGCTTTCGGTTGCTTAAGCTGAATTTGGCTCTTGAAAATTACAGTGCTGCAGTAGAAGACGAGAATGCAGCATAACAGGAAGGGAATGTTTCATAAAATTCAAATTAAAAGCCAGTCGTCACTACATAGAAATCCCCCAACACCTGACTACCTCCTCCTCACCAACTGTCACACCATTAAATGACGATATGGCGCCCAGACTAACATTCATTTCTTACACACGGAGTTAATACTGTTATTCTAGGACACTCAGAATGAATGGGACTTGTTCTCCATCTCGTAATAGGCAACATGCCAACAGAATAAAATACTGTAACTGAGCAGAATATCCGCACCTAAGTTCCCTTTCCACTGTGAGAGATAGTATGTCTGCCTTTGTCTTTTGTCTCTTTCCTTCCCTGTCTTACTTTTTATTGTTATTGTCTAATCTATCTAGATTACCACTACAGATCAGGGTCTAGCATGAGCCAGCCTGACTCTCTATCAAAGAATTAAGAGATCACTGTATCCCTTCTCATACTATTGGTGCTTGTGCACCACATTGTTCCAGATAAGTGTCAGATTAATGTCTAGATTGAGAAGACACACACCTAACTCAGTGGGTTTACACCATAAGACATCAAAAGATACATTATTGCAACCTTTCTTGTTTTTCTCCTGTTGATAGGTTAATTTTGTACTCAACATCAAACCAGAGCCAAGGTTGAAGGGATTGCTTCACCTACAGGACTTAGATGTACTGCCCTGGTCAGATGCCAGATTCTCTTGAGTCACGAATACAAAGAATACTTTCTTACCTGAGGTTGTCAGTTAATAGCTTGCTAGAGATTAAACACACAAAAGTAGCAAAGCAGGGACCAGATTTGGCAACTGGATGTAAGACCTTGAGATCTTAAGTTGCCTTACTGCGTCTCTAGCTTGATTGGTGTAAAGAGATAAAGAGCTGTCAACACCAGCTATTGTATCATAATCCTCCAGTTTAGAAGAAGTGGGTTTAGTGGTGGAGTTGCCAGTTTTCCTCTGGAGATTCAGTGAGAAATTTAATCTGTTGGCACAATGTGCACAGCATAGTTTATGTAGCAAGTATACACTGTACAAAAAAAGTGGACGTAGCCACTGGTTTGTGGACTACTGTTTTAAGGTTTGAGTTGATATTTTGGCCATCGCCACCTTAGGTTTTTGGAGCCAGAAGTGTGAAACCTGCTAAGCTAAAGCTAACTTACTGAAAACACCAACAATTGTGCTAACTAACACTGGTGCCACCAAGTAATCCCAGCCACTTGCCGTACAGTTGTGTTTGATAACAGTAATGCCAGCTTTGCACAACGTATACGTCACTCACAGACCATATTAATGCTAACATTAGCCAATGTGGCTAAGCGACGCTTACAGGCTGGGTTTTGCAAGTAAGAAAACAACGCACAAATGAAACAAGTGCTTTCGCTTGAAACATTTGCAACCAAATCTTTTAATGGTCTTGCTACTAGCAGTCTTCAGTGGTATTACAAGACACTTCCACATCGGCTTCAATTTCAGATTGCGGTTGAAAGTCTATTGTACTACTATCACAATCAGGCAATACAGTCAAACTCGTATCCAAATGATCGTGAGTTTGCGATGAAGAGATGGGCCAGCACAGTGTTCAGGTCAGCAAAAAATGTGTCAAAATATATCAAGATATCTGTTGTTAAAAATAATCCAAGCTGCGTAACATTCAAGAACTGTAAAAAAAGCACAACACATTGAGCGAACAAAAGGTGAGTGTATGGAATATGAGCATTAAACAGTTATATAGTCAGGGGCAATCACAGTAATCCATTTCTTTTGTCAGCGGTATCCCTTTGCCGAGAGCTGTAGATTCCCAAGAAGCAGAGGGAGTAGATCTTAAAACACTCATTTTATGGGTATATGCAGCATATTGGGATCTATTTACAGAGAAGAGGTGCAATGCATTCCTCCTCCAGCCAGCAAGAATCTGTGGAGAAATAGGCTTGCCACTTGAACCTCAGACTTTACCTAGACCCACAGTAACCATTGGAAGCCCACTCCATGTTTTCAAAAAATGTTTTAGTGTCCAATGGGAAGTAAGGGAGCTGTACATTGTTTGACTTTCTTCCCTGAGCCTTTTATTTTAGACAGCAGTGAGAAACTACAGTAAAACACCCTCGAGCCAGTGAGAAGCCTGCAGAAAGGCAGACGTTAAGGATTTTATATTTTAAGTATTTCTATCACAGGTACAGCTGTAGCCCAGGTAGCTGATAAAGACAGCGATCTTCCACCAGTAAACAAAAATAGTCCAATCAGAGGCTGGAACTACAACGGTAAAAGGATGAAGGTATCAAGGAGAGGGTTAGGCCATGCAAAGATGAAATGTCAGTGTAGCATTGGCAGGAGTTCTCTGCGGTAACTTCTGTAGTAGGGATTTTATTTTACTAGTAATCAATGTGCCATCAAAGGAAACAGAAGCAGAATGAAATCCGTGTAGACCAACATGGAATACAGTTAAACTGTATCTAAAAATACTTGGGCTCTTGATTTATGTTGTTAGTCGTGGGGAAAAGATCAAAATATCTTCCAAAATCATCCATCCGAGTAGACTTTCTACAGAATGAGTTACTTGGAGTTACTCCGCCTTTACACACCACTCACCACCAAAATGACACATCGAGGGTTCAGCCAAGTTCTGGCTTCTGTGTTTACTGCATATATTTGCTGAAAATATGTACAGTATCTCTCAGGATCTTTTCTCTCCTCTCAGTTTCTCGCTCTGCTCCTTTTTCTCTCATTCTCATTCTCATTTTTGTTTTTTTTCGCTTTCACTCATATGCTCCCTTGTGTACTTATTCTTGCCTCATTTCTCAGTAACTTCTACATAAAGGGGTCATCCCAAACACAAACACTTCACCTAATGCCCATGGCACTCCACTATGCATTAGCAAACGTTTTATGATTACTACAAGGCAGTCAAGTTATTTTAAAAAGTTTTTGAATTATATCTGTGATGTTAACCAGCCAAGCAAATCATATTATTTTTTATTAAATCCCCAGTAGCATGTTTCTTCTTCACTTTCACTCATTTAATCAAATATTTGTACCAAATGTTGCCACACTTGCTTTGTCCACGTTCTTGGGCACAGCAGAAAAAAAAGATTGAACATTTTTTGGAACACGTGTTGCTCTAATATTGTCTTGCATATTTAATGAGCGTGTGTTCTTTTGTCCCTGTTCTCTTCGTCTCTCCGCGTACAGTGGCGGTACTCTGCTGACAGTGAGTGGAACCAACCTGGCAACCATCCGAGAGCCAAAGATCAGGGCCAAGTACGGACAGGCAGAATCCTTTCATGTAAGTAGTCGATGTTACCGATACACCCAGACTCTCACCCAGAACATGGGGGAAAAAAACACAACACAACGTAAGCACACAGGTTTAGAAACAAGCATTCGTAGGTTAACTCTCTACATCCGCAGAGGAAATCTGCAAACAATCTACTGCTCCTGTATTGCTGCTGAAGGTGGCAGAAAGTCCCTCTCTGTGGGTTCCTCACGTGTCTTCTCGCTACGGCTACAGCTTCAGACATCTAGCTCTACCTCAGGCCACGCAGCTTTTCAAATGTCACTGCGGCACACGAGTGTTCATGTCACTAAAAGAAGGAGTTAACGTGGGAGAGACTGTGTATCTGAGCGAGGTAGAGAGAGAGAGAGAGACAGAGAATGTTTTGGGGAATAAAGAATAAAAAAACCCCTGCAAATTCTCAAGCGCCATCTGAAAGGTTTCATCGGTTCCATATATAATGTTCACAAAGTGCTTGCGTGATTGTCACTGTCAAATGAAGCTCTAGTAGTAGTTGTAGGGTTAAGAACTGAGCATGAAACAATACTACGGTACTTCAACTTTCAGATAAAACCATCGTTTATTGAGGCAAACGGCCTACACGATGCTTCCCACGCAGCCCTTTATCAAAGTGCTTTGCACTTAAAGGACCATACTGACATTTGTGAATGTTGACGCACATTTCCTTCATTTTACAAATGCTTCTTTGCCAGCCATTTTCCAGCGCATGCACGCATAGTGATTTCCAGTTTTCACTGCTGTCACACAGACTTTGCTTTGTCTTGCTTTTGACTTAAATCTTACCTACAATATGTTATGTATCTCAGTAAACACCAGGTCTACTTCCAGTAACTAATGAGCAAGCTCTATATGCAAAAATGCATAGTTGCCGTGTGAAATTTGTAGATAATGGCCTTACACATGCAAAGACATATGTACAGTCCTTCAACCGGTCCTGTAAATTGATGCAAACATGACCATGACATCATGTATTCATGTATTCTCCAAAGCAATAATGTAAAATAGTCTCAGGTACAAGCAAAGGCACACAGCACATTGCACATTATTAACAGTTGATCATAAATTTGCAACCAATTTACATGTCCAATAGGTATAACAGCATTGCGGTTTCTCAGGAACATTGACTTACAAAAAGGAATAATTATTATACCTAACAGATCCATTTCAAACAAAAATTACACCCTGCTGGTGTTTGCTCTGCATTTGCGCTACATCCAACTTTAGCTAAATTATAATAAAACTATTATTTATGTCAGTGGTAATCGCAGTTTTATTTTAAGCCTAAGTTTGCTTGTTTCTCCACATGCCTATGGTTCTTTTTTATCAGAAAATTTTAGCTGAGCAAACGTAAGTAGACCTAACTCTTTCTCATTTCCACTTGTTTGCAGAACTGCACAGTGTATAACAACTCAGTCATGGTGTGCCTGGCTCCGTCTGTGGCGGATTCAGAGCTGGGCTTTTCCGACACAGGCACCGGTCCGGATGAGATCGGGTTCTACATGGACAACGTAAATGCTCTCGTGGTCGTCAATGAGACATTCAGCTACTACCCCGACCCCGTGTTTGAACCGCTGAGTCCCTCTGGGATACTGGAGCTCAAACCTACATCGCCTCTCATACTCAAGGTCAGAAATGCAAGAATATGACTTTCTATAAGTGTCCTGGTGTTAAATGTGTGTCTTGTGTAAAGCACTGGCTAGTGAGAAAACCTTCAAAACCTTAAGGGACGTGTTCAAACAATGCAGCTGTAACATTCAAGCCCGTACAAGCACGTTTCTTCATTTTCTTCAAGGGATGATAGAGCACGTGGAAAGTAAAATGTTTTGACAGTGCTAGCTGATGTGCACCAGTAAGTGGCTAATTTCTTAACAACAGATCACATCAGCAATTTAAATGTCAAATTAAATTGTGGGCAAAATCAAATTTATTTAAATTTAACCTCAAGAACTTGTGGATTGAAACCCTTCTGACAGCACTAAGCTTTGAAAGAACAGAAAGCCAAGAGTGAAAAACGTAGCATGCTATCACAGTTCGGTTGTAGTAACTGTACTTTGGTCATGCCACACCTGTATTTGACCATTTGGTCATAAAACAGTTCCACAAAAGAAGTGCGGTGTATATAACCATAATGAGACAGAACTAAATGGTACAAGTAAGCATCTTGAGTTAACAGCGTTGATGTATTTTTCAGTTAGCGAGAGAGCTAACTAGCTAAATCACAGAACTATTATTTTAAACATGTTCCTCTGTTAGTTTAAAGCGAATTAGCTTGTCAGCTAGCTGCCGGCTTCACAGCACAAAACTGTAACAGGGTTTTGTTTAACTGATGTCTTTCACAGACGTAAAAGAGCTGCAGTTTGATATAAATAACATTAATATGATAGATTTCCCCCCCCCCTCGCAGTTAAATTTTTAAGCACAGTATTGATTCTTATCAGCTAAAAAGGTGTGTGTGTAAATACAGTCTGTCCACATGCACAATATGTGTGTACACTTGTAAAACACTAAATATTTCAACTTCAGTCTCATGTAGTGTTAGATACTTGTTTTTCTCCCAAGGTTTTTTACTTTCAAGTTGCCTACAAGAGTCATACTCGCATACTGAACCTATCTTGTATTTGTAATGGCAAAACACCCACACACTAACACCAGCATTTTTTCTGATACAAGGGAGGGAAAAAAAACACTCAAATGTGTTTACAAGGTCTCTCTGAGGAGCAAAAATTCTCACAAATTTATAATTGAAAGCAAATGTCCACGCCTTCCCAGGCCAATTTTTGTCCTCCAGTAACTAACAGCAACTTCTTTAACTGCCGTCCTCCTCGGCAGCCTGGAGCTCTCTTAAATAACAGTCCTTTCAATTTGTGTAATTAATTTCTAGTGCTAGAAGGGCAGTGTGAAGGCACCCAGGCACACGGTCGAAGAGATTTGGATTATATTGGTTTTCATTTTCATTAACAGTGATTGGACATAAGTATATGAATTTAATTGGCAATTTCTGAGCTGTGTCTGAGTGTTAATGTGTTGTCGCGTATAGCTCACCTGAAATGTTTAGTCAAAGAGTGATTAAAGAGGATTTATGGCTGCGGAAATATATGTATGTAAAATTTAAAAAAATGAAATAACCAGCAGATCAATGGCTGAAAGTATTATTTTTCAATAATTTATCTATGTAACTTCTTAAGGTTCGTGTACTATTAAGTCTAAAAGGATGACTGTAAACATATTCAGCTCGTAATATACTACAGTGTAACAGCATTTTCTTTGGAAATAAATCTCAGTCCCTTTTTTCTGTCTCATGTGAGCATGTGACGCTGTTTATTGCCACGAAGACGCTGAAAGCAGCGTAACCATCGTAATTTATTTCTTAAATGATCATTTATTAGCAAAGAGCTTCTCAGTAATTGCCAAATCTCCTGCTTGGCTTGTTGGTGGAACTGCCTACCCGTTGGAAGTGCTGATGAGATGGACAAAAATGCAATTTGGCAGGGTGGGATGTGGGGGTTAGCATTTCTCAGAGATGTGTGCAGCACACGCTCGCCACGCAATTAATTTCTCATCTCAAGTGTCGGGTGTGTTTTTACCGAGGTGTGTTAGGAAGAGATGAAAACATTTATGTGGTCTCGGTGTTTTCGTGAGTGCTTCCCTTTGTGTGTTTGTGTGTTATTGAGAGCTTGTCCCCGCACGATGCTTCTTGACTGTTGCGCGTATGTGTGGCAACAGCTCTGTGTGTGGCTGAAACTCGACTGCTTGTGCGGTTTGAACTCTGCGCGTGTGTGTGTGGCTGAGACGCCGTGCTTGCGTGCGTGTGTGTTGATAGAGGGAATAGGATGCATGTTTACAGGGTTGCAGAGCCGGGCCGGGTGGCGGCCTGCAGAGACGATGGGATTGGAAAACTGAGTCTGTCTCTGCGTCCCACTGCTAAGCCAGCAGGAAACGCGGCAGCTATCTCCTCTCTCTCCACATTTTTCTGTCTATCTTGCACGCTCAACGGCTCTGCTTCCTACTCATTCCCCATCTCTCTCTCTGACTTTAGAGTATATTCCTCTGCCTCCTGAATCATATTTTTCTCCGCCTCGCAATCTCTCTCCACTCGACGCGTCGCCATCGTTCCTCTCCGACTTGTTTTCTTTGTATTCATCCGTCCTCCTGTTGCTTTTTGTTTTCTTGCTGTTACTCCGGTTTCCTTTCATCACACCACTAACTGCCTTCCTTCCACTGCAAACAAAGCGTGTGTCAAGTTGAAGCAAGTGTAGTTGATATTGTAATGAAAAACCGCAAGTGAAATTGACAAATGTTTGGATTTACACACCTCTCGTAAAGAATATGGAAGAATGAAGAGGCAAAAATATTGTTGGTGTGTAGTGTGGTGAAAGTGTATGTGTGTATGTTTGGTTGAATACGTTTCTGCTCTGCAAATTATCTTTGTTCCTTTCTCTATATTTCCCCTCAATTTTGTGGTTTAATTAATCACAGCAGAAGACCAAAAGTCTGTGTCTGTGAACCCTTGATAGATTAACACATGCTGTTTACTGTAGGCACAGGCCCAGTAAAGTAGTCCAAATATACATTTTTCAAAATGACTATCACAGAGATTACCCCTTTCAAACCAACATGGAATGGATTCCGTTCTGGTTCACGCACCTAACTTTGAACCATTCAGAGCATTTACAACAAAAATAAATAAAGATAAAAAATAGGTTTCCCCCTGACCTGAAGTGTGACCCATTGTGAGCAATATCATATTGTACAGGTGGGAAAGACAGGATGGAGAAGACAACAACAATGAAGAAGTCTGACAATCTGGCGTGAAAAAGAATGCGCAGTGGTCTACCAAAGAAACCAAGTTACAAAGTAGTGCAAAAAAGACTAAGATGTACAGTATGCTGAACTAGTTGAAGGGTTGGCTAAGGCCGGTTTCACTCAAATGCAAGAGTGAATCATAAAAAAAATAAGGATTACCAAGACTCAAAAAAAAGATTTGTGTATTGTGGTTCTGCTCAGAACTGGAAATGCAGACTGGTTCGCTAAACAGCACCAAGGTTCTTTGAATCTGTGAATCTTTGTTTGTGGTTCCCGACTGAGAACCACAAACCAATTACTTCAAGTGACCACTTTTATTATTTAAAAAAAAAAAAGATGGTTGGGAATGGAATAAGATGCTTTCCTTTCAAACAAAACTTACTGCGTTCATAAATATTCCTCACCTGACCGTACCATTTTCTTCTGCTCGTGTTGTTCCTCAGGGTCGCAACCTGATCCCGGCGGCTCCAGGTAACAGTCGCCTCAACTACACTGTGCTGATTGGAGAAACTCCCTGCATCCTCACCCTGTCTGAGAGCCAGCTGCTGTGTGAATGGCCCAACCTCACCGGACAGCACAAAGTCACGGTCAGATCACGACTCTGTGTCCTCTGCCTCTTTATCTCTGTCTGCATGTGTAACACTTTGACCTGGTTTGACTTTGACTCTCTAAAATGGTTGTGATCATATTTTGAACAGAAAGGAAGAATCAGTATCAGTGGCTGTAAGAGGACGTTGTGTTTTAGGACGTTCTTGGCCGAGGTGTTCACTAATGTAATTTATTTCTTAACTTATTCTTTCGACTACAATTTTCTGTTTCTGCAAGGTTTATGAAAGGACAAAAAAAATACCACCTGTGCTTCTTGCTAAATCCACTCTGACCCAATAACATTATGAATATGAAACCATTCAAGCCTGACAGTGTCGGCCCATAATGTCACTCTAACCTTGCTGAGTTATGGGAATAACGCTTTGTGTCTTTTCTAAACAATTTCCTCTGACAGATCCAGGATACGCTCTACTGAGCTTGCACACCAAAGCTAGCTGTTAAATATGTAACGCTTAATTAACATGTTGATCTTCATTGGCCTTTGGCGAGACTGTTGCACGAATGAAAGTAGTGGAAGTTTGGTTAGTTTTGTCACAGGAACCAGAGGCACGGTGTAAAAGTATGGCCGTGCGTTTAGAATACAAAGCGGTGATGTCGAGTTAATCCATTACGGCTGCACTGTCTGAAACTCAGGAAAATCATTCACTTGCTCGCATAATGTGCTCCACATGACCACAGTGAACCTGCAGACATGTCTGCAGATGAAAAGCATGTTTCTTTGTATCCACTGAAGCGTATCCACTCGAGCAGCTGTGCAGGCGTCAGCAGTTCTCCGCTGCAGGTGCTGCTGCTTGTGGTTTTGAGAGGTTTTCAAGTTTCCCTCACTGCTGTTTCCATTTTTCATGTATTTTTATTAGACTCATTTTACTTTGATGTCAAACACTTTTAAAAGCACACCCAATAATGTCCCTAAACCTGAGTAAATCCATAAGCCAATCATCCGCCTGCACCAAAGCTACGCTCATCTCCGCCGCTCCTAAACTTCAGCCAAGCATGCACACCTACATTTTGGCACCATAGTACAACCCAAACAATGTAGATTAGGAAACGGCATCAGAATATTCACCGCAACTTTAAGCTTGTTTGGTTAAATCTCTTCACACCATGACATTCACATCTGTGTTATATGTGTTGTAGTATATTCACGGGTGATGATTGCTGTACGCTGTGTCGGGTGAATGTAAATGGGGTGCCTTCTGTTTGGTCATAAACCTGCCCTTGTAGCCCTTGTACTTGTCAAAAGGTGATTTATGGCTTCTGAGATAACAAGGGGTGCAGCGTAATCAAATCCAAATGCTCATTTCTTTAAAGGTTCAGTGTGCAATATTTGGTGGCATCTAGCCCTGAATACCTGTCACCTCACCCTCACCTACGGGGGCTGCAAAAAACACAGAAGGATCTCTCTAGAGCCACAGTTTCATTTGTCCAATCTGGGCTTTTTGGTTAATGGGATAATTGTCTGTTCTGAGCTAATGTAAAAACATGATAGCACAACATGACGGACTCGATATTTATGGCTCATACTAAGGTAACAAAAACCTATAACTATTAACTATTCATATTTTTAGTTGATATACACTAATGAAAACATAATTATTAATATTATATGTCATTTCTGCCATAGATCCTCTTAAATCTTACATACTGAACCTTTAAACAGTAGACATTTATTTAAATTCTGACACAAAGCTCATCATCGGTCCTGTTTTTTGTTTTGTTTTTTTCAAAGACATATTGCCAAACTGGGCCTATAGCTGTTTGGCAATATTTCCCCTCCAACCTATTCCTGTAGTACTCAAGATCAGTCTTTTTGAAGGTCTCAGTCTCGTATTAGATTTGACTGTATTTTTACCTGGTCTTGTCTCGGTCTCATACAAAAGGGACTTGAGATTTTATTTCAAGACCCGTCAAGACTTCAACTGCGGGGATATCGCTAAATTGAATGTGCATTTTTTTTATTTATTTGTTAACATCATCACTGTGATTCGATGTAAAACATTCTACTTCAAATGCAACCAGTAACTTGACTCATTTCTAATGTGAAATATTTGGAGATATACTGTGTATATACTCTATTTTTCAGGACTTTAGTTTCAGTTGTTTTTGAGCTATTTGCTACCTAGCTAGGTGTACTAGCATACCTCATTTAGTTAACATATATTCAGGGATGTAGCTAAGTGTTAGATCCTAGAGATGACAGGACATGCAGTGACAAACTGCTACATTTTTGCTCGTGATAATCAAAGACGAGACAGCCACAACAGCTGCAACACATGTAGCTAATGTACATAAAGTTATATTACATCAGTGTTAGCTAATGTCAGCTGTGGCTCATTCACCCAATCTTGTGCTTGATACTGAAAAATACACATCTGCCCCCTTTTTGTGGAAGTTTAATCACTTTAAAGATGATTGTTATTTCCGTGTTATGGTAAGAAAATGAACTGGTTTGGCCATGTCATACCATATCAGTGTTCTTATGTAACTATAGGTTACTCAAGAATATGACAGATTACAGTAGAATATAAAAAGATTGGTTTGCCGTACTGTCCGTTCCATGCACCTGTCCTTGTGTTGGTCTCGGTTTTGACTCAGTCTCATCCCCTCAAAGTCTTGGTTTTCTCTCAGTTTGGATACACTTTGGTCTTGAGTCGGTCTAGGTTCAGGTGGTCTCGAATAGAACACTACCCCAACCACCGCAGCCACCGCAGATAAAACCTAACTCTGGGGGAAACACTGAAATATATATTTGTGGATGGTTGTCTAAAAGCGTGAGTTAAGAGAGGCGACACTGTCACCCTTCTCACTGCCAATTAGTATTTGTTACTTAAAGTGAGGTCACAGTTTTCCAGCAGATGCACTATATCCTCAGACGACATGAATGCGGTATAAATTTGAGCAGTATTAAGATGGTGACACATTTTCTAGGCATGTGTCTATTTTTATTCTGCTGACAGACTGAAGGACTGATGGAGGAAGTTAAAAAGCTGAAGGCCAAAACAACAAACAAGTTTCTTAGAAAACTCAAGGGAGGTGCACAGCTGCCAACACACAGCTGAGCATCTAAAGGGACACTCAAAGACACACAGGCACGCACACTTTTGGTTTTTCTTTACTGTACACCCACACTATGTCTGGACACCCATTGGGGTCCCCTGAATGTAGGTCGTTCTACATGGGGGTATGACTGTGCTACAGCTGTGTCCTTCTCCGTAGCCCTCTGTACCACGCATAAACACAAACCAGTTAGCACGCACATGCATAAAACAAACCACAAACACAGGCCAACACTTGTGCATATAGTAGCACACACACCGCAGATAAGATAGGAACAGACAGCTCTATTTTTTCTTCGGCTATTGTCAGGCGAAGGACTAACTCCACCACCCCCGCCAACACATTGCATCGCTCCGATATTCAACATGACATTTCGTTCAAAAAAAAAAAAAAAAGAAGAGAGAAAGAAAGGGGGGAGGGGTAAAAAAAGAAAAAAAAAATCAAGTGAGTTCCACCTTGGAGCTGGCTGGTTCCGTTGAGAGCTATCATATTGAATTACATGGATGCGCTGTCAGTGGCTTTCTAGGTATATTGGCTGTAGCTAGCGGGGAGTAAATGTCATAAAGATATAGTGAAATGACTGTGAAAGGACATTGGTGATAAGTTTAAAAGGGGCAGGAGGTGGGGAGGGGTGGCTGAGTGGGTGCACTGACAGGATATTCAGACAAACATCCAAATGTGTTTAGAGTGAGTGCTGCGTCGCCTGGCTGAGTTTTGACCTTCCTCAATACAGATGCTCCGGGAGCTGCGCGGCGATTTTGAAAGTCTGCTCCAGTCAGAGTGAATCAGGCCTTTCAGTCTGCAGTCTTGTGACAGTTCAATGCTCTGGACAAGGAAAACTTGTTCTATGACTTTTTACTGGAAAATACGATACAAAAATGATATCGACAGCTTTCACACCGTGGGTGGTGATAGGAAACTGGGCGCAGCTTGTGACGCATCGCACAAAACTGGGGAAAACTCAATAGAACTCCATGTTGACGAGATTTTCAAAAAATGCAACTTTCTCTTGGATGATTTGCTGGGAGTTGTACCGAATTTGCACATCAGAAAGGTTTATATAGTGAACAGGGCTCCTGGATTAGAGCTCAGAGACGAGCTTAGTGCCTGCGTATCAGTGGCATCCTGGAGAAACAATTCTATTCTTAATACCACCTTTTATGTTTCTGCATAACTCGAGGACAGAGCTCCACCGTCAACAGTGCATTGTCATGGACATAAACCGTAGCAAATAACACTTTATATTTTTGCTAAATATAGCATCTGTAATTTAGCTCCTCTGAGTCAGTTCTAGTTCACTTTGTGTCTTCATGTCAAAATGTTTAAGCTAGTAAAGTCAGGTTTCCTTCTTTCTTTTGCAAGAGGAAAATTTATAGACCACTTTTCAAAAATCACTTTAAAACTACTAAATGCCCACTTCAATTTTCTTATCAACCCACACAGCGTTGTTATGTTAGTGTGGCTGTGACACAGTGTGGGACAAGACACCTATGAAATTGTATCTGTCATTGTACACATTATCACTATGATGAAAAATAATTAGTGGTACAGGTAGCTAGAAAATGTCTTTCTGCATCGTGGCCTAGCATCTTTATTTGTTACTGGCATTTTGTTAATTAGCTGTCTGAACCAACAGACTCAAACTCAGTCTATTTATTTCTCCTGGGTTATACAGAGTATGAATTATTTGCTTTAAATCCAGTCTTGACTTTTTATGACAGCATGACTCCTCCTCCGTCAGCAGAGCTAGCGCTGGAGTCTTTTGCGATTAGCTTAGTAGAAGTGTAGTTTTACTGTGTCCATATTTCCAGCTCATAAAGCTCACACTGACTTTACTTTCAACTGTCAGATGTTGCGGAGACTAGTCTAATGCTGATGCTGATTCTTGATTAACTCGTTCACTGCCCCTCCTCGAGGTCTGGTGATGTTACATCATAAACAGGAAGTAAGTGGAATAGCCTGTGTTCGTCTGCTCCTCTGCTGTTTGCATTAGCCTACTATTTTTATGCAAGACATTTTACAGCTAATTTAAAAAATGGGAAAAAGTAATTAGTTACAGAACTAGTTACTGCCAGGAGTAGTGGAGATACAACAACACTAGTTTTAAAAACATAAAAGGGAAAATTTGGAAGAAAAAAATGACTGTACCCCATTCACAAAGTGACAAAGCACTACAGAGCATTTTAGCATCTTGAACCTTTTTGTTTTGATTTTAACATTCAACTTTAATGTTTTGGTTCTTTCTCACCACTCAGCCTTTTTGGCAGCTGTAACAGGAAGCTCAGAAAACCTAATGTTACCTCCTACCAGCCTAGCATAAATCAGCAGACAAACAAAGTTAGTGACTGGTCGCTGAACATAGCATTTAGCTGCTAAAAAGTGACATATTGGTGGAGACCAAAAAAGAGCTAAAAGGGGAGTCAATGAAGAATGAATGTTAATGTTGCTCCATGTTTGTTGGCTTTATCTTAAATTGTTAGCTACATCTGGATACACAAATCACTTTGATTGGTTGCTTCAACTTGTGCTACTTGAAAATTGCCCGCTTGAGTGAGGAATTGCTTTTGTGCCCCCACTTCATCCAGACTTATTATACAGTTTGCTGCTAATTTCTGTGCAAGTTCATTTAGTTCAATCTGCAGACAAACTTTTTTGCACCCCGATCATGTCCACACAGCTAATTGGCTGCCTAATCTCAAACAAGCCGGTCTAATTGACTTTACTATTGCAAATTAAATTTGTAGGTATTGACTACATTTATATTGATATAACAGCTTCTCTGTTTTACTTTTTAAATCAGACTGAGAACGTTAGCGTGAAAGTGCACTTAGAAGAACTTCAAAGTGCATAATCACACCTCATTTGAATCAGTTATCAACCCCCCTGGTGGATGGCTTGATTTGATAGATTCCAGTGGTATGTGTGTACGAGACATACTGTGCATATGTAAATGTAGGTAGTCGGAGAGAAAAAAAGGCGTTACATGTGTTTGACTTCCCTTAATTACCATGGCTCCTTGGGGAGACATTTAAATGCTGGTGATTACTTTGTTTGATTGCTTATACTGTGTGTATGTGTGTGCATTCAGAATATCTTTCTGTGTCCTTAACTATAGCTGAGCCTGTTAGTATCTACCTGAAAACCCAAATATTGAGCCTAATTTTTGCCCCAAAACCATGATCACTGGAAAGTTATAAACTCTTTTCAAAGGAGGTTTTTATTATCACAACCCCTCTGACACTGCTCAGGCAGGAATCCAAAACAGTTCAAGGTGGCGTAAGCCTCCACAGCATAAGTCTGTCAAGGAGGGCCTGTTCAGTGTGAATACTGAGCAGATAAAAATTTAATGATCCTTGTGGTAGAAATTGGGTCAACCAACTTCTCTTTCATCAGACCACTGGCTTTCGATCTCTTCAGACCACCTAATCTTATTCTCCAACCATCTGCTACTGGGGAAATGACCACTGCCTGGGTTTTTATGTCTCTCCGGAAGGCGTTACTTCAAATCCCCAGACTGGACTTGAAAATATGGTTGGGGAACGTAAATAAGTAGCAGTTTCCTCCCTCTTTATGACTGCTGTGGAGCTGCCTTTGAGCAATGTGCTGAACCTCTCCGATAATGCAGCCACTCAGTGGTACTGGAGGAGTTCTCTGGCGAATAACTATGTAATAAAGCAACTTTACCTTATTGAAAACACTGCTAGATTTATCGTATTTGCTCCTTAAACATTAAAAATCGGTGTTCTGTTTTGTTCAGATCCGCGCAGGTGGCTTCGAGTACTCCCCTGGGACTCTTCACATCTACTCAGACAGCCTGCTGACACTTCCAGCTATCATCGGTATCGGAGGAGGCGGCGGCCTGCTCCTGTTGGTCATCATCGCTGTGCTCATAGCCTATAAAAGGAAGTCGAGGGACGCTGACCGAACTCTGAAACGTCTGCAGCTCCAGATGGATAACCTGGAGTCCAGAGTGGCTCTGGAGTGTAAAGAAGGTAAGTCATGTAAACTGTGTGAAAAAATGTTTTTCCATGAGTCGAATTTAATTTTAGCGCTGTTGGTTTAGAAACATGACTTACTGGTATACAACTAGAAAATAAATATTTAAGTATTTATGTTGTAATAATAAAATTATGAGAAGCAACACAATTGTATGAGTGAATATTACAGTATTTTTAGCCTAGGTGTGACTCTCTTAATTGAAATCAATATCAACAATTATCAACTTTATATATAGCACCTTATTTAGTTAGCTATTATAGCTATTGGGTTAATACCTGTGCTTATTGTACTTACTTTCGGAAATCAGGGATACGCATTCAAAGTTATTTAGTAAAAGCTTATTTGAAAGGTTTAAAGAGATTTGTGTTTGTTTTGCCAGAATAATTTCCCCCAAATCTCTAGTGGAGACTGCAAAATTAGGGTACACCCACACTAAAGCGTTTTCATTTTAAAGTGGTGTTTTAAGATGAAAACAATCTCTGTCCACACACACACACAAGTGTTTTGGCTAAGTTTCAGAAATAAACTCTGAACATTCTAACGCATATCACATTGCAAATTGCTCTAAATAACAGCTTTCCTGCTGAGTAACAAATAGAATTTCACTACACAACAGTTGCTATCAGAGACAACAAGGACAGAAATGCCTGTAATTCAGTATCCATGTTGAATTAACAGCTGGTCATCAAGGATGAATGGAAAGGGTTCAGGATTATGAGAAATCAGGGAAGGATGTGTAGTTACTAATAAGATCCGATCAGGCTGCAAATGTGGTTGTCTGTGTCATCGTTTCCAAAAGTCTCTGTTTTTGTCTGTCAACATTACAACGCAGCCGCAGAGTGTCCAAGCTAAAAAAAAAAAGGGTCAGCAATGTTTTCTTGAAAAAATAACTGGGAAAACTTGCACTAAAGCTACAGTAGGCAGAATTCAGTAAAAAAAAAACACACACACCCTCCTCTTGTAGCTCTTCTGTACCAAGCATAGACTGTATATAAAAGTAGTTCAACGTGACACCGTTTTAACGTCGCAATGAGAAAGTGAACTCATGAACCACAGAATCTGTGCAGTAGAGATATATCTAAAAGAGTCCTAAAGCTCTATTCCAAATACTTTTTTTCCTGAATATTTGCCGTTAGATTACACTGTCTATCAGACATTTTCACATGAAATTTTTCAAGAAAATCTAACTGAGTTGGCCTACGTGGGTTGATATGGAATGACCTTTGGATATTTTTGCCTGATGCTTCAGTAAGTCAAATAAGTTCCTTTCCTTTAATAAACAAGTGCACAGAAGTATAACGATGTGAGCTTTATGGTAGCAGTAACATTCTCTTAAGTGTATCAGAAAGTGTCTATATTTATTTGAGTTCCAATCAAATGGAGCATGACATCAACAGTCTTCTAACTTTGATAAACATATGAGTACACGACTCTGGCAGGGTAGAAAATGAGCTAGCTTCCAAAACATAATAAATTACACAACTGTCAAGTGACTACAGT
>JAPQRN010000025.1:19352994-19366389 GCA_037367275.1 Coranthus polyacanthus | reverse complement strand
TACACGACTCTGGCAGGGTAGAAAATGAGCTAGCTTCCAAAACATAATAAATTACACAACTGTCAAGTGACTACAGTTGGCCGTTAACATCATCCGTGAAACGAGTGCAGCTGTGAGTACCAAGGCAGTCGTAACTGAGTCACAGTATAAAAACTGCGTGTTGAGAAGTTTATATAAAAGACAACAGAGGGTCAGCGTCTGTCTTCGCGTCCTGTATGGGTGCGCAGATTTTTTTAGCAGGTAGATTATAAGAATATGAGGGCAAAGGGGATTGTTTGCAGAGAAATGAAAGAGCAGAGCAACATGCGATGTAAATGAGAGACGGCGAGGGAGAAACATTTGGACGAGAGATTACACCGAGCCGAGAGCGTCAGCAGCGGAGCGTGGACGATGAGTGATGTAAGGGCAGCCCAGGTGTTTACACTCAATATAACGACACAGGTTCAACATGATTACACTACAGTCATGGCACAAAGTCACAACTCTTTCAGCTGCACAGGTCTAGTTGTCAGACACATTGATTTAACTGTTAGAGTTTGTGTTATGTCAAGGTGGGTGGATGGACATTTTGTGTAGAGGGTGACATTTTCAGAGAATGTGTACTTTACCTACTTCTGTTGCCTTAGCTAACCACAGCTAACCAAACTCCCCTTATCGTTATTATTTAGTAAAAGCTTATTTGAAAGGGTTAAAGAGGCTTTTTAAAAAAAAAAAAATAATTTGTATAACCAACAGACAGAAGGGTAACGGTTCTCAGACACACTCCCGTCTATACAGTCGGTGTCAGGTATGGGGAGACACAGGGCACGTAGATGATGACGTGGGTGAGACGTAGATATGACATGAAAAAATTCTTCAGTTCGCTTGAAACATTGCAGTGTGAAACCAAAACCCTAACCCACAAAGCGCAACAAAAAACATGAACCTCGGTTCCGGTCTCGATTCTGACTTTCCGCCCCCTAAAACTCTGATTTCAGGTGTCAAATCAGTCTATTTTATCTGGACATTGGTCAAACTGAGTGTCCACTTCACTTTTATACCTTTGAAATTTCGGTATTTACCACACACTTTCTCTATTAATGTAAACCTAATACTGATGGTCTAGACTGTTTCATACCAACTCACCTACCAGTTCATGTTATGGGTTTTCTCGTTAAATCCTGAATCCTGAATACTTTAATTAAGAATCATTGACTTCTAGCCCTCGGAGTTAAGTTTCATCATTACTACGTATATTGTAAGCTTCGTTAATTGCATATTTTTCACAGGATTGGGTTGGAATTTACACTAAATATCAACAAACCCTAAGGATCATTTGCAATGTGTATTCATAGAAATTGTTGTTGCTGAAATCAAATGAATAAACATGAATAATTTGTTACCCCAACAAAGAATCTTTCATTTTCAAAATTGAATATCTTCATTAGTTTTCACTCTCATGCAACCAGATGTTGATTCTTTGTAGAGTCAATATACTACTGACATATCTAGAAGATATTTGGTCGTGTATAAAAAGCTGACTTACACAGATGTTACTAAATAGGGCGGCAGAGCTCACCTTGATCTTTTGCATCACCTCATTTACTGAGATGCTTTTGTTAAAAAAAAAAAAAATCAACACACACAACCAAAACACCATGCTCCTTCTCTGTAAAACAAAACCACTTCCAGGAAGTGAAGCATGGCCTTTTTCCCGCCCCCTAAAACCACCCCGCCCCCCCTGCTGCACTCCCAGCTGGCCTATAGAGACGAGACAGCGCACGTGGGCGGACGAACAGATGAAGTGGGCGGGCCGCTGTGTGTGTGTGTGATTGCATAGGGAAGTGTATTTGGCTGAGGTCGACGTCAATCCTAAAGTCTACAGGGGAAGAGACGGGGGGCGCTCGGTTCAGTCATCCGTGAGAATCAAACGTCGCACTGTACACTGTCATCCAGACTAACATACTAGCAGTCATGGATAATTAGTTCCACATTAGAAATGACAACTGCTGACTGGCAAGTGTCACTTTATGGATCAATGGAGATAATAGAGATGTTTTGCCCATGTGATCGGGCTCTGCTTAAAGTGCAAATCATTCAAGAAACGAATTTATGGGTAAAAAATGTTTACACACTCATGCAAGCATTCTCTTTGCTGTGGCATTTTTGCTCGGCATTTCCCAGAATGTGGTAACATTTGTTCTTTTTGTACTCAGATCAAAAGCGCTGTTTTCCCAGGAAAGACCTACCAGAGAGAGTGTTTGCTGCAAGTTAAAGGGAAAGTTTGTATTAAGTGGGTTATGGAGCTTATTGTCTTTCAGCAACAGGCGCTAGTGAGGCATTAATTTATACAACACTGGAAAACATTATGAGGCTAGTAGTTTTACTATTTACAGGCAGTGTTGGGAAGGTTACTAGTTACCCTGTACAAAATGTAATACTTAATGTAATGTAAGAAAGCGGAGTTGTCCAGAAATCTTCCAAAAGAAGGCAAAAGATAAAAAGCAACAGAATGAATGTTCTATATAAGCTTCTGAAGCTTAAACCGATAGTATGTAGCATTACAGCTGCAGTGCTTGATAGTTTTTTTGGCATCATTGGGCAAAAAAATCCATGATTCCCTTTCAATTTATTGTAAATTAAGTGGCCTGAGAGGAAAAACAAGAATTCTACCACATTCTGCGGAAAATCTACCCTGTGACGCAGACTATGTCTAATCACAGGTGTTTTCAGACACGTAGGGGGTTAAATACGTGATTGACAGCTGTAATTACCAATCGCTGTTAACATTTCCTCAGACTCTACTGCTCTTCTCCGTGGCTCAACACAGCGGCATGAAACAGCGTCAGGTCCTCTGTCTTCACGTTTGAACTTTTGATTTTAACCGAGAGGAGAGAGAGCTGCAGAAGGAAGGTCGTCTATTTTCAAATCCGGACATTTTTTCCCCTGATTTCGGCTCCTGCAGATTTAATGTTAAACGTCGCGTGCACCTATTTTTCTCAAGAAGGAAATGATATATGAAACTGTAATCTATTTTATTGAGTTACCTCTTAGTGAAATACTCTTAGCGACAGAAAACACATACTGTGCATTTAAGCTTTTAAGAATATATTCACCATCATTTTTGATTAGTAAAAAGCACAATTACATATATATAGGAATATGTTTGATATTTGTGATGTGTACTGACAATGCCAGAAAAAACAAAACAAAAAAAACTTGAATTTAGAGCATTTATTAGCAGAAAATGACAGCTGGTCAAAATACCAAAAGAAATACAGCATTTCCATACCTTAAATAATGCAAAGAAACAAGTTAACGGTCATTTTAAAATAACACAATACTCAGCTTAACCTAAGAAGAGTTAAAAGAAATCAATATTTGGTGGAATAACCATACATTTCAGTCACAGCTTTCATGCTTCTTGGCATTTTCTCCACTAGTCTTTCACATTGCTGCTGTGGTGCAAACATTCCAAGCAGCTCGGTTTTGTTTGATGGTTTTGTGACCATCCAGCTCCATCCTGAACACTTTTCACAGGTTTTCAATGGGGTTCAGGCCTGGACATTTGAAGTGGTCTCATAATATTCTCCCGAGCTGCATTGAAACACTCTGCATTGGTTAGAAATATTAAACTTTTTGTGTATTTAACGCAGCTTTCTTTTTTCCTGTAATCCTTCTTATATGGAACATATTATATCTGCAAGACGTGTTTACAACTGTTAACTGTGTTGAAAAACCAGCCTGTTCCTTTTAAAACAAACTGTTTATTCGTGGTCAAAATGGGCACAAATAAGAGGCAGCCCTTAAAAGACATTTTCAAGGTTATAGCACTCTTACTTGACATTTCTCCATTTGTGGAAGTTGTTTCCGCATTTAGAGTCAATTCCATTAGTGACAATGGACTGGGTTCTCAGCAGCCAGTGAGGAACAAATATTTTCTGTAACATTTTTCCATCTTATACTCAACATTGCTAATTAATTATTTTACTTTAATGAGAATTATTCACTATTTGAGAAGTAAAATACACTAATGAAAAGAGACGTGAGAGGAGTGTGTCTGGAGTGAAATATATGTTATTTTCCTTTCTTCATCTTTACTTGTCATCCCTTTCTTGCATTTACTTCCTGTTCAGTCATTTTTCTGTTTTTCCTCCCCTCCTCAACTCCTCCTCTCTACTCCACACTTCGTCGCTTGTCTGACCTTTACCTCCTGCGCTTTCACTATTTCCTTTAGTCCTAATCACTCATCTCCTTTATCCTCTGCACTTCCTGTCCGCTCTCTTTCCCCTTTTCATTCTCCTTTTTCGCTTCTTTCCGTTATCTTCTTTCCTCCCTCTCCTCTCCATCTCTCTTGTGGACCAAACAGTCCAATAACAGCTGGGGGAAATTATGCATGAAAACTCATACATCGCTCTCTTAATAATTATCCACTCATGCAATTAATTGACTTTCCTTTCCAGGAACTTTGTTTCTGTCTCCTGCTTGTGCTTTTCTCTCCATTTAATCCATTGTTTTGAGTATTTTTTTTTGGGACAAGCAAGGATTGGGTTTGTTGATTCAAAGGCGCCGAGGAAGAATTTCATTTCTAATTTTTTCAGATGTTTAATGAAAATTGGTGGATGTCTTCTGAGAACAAAAGAAGAATCGCATACTTTCCGGTGACATATAATAACATCTTCACAAAAAGGATCTAGCTTTTATGGCTTTGTTAATGTCTATCTCTACAGTAGATTCCCTTGTGTGTGTCTGCATTTCACTTCTCATTTATTGCCCTTTGGACCTCTTTCCCGATCACAGCTGACCTTTATTTCTCAGCCTTTCTGTCTCACCCTTTTTGTAAGACCCAGACACTCCGCTGAAGATTATGCACTGTTCATGGTGCCCTACTCTCATACTCCCTTGTATTATATTTACAGTGCTGTGGCATCAGCGTAGTTTACTAACAGCAGAACTTTGTGGTGTATGCCTGTTTACTTTGGGGCTTTTAGTCTAAAATACAAACATGGTACGAATATTTTACAACCCACCGACCAGTTTTCACAGGGTAATAAACTAGTGAGAACATGTGTTACTTTAAGTATAACTTTACCCCCGTTCTGAGTCCAACTCCACCCACGGCATGATTCTAAAAAGTGCTACAAAGTCAGAAAGAGGCCGAGACGGGGGTGATTAGGGGATTAGAGGTGTGGATGTGTGTGACAGGAGTAGTTCAGGGACATCCACATGACAGAGAATCACAAGACACTTATGTAGAACCATGTGAGGCTCTGAACGGGTTAGTTTGAGTTTTTGTACTGGTTTTACCACCCGAGAAAGGCCTGCGTACACGCCATGTACAATGTTTTCACTGCTTTTTCTTGCCATCATACAGTCCTTTCCTGAAGCGCTTTTAAACCTACCGTGACAAAAAGAGCAATTCTGCAGCCCTGTGTGTTGTTGTGTGGCTTTGGTGTTTTATGCCTTATTTAGGAGTGAAACCAACAAACAAATTAACTGAGGCAGAGGTTTCACGAGGCAAATGTACGATGTTCGGCAGACCCTGACTGAAGGACAGGTGGCGTAGAGGAGTTGACATTTTTTCCATACAGACTTCATGATCTAGAGTCGTTGTAAATGTTCACTCTGCTTCATCATCAAAGTGGGAAGGCTCAGGAAGATTTTGAAACAGGAAGTGGCGCATTGAGCCGTTTTCACCGCATATAAAAAATGCAGATTTTTATATATTTGTCAATTTTGTGTGTATTGCCACCAGTAATGATGCGTTTCTTCACAATTAAGTCATATAATTTAGTTCAAAAAAGCTCAAAAAATATGTTTACACTAGGCTGATAGACTTGAAAGAAGAACTTGAATCGCTGATATATGGGAAACCAGCGAATCATCATGTCCCTGTTACTTCGTTAATGCTTATTGCTGTGAAGTTTGGGAAACATCCTGGTTAAACTCACATTTTTCACTGAGAAAAGGGCTATTTGTTGAAGAGCTAAAACTAAGAATTATTTTTGTTATTAAATATTGGTTCCATTAAATTCATGATGAATCAGTTCCTTGTTTAGTCTCAGAATCGTTACATAACCGGAAAAGTTGAAGATATGGTCTTGAAATTGTTTGTTTTGCACAAGCATCAGTCTAACATTGAAAGATGATTACAATGATTCAAAACAAAAGAAAATCAAATATTCATACTGTGAGAAACAAGAAACACCAAACCTGATTGTTTTCATACTAGAAACTCTTTCGGTGAACTCACTCTCAACTTAACTGGTTCCACAATCACACAAAAGATTAGAAATCTCTGTGTCTCATTTGACCCATATCTCTCCTTCGAAAAAAAACTCATCACTGATCTGACAAAGACTGCATATTTCCATCTACGTGACATTGCAAAGATACGATTCTGTTTTTTTTCTGACACCGAAACACATAAAGATGTGTCTGTCTCATCCAGGCTCGACTATTGCAGTAGCCCTTTTTCCCCAGGCTACTCAAAAAATGAATCGTAAGAATTTTAACCAGCACCAGACAATGAGACGACATCACTCCCGTTCTGCTCTCATTATACTTCTTATCTGCACACGCGAGATCTGATCTCAAGTTACCCCTCTTGACCTGCAAAATACTACATGCACATACACATACACACCATCGTACCTGCCACTCCTACTCTCTCCACATACACCTGCCAGGACTCTCCGAACTCAGAACACCACTGTTGGCTTCTGTCTTCAGTCACATGTAGTCAGCTGCTGGTTATATATACATATATATGTGTATATATATATATATATAACCAGCAGCTGACTACATGTGACTATTTTTTTTTTTTCATATGTAATTCACCTCCGGTTTTATTTATGTATGTATGTATTATTTTTATTTATTATCGTTTTATTATTGTTTTATTTGATGAGACGTATTTTGTGATTTTGGGTTAGATTAAACTTTGACTTGACTTTTTCCAAAATTGCGGATGATTAATTACTTAACCCATAATCAAACACGCTGTTTAGACTTGATGTAATTTTATTTTAATCTTTTACATTTTTGCCAATCTGCCGCTATTTTTCCAGCTTTTGCCGAGCTTCAGACTGACATCCATGAGCTGACCCAGGAGCTGGACGGAGCTGGGATTCCCTTCTTGGATTATCGCACTTACGCCATGAGGGTTCTGTTCCCAGGCATTGAGGACCACCCTGTTCTCAAGGAGATGGAGGTACGGGTCAGTACACCACCAACCGAACCACTAACTGAAACAAACTAACACTACAAAATTAGCTAAAGAGAACAAAACATGGAGCAGCTACACTAATCAACTAACACCATTCACCATGCTTATTCCAGTAGAAGCAAGATAATTAAGACGGGTAATTCTTTGAAGTATTTTGAAAGTTGAATGTTCTTCTGGTTTAAGAAACTTAATATCTTCATTACTATTATCCTGTGACAGTCAGAGAAAGGCTCTTAAAGAAGTCTGGAAATTGATGCAAGGGCTCCAGATGTGGTTCACCTCAAAGCAACCACATGCTATGTTCAACCAACTTTGTCATAATGTATTCAGTTTATCTCCAAAGCCTGAGTATCATCATTAGTTTGATCTCGTGGGACAAACACTCACCATACATCTCTTGATGTGGGAAAGCGAGGGTTTTTAAGTGAGGATTGCTTGAAATTGAATCAAGGGAAACGCATAAGAGATATAAAAAGATAAAGAGATGAAAGTGTACAGCGAGGATGAAGCAAAACATGAAGGGGAAGACAGCAAGAGGCTTTGAGAAGAGGGGGAGAAACAAGATTCAGGGCTACTAGGATTGTTACTTACATTATGCATCAGTGTTATTAATGAAGTCAGTAGGCAGTACATACATCCACCTTGCCAGCACAGCTGAATGGAGAAAGCGATTTATAAACTCACACGAGTTACCACTGAGACCAGGGGAAGTAGAATTAATCGTATGCCAACATAAACCACTCTCCTCCGAAGCTAGAAATCGAGAGCTGAGTTTGTAATCAGCAGTATCATTAAGATGTAGAATCCGGTGCTGCTCCATTGACTTTGATTGGAGCAGTGACTTTTTGGAGTCAAAGAATAATTTGTTTGACCTTTTACAGCTTCATTTAATCGTTCTAATCCAGAAAGTGGATTTATATTCCTGAAAAAAAAAAAAACAGCCCAGGGGCGCTCTCATCGCCTCCATTTCTACCTTTTTCTTATTCAGTCTTAGTGTTTCATTAGTTTTACACGAAAGGAAGAGAAGGGAATTATCAACCCAAAGTGGTTCACTGCATACTCTGATAAATACTTAACATAAAATAGATGATGAAATCTTTATTGGTCATATACCACACACAACAATTCAAAGTTGTTTGTGTTTTTCAGAACTGACAGCCATGTTGCTAAATGTTTTTTTTTCTGCTGACTTATTGTCTTCTGGAATGAGTCAGACTTAAGTCCAGACCAAAGGTTTTTAGACTTGTTTTGAACTTCACTTCTGCCGTATAAGCAAAAATGTCCTGTAAATAAAACTAAATAACTAACAAAATAAAGTAAATCAGTGGATAGAAACTGTAGGACTTGCTACATGTTCATAACCTACCAGAGTCGGGTGGATGACAGGCGTACAAAGGACAATGGAGACTCGAGTCCTGCATCCGGTAAGTGGTTAGATTTTGGCAACAGAAGAAGAGTTAGGATTGTGGATTATTTAAATGTTAATAAAGACATTGCATGTATTTTATAACATCTTCAAGTTCATTTTTAACAACTTTCGCTATGTTAAATCAAGCACCATAAAAAGTTTCATAAATCTGTAGTCACAACAAGCAGACATTGTAGAGGAAAACAAACAATGCCCATCGTCTGTGAACAATTTCATTTTACTTTCAGAATCAATATTTACTATTTTTTTTTTATTTATTTACAAAGTTAAAGCTCTTGTGTTGACACAACACATAATGTGTCTAACTAAACAGTTAACCGTCACAGGATGCAGTAACGGTGTCGTTGCAAAGAGTGTCAGTGGGGAACTTGTAAAGCGGCGAGGTGAGCCTGGCATTAAAATGGCAAACTCCACGCCACGAAGAACCAAGCAGGCCTGCCTTATTGTAGGATCTAAATCTTTATTAAAAATCTGCCATTTTCAGCAGCATTTGGTCGCTAGCTTGGAGGTTGAGGTCGTGCCTTATACCAAGGGCAACATTCAGATAACAGAAGGGTTGGAGACAACAGTTAACACAAGTTGCAGCCAACTTTCAAATTGCTCCTCAAACATCTTACCTTGAGTTGGACTTAACTTTCCACGGTTTTGCTTTGACAGGCCTTGAAAGTTTGTCTTAGACTTGACTGACCCAGAGTATCCCTGTAAAAGAACAAAAAACATGTCCATGGTATGCCAAGCCATTAGCATGTGTAGTAGTACTAGAGTGTAGAGACTCTACGGACACAGTGCACACTTTGACCTCTTGTGACAAAGTGACTAAAACAACACCCTGATCCAATTCCATTTATTTAACTTGATGTGGGATTCGGGCGGGGAGGTAAAGCTGTGCTTACGTGTTTTATAGTTATGTCTAGACTTCCTTCCTCTCACTGTATTTCCCCCAGGGGTTGCCGGTGTAATCCAATGGCCTGTGTAAACCAACGCTTCTGGCTTTATTGCTTTGTGTGACTGCTCTCTTCCCTAAGCCAGACAACCACACACACACACACACACATAAATAGACTTTAGATGAAGTACATGTCCATGCACACTCTTGCACATAGGTGAACGTACCGACGCTGACTCTTTGAATCTTTAAATGTAGACATCATGTTCAGTAAGTACGCATCTCCATCTGTCTCTTTCCTGCTCTTCCTTGCAAACACACACGCTCACACACATCGCGCTCAGCATCCACCCTGGAGGCCCGAGAATCTCATTTAGCACTTTAGAGAGAGGCCCAGACACTTCATTATAGCACATCGGAGGAGAAAAGGAATATGTTACAGTAGTACAATAGGAGGACAACAGAGGAAGAAAGAAGTGGAAATAATGTGTGTTCGAGTCCGCGTGTGTGCTAGAGAGACACACAAAGACAAAGGGAAGGAGAAATTAAAATGGGAAAAGACCAATGATGTGAAACAGTCGACAATAAGTGCGAGGGAGAGAATTAGAGCGGCGAGGACAACGGAGCCATTGAGCGGCACAGAGAGACGTCTTCGGGGGGTTTAGTGTGTTGTTGATGAGTAGTGACAGGTGCCAGCCAGTGGAACAAGCAGGGTGCACCTCTGTCACCAACCCTGACACACACACACACACAAACCCGCTATGCCCTGATGCCTCTATCCTCCATTCCATCTCCTCCTAACTTCTCTGTGTGTGACAGAAGAATCTCTCTCACGGTGGGATGGGTTAGACTGGCCTGATTAGACATTTTTAGAAACTTCTCGGAGCGGATTAAATGTTCCAATCAAGTGGTGATAATCAGGGCTTGACAATGAAGCCACTGCAGATGTGCGTTAGCACTGACAGACACTAGATGCTGGCTCCCATTCAACATTTACTCCCATTCAGAAAAAAAACAAAACGTAAACTTCTCTCCAGAAATACGATGTCAATATTTTATTCTGAGTTATTCTGATCTTTTTCACTTTATTTCAACCCTCTAATAGAGTTAAAAAGCCGTTTGGCAGCTGATTGACAGGTGTGATTGACAGCTCACCTGTTTGCCGAGTTTAACTTTTGGAGCTTCTGTTTATTGAATGAAACATTTTTTTCAGCTGTTCTGTAGCTGTGGTTAAGAAGTTACACCAACTACGTTACAGTAACAAGACGAACAACACTGTGAAATCATTTTCTTATGTAAATGTTTACCGTTATTTCATCACACTACAGTCTTTTAGCATAACTTAACAACGTTAGCTAAGTTATCCTGTTTCACCTTTAGCCTGCAGGTTAATGAGCAACACATCCATAAATGTACTGACTCATCAATTATCCATCATATTATTAGGCGACAGTAGTGGTTAACAGCATTATAAGTTGCCATTTTTAGGAGGTTGCATTAATTAGGTATTGTATTGCATGGTCTGTCAGCTAGCCTGCTAATTAGGCCAGGTAGTGCTAATTAGCGTGTTTATACAATACGCAAAGCTGTATGTTACTAAGCACAACTGTAATATTAACTTTTAGTAAGTAGCTGAAATTATTTGTTGCCATTTAACATAATATTTCGTCAGTAGCAGTGTGGTCTGTGCTCCACCCTCCTGTCCAATTATAGTCACTTTTGGCCAGAATGCCAAACTGAATGCTTTGAAATGGTCGTCTACAAAGCAATGGGTGTCAATGTCACAATGGCTGCATCCACGTTTTTATATACAGTCTGTGTTTCCAAGTGACCGTGGATGTGTGATATTGAGTATTATTACACGATTACACGGATTATATAAGTAAAGCTGAATTGAACTGAGATGAGGTATTTCAAGTGTTAGAACTGATTCTGCAAAGTATAACTACATATCAAACTTGAATCAAAGAGGCAAAGGGCATCGTATGAGTACAATGGGAGCCCAGGCTACTTGGTTTGGTCTGACGATTAAGATTCTTCTCTTTGTCGAAATTCAACTGGAGGACGCTTTGAGCCATCCACCCCCCGATGTCAAGAAGACAATTTGTCAAATTGTCTGCTAAAATCATTCAGGGAGCAACAGACAAGTGGTGCAGCAGGAGAGAAAGTAGCCAATCAGGCTTACCTTGTCATGTAAAAGCCAATCTCATCTCATCACAGGGTGAAAAAAATTGCTTGCAGATGTGTTCAGAATTTCTCTTTGATCATAGTAAGTTGTGGGTTTTATTTATTTGTGGGGTTTTTTTGTAATAGGTTTTTGCACACGCTGTGTCCTACTCAGTGTGTTTAGTACAGTATGTATACAACTAACCATTGGATTGATCACCTGAAGTGCAAAGTGCATGTGTGCCATTTGTTTGTTTTTTTAAGGAAAATCACAGTTACATGTGCACAAGACTTACGGAAACCAGACACGTGGGACACCATTATAAAGTGACATTGTGCAGTGTGTGAGTTTTTTCTTTACCATCTCTGTCTGTCTTCCTTCAGGTCCAGGCAAATGTTGAAAAGGCACTGACGTTGTTCGGCCAGCTGCTGACGAAGAAACACTTCCTGCTGACGTTCATCCGAACCCTGGAGGCACAAAGGTGTCTGTCATTTATTAACTTATTTATTTACTGTCTCCACTTTTGTTTAGTGTTAGTCTTTCCACGTAAGATTTCTGCCACTCGATATGTAATATCACTGGAGAGCTTCGGCAGATTCCCACAGAATATTTACAGTTGGGAATAGGGTTGTTGCAGCACAATGGGCACTGAGGTACTTAGCTCATTTTAAAAGCCTTAAGATGTATAATCCTTGATTCTGTATATAAATATTTATCCAAAAGGAATCTATTGTTTGAGTTTTTCGTTGGGTTTAAACAGGACAGGCAAAAGTAATGGAAAGAAAAAATATTTACACAGTTGTAAAACCGACATGAAGCTCTTACCGTGTTCCAGGACCACTTTGCAAAGATGATTTAAATATGGATTCATATTTAAATGAACTATTAAATGAGGTCAATAGTGCACATGTATTTTAAAGAACGGCATAAGAAATGATGTAAAAAAAGCGGCACTGATAACATTTTTATGTTAATTATTATTAAAAGATTTCTTGTATTTTCAGGTCATTTTCAATGCGGGACCGAGGCAATGTGGCGTCTCTGATCATGACGGCCCTGCAGGGGGAGATGGAGTACGCCACCGGAGTCCTGAAACAGCTCCTGTCCGACCTGATAGACAGAAACCTGGAGAGCAAAAACCACCCCAAACTGCTGCTCAGGAGGTGAGGAGGATGTGGAGAGACAGAGGGAAACGCTTTAGATAAAGCATGTGCAGTGAATACAGGGCACTCTTTTCAGTCCCACTTACAGAATATTCATTAATACAGTCTTGTTTGTAAACCAGCTTTTAATCATTTGGAATTCATGAGACATTATAATGTTCTTGTTATTTCATCTACCCCGTCTGCATTAGATACGGTTCTGCGGTTCTACCAAATGTATCCATCCTTAATAGTAAAAGTAACAGTAAATGTTTCCCAGCAGCTTCTACACACACACACAGGTACATGAATAACACTAGGACTGGGTCCCGAACTCCAATGCTTTCATAGCCACGGCCAAATTGCTCAGATGCTACTGAGTATTGAAAAATGTCTGGTGATATTTAGTATAGTTTGATATGAAATTTCAAGACCTAAGGATTAAGTCTCATCTTTACATTTTTATCAGTTATTTTATGAAAAGACACGATTTCAAGTTGTGATAAACAAATGAGCTGAGAATGAACCTAAACATTTGTATAATGTGTACTACGTAATTTT
>JAPQRN010000025.1:19322167-19333952 GCA_037367275.1 Coranthus polyacanthus | reverse complement strand
TATTTCCAAGCGGTCCGTAAATGACAGGCATTAAAGAAGACACCTTGATCCCTAACTCTAAGAGAGAGAGAGAGAGATTGAGAGGGCACCTGGCAGACAGAGGCCAAGCACTAATATGGTATATTTCACTGTTAAATTAAACGGTTTAGATGATAAATGACTCTGTGGGCTAACAAATAAATAAATGTATTTGAGAGGAGTCCATTTATGTATTTATTCAAAGTGGATGTCCTTGTGCATTGAGAGTAGAGCTGCAATGATTCGACAACTACTTTGATTATTTCAGTTTATCATCGTTTGATAGTTTTGGTAATACATTTTATTAAATTAAAATGTTAGTAAAAGGTTTGACTAGGCAATACGTGTCGTGTACATCAGCTGAAGTTCAACCCCCCTTCACTGACACTGCTCTTTTAAATTTATATGGACTACAGGCTTAAAACGTTGTCACTATAAAGTATGTAAAAGTGTATACGTCACAGTATTTTTTTCATAGAAAGTAAAACGTATTTTGGTTGCTTCAGTCAGGGTTTGAGTGGTGGAAACTGGACGTTTTCGACCATTAATTAATTTAGTCAACTGTTTAAACCGTTTTTCCACAACATTTTTCCCATGACTATATCCCTGTTGACAAGTATTTTCCATTCTTTTGGTGCTGGTGACTTTTTAGCGAGTTATGTCAGCTGTTGTCAACTTTAGCCTACTATTTCGGTTATTTATTCAAACCTTTAGCTATTTACTGTGCGTTAGCTTACTATTTCTGTAACTCGTTGATTTAATAATTAATATGTAGCATTATTCTATAGCACTAACAAGCTAACAGAAGCTTCTTTGTTCGCGAGCTGAGCGGAGAAGTTGATTTTAGCTTCTTTAACACCATGTGTTTTTCTCAGCTGGAACACATGGTGTTAAAGAAATACAACTGACTCGGGTTGACTTATTGAACATTTCAGTTTGTAATATTGTTGTTTTTCCTCTTCAACACCTATGTGAGGATGTATTTGTTATCAAATAAATGCCCTTTAGCAGCAGCAGAAGTAGCTAACCCCCTGGTCCACTCGTTGACTGGTCGGACTAAACAACTGATTGATTGACTGAGAAAATAACCAGGAGATTAATAGACAAATTGTTTAGGCAACATTTAGCATTTTGAAGTCAAATGACATCTGATTGGCTTCTGTAATGTAATTAACATGAATGAGAATGGAAACATCAGAATGAATGGATGGATCAAACAGCAGCCACACTGTTTGAGGAGTGGATTAGCAGAGAGAAATCTGTTCTAAATACATTTAATTTTCTCATCTCACACTGCTACAACACACAGCTGCAGCTTTTTGTTTTCTTTCTTTTTTTTTTTAGCAGTAATTAAAATGACTGTACTTAAAAGTGTTTTTGGGAGCTGGCTTATCAGTATTTTTTTTTTTTTTTAAACAGTGCTTTTGTCTGTTCGTGTGTTTGTTTGTTTTTTTGTAGTTGTGATTATATGCGAGTGTGTTCATTAACCAGCATAAATGTTGGCCGCCAGGTGACCGTGATGGGTTTAGGAATCAAAGCCACTCAGCACCCCGCTGGCAAAAGCAACAAAAGCACTAGACACCACCCCACTCGGCCTCATTCACTTTTCTATCCCTCGCTCTCCCATTACTCTCCATTTCGCCTCCCCCCTCTGCTGACCTTTTTGTCTCTGTGTCCATTTAGCCCTCCTGCCCACCTTTGTTGTCATCTCCCCCACCCTCAGCGACTCTCACCTCTCTCCTCACACCAAGCATCGGCACCTCTCTCTCCTTCTCCTTTTCCCCTCATTCTCCTGTCCTTTCCATATCCCTCCTTCCTTCACCAGGAGCAGAAAGCTCATCATTAGATAGCCATCTCCCCGCTGTGCACCTTACCCCCCCCCTCCCCTCCGGTTCCGTCTCCCCCACCTCCTAAATAGAACAGACGTAGATATGCATCTCCTTGCATCTCTAATCAACTTTGACATTCACACCATGAATAATGAAACAGACATAAATGATAGAGAATGAGGGAGGGGGAGTCTGAGTCACACAGAGAGAAGAATAAATAAGAGAGATTTAGCAGGTTTTGGAGGGCGTATGTTCTGCTAATGCACACACAGGTGATGCGAATGCACTTTTCAAAACAAAAGTGCACGGTAAATATAATAGTGTTAGTTCACCTCTGCACCCTCCTTTCACTTTTTCACTTTGCATTTGCCGGAGCTTAAATTGTCAAAATCCACCTTTTTTTTTTTTTATTGGATTGTGCGCCTTTCTAATAAAGTTCTGACAAATCATCACATGCTTTGTGTTTCTTCATGTAGAGAGTATGCTAAGGACAGCCAGCAGTCCAGACAGCCTTCGATCCCGAACACCCATGATCACCCCTGACCTGGAGAGCGGAACCAAACTGTGGCATCTGGTGAAAAACCACGACCACTCGGACCAGAGGGAGGGCGACCGAGGCAGCAAGATGGTCTCCGAGATCTACCTGACCAGGCTGCTCGCTACAAAAGTAAGGCGCACAGAAGTAAAACACACAACTGTTGTAAAACTTAAGTCTAGTCAGGTTTTGGGGGAGGGAGAAACAAACTTCTGAAACAGCACTTACAACCATCGAGGGACAATAAAACTGAACAGTGAAACTCCGACTAATGGGGTTCTTTCAGCAGTATCAGCCCCTTAAGGGAGAGTTATCCACATCACCTGGTTAATGTAGAGAAAACTACTGAGACAGTGTCCGCACGTCTGTGAGGAGTCCTAAAACGTATCCAGTCACATCATGAAAACTCAAGTCCTTAAAAGATTACGAATCAGGTCGATGTTGCTTTTCATTTGAAGGGAAAATACCAGGCGGTGTGATTCAAGATATAACATGGCGATCAGTGAGAGAGGCACAGGTTTTTAGGTCAGTTTAGTTTTAGTTTGTTTTATGAATGTTTAAGTTGTTTTAGTGTGATGTTTGTTTTGAGCAACTGATTAGTTTTATTTAAGTATTTATTTAGTTAGTTTGCGTTCTTCAAGGTGTTCTGATCATTGTGATTGATAGAAGCTGAAAAAAGGATGAAAGAATATGACATCAAATAAGTTGTACAAAACCACTGTTTATTGAAGCTCCCATACAGTGCAAAGGCATTTTATTAAAAATGATATTATACTTTTAATATGTTTTATTAAATTAAAAACAAAGCCTTATATAGCAACCACAGTGCAAATCATGTTGGAAAACAATGCTGATTGTATCAACCCTGTTAAGAGGTGCTGGCATGTGGCACTGCATCAAAAGATTCACGTTTAACAGAATGCATGAAGCACCAGAAAAGCATTTGTGTGATTCCCAAACTGCTAAAACAGTACCGACTTTAGAATAATTAACAAAATGCTCGATTCACTTTAAGACGTGCAGCATGTTGTCACCTCCCCTCCGTCTATCTGCAAACATGGCTGAACGTGAGCTCATCCTGCTGTTTCAACCCTTCAGCATCTCTCAGTGTATCATCTGTTTCTAAGTGTGGGGAGGAGGGAATTACAGCAGTTTCAAGCGGCCCAGCTTTTCAATTTCCACTGGTAATAAGAAAAAAACAGGTTAATAAAAGGTGGGCTCCTGGCGCAGAGTGCAGGGAGACAGATCCAGGAGGTGTCAGGGGACAGGTAATTTGTTGAGGGATTGAAGATTTGGCCGTGCATAATGAAAAAAACAGAGGTAAACGTAATTGAGAGCCTCTCCTTGTCCTTGTCTCTTCACGGCTGTGTGTCTGCAGACCTCAGTACTTTTGATCCACGACTGGGACAAAAAGTCATTCCCGTTCCACTCTGCGACGGCTGACGACGACGCTCCCCAAACATTTCCTCTGTAATAGATTCTGCCAGATGGAGAAGTCAGGAAACAAATGTGATGTTAGCGAAATTCATTTAGCAGCATTTGCTGTAATTATGTCGAAGCGCTATCATTGGAGGAGAGCATGATCCAAATCCAAGAGGCTGAGGTTCCTGTTTGTGATTCTGCAGAGCTCAGTGGGCAGAGGGAGGCGGTCGCAGAGCCAGAGTCAGCGTTGTGATTCCCACTGGGGCCGTTCATACTAAAAATGTACACAGCTCTGGCTCATTCAGGTGCTGTGGAGACAAGTGGCTGGGAATTGTCCACGATTGTGTTACACAGCAAAGTAAAAAAAAATACAGTATATATGAGTTTACTGCTTTCTACACACTCACTCTGACATTTCCATTTTGCAAGATGTGTTTTTTACCATTTAATGTGATGAATTTGAAGCTAAACTGAATGTTTTCATGGTACCTTTTACAATTTTGAGGGTGGAGTGAAAAAACTGCAATGAAAGAAGTATTGCTAAAAGTAGTACTGGCTTCAAACTTTTGCTCACTACGTACTAACGTACGTACTAAATTTGCAAATGATTAATAGTGTATTATTATTCTTATTTTGTATATTGTTATTCTGTATTTCTGTATCTAGAAAAACATACACACTTATTAAGTTTTTATCAGTAAATAATGAAAATATGATAGTGTTGTTTATTTTTATTTTCCAGTAATCTGTTACTGTCAGATGTTTAATCTGTGAAAACATCAAAATACAAACTTACAAACACAATCGAAGTACAAGTGGTAATATCTGCAGTTTGTTCATTCTGTCCAATTTACTGTCCAAAATCCAAAGATTTTCAGTTTACGTTAATGTATGACTAAAATATAATGAAAGAGCATAATAAATGACCAGCTGCACCTGAGGAAACGTTGACATTTTTGCCTTGAAAATGAGAAACACCTAGTCCATTATCTAAAACGGTGCCTTATATTTTCTGTCCATCATCTACTCAACAAGTTAGTCGATGTTCCTGCTTTAATGCAACATTTATGCGCTACACTTACTAATAGATAAATGTGGTGGAAAAAGTGCAAATTCAAAACTGTAGTAAAACCTTAATCATTTAATGCTGTTTAAATACTCTTCATTGTTAACGTGTCTTCTCTTTGTCCTCTTGTGTCCGTTCAGGGTACGTTACAGAAGTTTGTGGATGACCTGTTTGAGACCATCTTCAGCACAGCCCACAGAGGCAGCGCCCTCCCGCTGGCCATCAAGTACATGTTTGACTTCCTGGACGAACAGGCCGACAAACACTCCATCACAGACTACGATGTGAGACACACCTGGAAGAGCAACTGGTAAGTGAGCTGCTTCTTCTCTTTCAATCATCCGCTGCGGAAAGCTTAGCCTACGTGGCTAAACCTATGTATTTTCTGTTGCAGCCTCCCTCTGCGGTTCTGGGTGAACGTGATCAAGAACCCGCAGTTTGTGTTCGACATCCATAAGAACAGTATCACGGACGCCTGTTTGTCCGTGGTGGCTCAGACCTTCATGGACTCCTGTTCGACGTCAGAACACAAACTAGGAAAAGACTCGCCTTCGAACAAGCTTCTCTACGCTAAAGACATCCCCAACTACAAGAACTGGGTAGAGAGGTGAGTCAAAGTCGAAGCCAAACGAAATGAACTCGGCTACACTTGGCATACAGGAGCGGAACATCCTCAGCTCTGAAGTGGGAAAAATCAGCATTAAAACACGATGGAGGGATTGGATCAAAGAAAATGACAATATTAAGATGAAAATAAGTGGAAACGCTGTGTTAAACAAATTCAAAACAGGTTCCTTACTTTCAATGCAGTCGCAAAAGACATGAGACAAAAACAATGTAGAATGACACAAGACAAGAACAATATAAAATACATAACAGGACTAAAATGATGTAAAAGATGTAACAAGAAAACAGTAAGGCAAGACAGTAAAGGGAGACTGGATCATGGAGGAAAGGCATCATAATGTTGCGAGTTCTGTTGCTGACATTGAAAAGTGATTTGCTCATTGGAGTGAAGTTAAGGTTCATTATTTTCAATCTGTTGTTTATATGTTTTTTTTTTTTTTAAACTTGTTTAATAATCTTCAGTTTCACCTTCTTTTTGAGTACATTTCAGAGCCTGTACTTGTTACTTTTACTGCAGTAAAAAAGCCGAATCAGTACTTCTCCTTCCTTTCTTACACAAGTATCTGTACTTCCTCCGGAGTAAAGAATGTATGGACTTCTGACGGTTGCGGAGAGAGGGTGTAGACATTGTACTTGAGGTCCAAGATACAATTCCTTTTGACTGATGATTTGATTTGTATCAACTATTTAGTATCATTCTCCAAACGCAGACTCAAAAAAAAGACATCTTCTGTTTCACCCTTCATCTTTTATTCAGCACCAGAATGTTTAAACTAAACTAAAAATGAACTGCTATCACTCACTCGCCCCAATCATCGCGTTTCCCCTTTTGGGGAAGAGTCCAATAGTCACCAGGCAGCTTTACTAGGCTGCTTTTTAATAGACTCCTGGGTCGGCATGGCAATGTTTGGCAACGCGCTCTGCAGCTCCTCCTCCTATCTACGGCTTCAAGTGCTAAGAAATGTCATAATTATACTGTTCGGAGCCCACAAGCACTAGCCCACTGTGGTGATAATTACTCAAAGCTTACTCTAAACTTTTCCTGCTGTCCAGCTTGCCAAGATGCTACATTTTAAGGGTAGAAATCATAAACTGCTGGTGGTAAAACTATATGAGTAAATGAAATGTCCGTCCTCTTTTCCTGCTGCAGCTAAAACAGGAATGCAGATGATAAAAACATATTTTGTGCAAGGCCCATTTCTTTAAATCAAGCAACATACTTACAGTAAGTCTTAGAGAGAGCATGCACAGGCCGTATGAGATAAGGATTTATAGGTGAGGGTTAATTGGGTGCAGTTAGACCTTGTTTCCATTATGCCTCCTAACCTATACTCAACCTCAGCCAACCTGGCTGCAGCAGCAAACCTCGAGATAGCAGAGATATAGATCCTGCAGACGGGTTCGGGTACAAGTCAATACTGGGATATATTCTTAATATACTGTATTGTTCTCTGAGTGTGCTTTCTGACTGGACTTTGTGCTCCTTGGATGCAGCCAAACAACACTGAGTCAATAATGTGGGGGTTGGTGTTACTGTGACAGAACAGACCTCAATTATTGCAAATCATCCTGCAGTCATCGCCAGTTTGGAGTAGTGCAGGAAAAGAAAAAAAAAACCCATAAACATTTTTGAAAGATGTAGTTGAGTGATGGCCAGCTAGTGTGTAGGGTTTAATGTCCCTCGTCTAGTCAGTGTCCTTGAGCAAGATAGTACAACATCAGCTCAATATTGAAAATGGAGTTATGAGCTAGATTTTGCAGAGATGGGATAAAGCCATTGTTTATCAAGTTTCTGGAAAATCTCAAGAGTGAGTCAAGTCCAAAGAAAAGAACAAGTACAAGCCTTAAACTTTGTGTTTTGAGCAGTGGTAGAAGGCAAAGTACTGTAATCAAGTACAGTTTTGAGGTACTTGAATATTTATTTTTCATACCGCATTGTACTTCTACTCCACTACATCTCGGACAGCATTAGTTACTTATAATGACAGAATGGAGATTATCACATAGTTTGAAAATACAAAACAGCACACTGCAAAAACAAAAATAGTCTTGTATTAAGCAATAAAATGCCAATGGAGTACGTAAACATTGTTTGGTTAAATTTCTTAAAACTACAATAAAAGAAAAAATGGCTCAATTTCAGCAAGTCGTGCTTATCACAAGCAACAAAAACACAGTTTTTTAAGACTGACTTCATTAATTTCCCAGACACGTGGCTTTTTTTTTTTTTTTTTTTTTACTTTTTTTGCAGTGTTTTTAAAGATTAAAACAGTGGTCTCCATGCTCCACGCTCACATTTCAGATGTCTATGAGTTGTTAACATTTCTACCAAACAGTGATCGTTTCTCTGAACTTCTGTCATGTCGCAGTATGTCACAAAAAAATCAAAGATGAGCGAAAATGTCCAAAACAAACCACATTTATCTGGTGTCCTTCTATATTAAACTGGACATAAAATAGTTCGAACTAGCTCCATTTCCAACAGTAACATCCTGCGACGACACTGACGCTTCACTATTAATAATCTAATCAGTATATCAGTCAGAGAGACCAAACCATTTTACTCCAATACTTGAACTAGGTTTCACTGATAATACTTTTACTTGAATAGGATTTTTTTTACGCATACATTTCACTTGTAATGGAGTATTTCTACATCGCTGTATCGCTGTGGATCCGAGTACATCTGCCACCGCTACCAAAAAAAAAAAAGTCAAGTCAAGCTCTTAAATGTACAATAATGCCACCTTAAAACAAATAATATACCGTAACTTTACTAGAGGATGTATTACTTTCAGGTCATATTTACAACCATGGTTCATTACGTGGACTAAATCAGCATCAAGGTGTACATTCTAAAAGATAGTAAAGATCATTATGATAAGATGTTTGATAAGCTTTGAATTACTCTACAAGGTTATGTCCAGGTTGTAATAATACTCTCTTTTCCCTCCCTTTGCTTTATCAGTCCAGGAAGGCACACAGAAGAAAAGAGAGTCTGTTACCGTAGAAACTGTGCTTTTATGCTCATTCGTCAGTAAAAGACATTATGAATTGTTTATTGATCCGCTAGAGCACACAACTCCGGTATCTTGGATTCAGCACAAACTGTCAGAATGTGGTCCAAGAGTTGAGTTTTTTTTTTCCTTCTAACCTCTGACCTCTCCTCCAGGTACTACTCGGATATCTCCCGTATGCCAGCCATCAGTGACCAGGACATGAGTGCCTACCTAGCGGAGCAGTCGCGGCTGCACCTCAGCCAGTTCAACAGCATGTCTGCGCTGCACGAGATCTACTCCTACATCATCAAATACAAAGACGAGGTGAGCCCGATCTGGAAACACCAGCGGGTGTTGTAATGACTTGGTAGCAGGGTGCGCTGCTGTGTCGTCTCCCTCTTTACTTGTCTTGACTAATACCATGAGGTCATTTTAATTCAATTACACTGATAACCGGTCCACATCCATACAGGCTGGAAGGTATTATCACCATTAGGATGCACATTAAGGCATGAGCTCAACACATTATGGAGCTAATGGAGCTTCATTAAATTTATGTGATTCTTTTTTTTTCCTTGAAGACCTGCATATATCGGGCAGTACGGCTGCTGCTGGTTGATTAAAACTATGCTGCTTCTTTTTTTGGTATCAAACCATCGCACTGTGTGCTGTGGTTTGTTCACAGGTCTGTATTTGCCACACGGTTGGTTGATGTAAACGTAACACTTATGGTCTGGATCAGAGGTGAGGAACCTGTGGCTCTTTTAGCCCCTGTTCCCTGTAGCTTTGTCAAAAAACTTAGTGTAGGTGCAGCAGAGAGGGAAGGACCCAAACGCAGACTCTCAGACAGCAAAAAACAAACTCATTACAGTCCAAAAACCAGAATGAGAATCCACAAACAAACCACGAGGAGAACAGGCAGGGCGAGTGAACATGAACGTACGAACTGACAAGAAAGATAGGGAAGGTGAACGGTATATATAGACTGCGTGATACCGAATGGGAAACAGGCGAGTATGGATGGAGACTGGGCTGAAGGAGGGAAACTGCAGGTGAGAGGAGGATTGGCTAGAAGAGTGGAAAACTACTGAGACAGAGGTGGGCAGAGAAGTGGAAGAAAAAACACAAAGATGGAAAGTAAGACAAGTGAGGACATGAGGAAGGTGACTTACAAAGTAAAACATCGAAGGAAACAACTCTTACGTTATGTGTAAAAATGTGTCGCCAATACACATTTTGTCAAGTAACGTGTGAATCATATGCTACATTACTCTACATTAAAGCCTAGCTATCAGTCATACAAACTATGTTTGATTTGTTTTCAAAGTAGACTATTTTTATTTTATGACACTTGAGCTTTCATTTCATTTGCACAAACACACACCCACATAGGTATTTTTTAGCTTCTCCATTTCTAAGTCTCCATTTCTGTGTAAATTCACAAATCTTAATTTGTTGTTCTAGGAATATTCTGAGGGAAAAAATCATGAACCAAATAATCAGAAATAGCCATGGGAAATTAGCCATGTTGTGGTAAAGCATATGAATGAATGCTCATTTAGACCTATTAGTAACGATGATGTTGTCTAATTACGACTAAATAGGCTGTGGTATCTGCATTTAAAGGACATAAATATTTGTGCGGCTCCAGACGTGTATTTTATTCGGGCTTCTTTGATAGTAAAGGTTTCCAACCCCCGGTCTAGTCTGGATGTGGATGATTTCATACCAACTAACCCAGCCCTCTCAGTTTGTTTCAAAAACGTCTGTAAAATTCATGAGACCTTGCAAAATCCTAAACTCGTCTCTCAATACTTCTTTAGATATGGATTTTTGAGGTTTGGCCCTGAGAGCTAAATGTCATCATTAGTATTTGTACTCGACGTCTCAGCAGTTGCTTATTTTTCACTGAATTGGATTGAAATTTGTACTGAACATCCAATAAACCCTAACATTTTCAACATGTATTCATATAGCTATTGCAGAAATCAAAATAAAAAAAACATTATTAATTTGTTAGCATGCCATTTTCTCCATTTCTTGCAACCATATTTGAATTCTCTGTAGTGTTAATAGTTATTTGGCTCCCACAGATCTTGCTAAATATAGCTTCAGAGCTGGAAAAAACTGACTTACATGTTCCTCGTGAAGGATTATTTGAAATTTCTTTTATGGGAAAGTGTTAATATTCAGTGCAGATATATAAAAATGTGAAATGATCCTTAGGGTTTTTTTTGGATGTTCAGTACAAATTTCAAGCCAATCCAGTGAAAAATCTAATTGGTAAGGCTTAGAGTACACATACTAATGCTCCATTTTAGCTCCGAGGGCCAAACTTCAAAAATCCAATTGGTGGAGAACTTCAGGATTCTTGAAGGTGTCATGAACCTAATAGAAGTTTTCTCATGAATTTTTTTTTTCAAGGAAATCCGTGACATGAAGTGAGAGCGCAAGGTGATTTGGTTATGAAATGACCCGTGCGTATTTATGAAACAAATGTGCTAAATGTCCTATTTTAAGCTAATAGTCATTCCGTGCTCTTTAATTTTACTCACATAAATGAGCCATTAAAATGACATAATTATTTTACAAGCCATTTAATCCTTCCTTTGGACCCATCTCCTCATCCCTCCGTCTCTTCTTCCTTACCTTTATTCACTTACTCTTCCCACCCACATGCACATGTTCTATGATCCTGAATCAGGAGTGATGTAGCCCTATATGTTACCATCATATACGCATACATACATCACCTGGATAGATGGAGATGTCATTTACTAACATATATGAAATAACCGTGGCAGCATTTGCATTATGTAAAAATACAGTCTATGTATGAATATATACACGTTAGGGCAGATGTATGGCGACTTCTATCAAGCACAAATTGTCACGTACTTTGTAAAGTTTCCAGCATGAGGCTCAATGTGGCATTTAGCTTTTCTCGCTCTCTCCTATGACTCACTCCCTCTCATAGACACGCTCATTTTGAATGAGCCAAGTACCAGAGTGAATATGGTATTTTACAGAGAGCACTACATCATGGTCTATTTGTAGTATTAACATCGCTACAGGCTAGTGAGTGTCTTCAAGTCTGTTTATGGTGATACTTGAGTCTGTCAGTACTAAAAGAGTTCAGTTAGTTCACTTTTGCTGCCACTGTAAGGTAAGGCTTTCGTGACATCTTGTACGTCTTTGGCTTTATTGTCAACATTTAAATGTCCAGTGTGTAATCTTAAGTGGCATCTATTGGTGAAGTTGCAGATTGTAACAAACTGACCCCCCCCCC
>JAPQRN010000025.1:19284494-19300889 GCA_037367275.1 Coranthus polyacanthus | reverse complement strand
AATCTGTCTGTAGGAGCCTTTAGAAATGAAATTACACCAGCAAATGTCAGCAAACAAGCCAACACAAAACACACTCCTACATTTTGAATCTTGAAGTAATGTAGACATGGCGTAATCTGGACAACAGTATGATGTGTAAGTGGTGCAGACGTGTCTCATGTCAGATCCTGCTCTCATTTCATGTGAGAGGATGTATGTAAATGCAGTTTCATCAAAGGACTCCCTGTCAGCCCTACCGGTAACTGTCTGTAAAGATGAAAAAAACATTTTCTGAGACTGAACACTGTTAAAATTGACTTTCATTGCACCGGGCAAGATCAATGAATTCCAGAATAGCACCCATAAGGGAGTTCCTATAATACTTGAGGTCTGATTGTAAGTGCTTCGCTGGCAAGCCGAGAATGACAGACCACTGGAGCCAATGAAAAGCAAATGTGGCATTAGAAATTCAGCTTGTAGTTCAGCTCAGGCTATTTTCACCAACTCTAACCCCCTGCCTGCTTTGCTACTCGCCATCCCTGCAGGAGCTCTCTTCACCTTTCCTCTCTGTAGACGCCGAGCTATCCTCACACTTTCATCTCCCCGTCTCACCAGGATGGACGGATGCTCGCGAGCATCGACAGAGGAGACCAAACCTGACTAGACAAACCAGTCATCTTAGACCACCGCCCCCACCACTCTCATGCTCCTCTATCCCCCTCTGTCACTCTCCCATTTCCCCTGTCATCCTTTTATCTCCTCCGACCTCTCATCTACCCCTTCCCCCTCTTGTCGTCTTTCCTCTCCCAGCGCTCCCGCTTTCTCGCTGCGTATCACTTACGGCTCGGCTGCAGGCAGCGCTGCGGTATTGGAAGCAGCATGGGGGCTTGAGGAGTCATCTGGTGCTAAGTAGCGCTAAGCCTAGCTTCCCTAAAGCATCTTAGCACTTTGGTCTAGAAAGGTTTACAAAGAGTATCAGATGATAGAGCAGTAAAGCTGAGCATTTGGCCTCTGATGCCTTGAGTCAAGCTGGCTAAGATGACTGAGCTAACTTAAATCTGATCTGAGATGGTTTTAGGGTAAAGTTGGAGTACAGACCAATTTGGCACAGTACACAGTGGCTTCAGCTCAAAGCCCTTAAAGTCCAAGAGCCAGTAGGTGAAATATATGAAAGGAGATGCTTCATTTCCCTATAGAGAGCTGCAGTCAAACTTCTGAAGAATGTGCTTTAGAAAGTATTAAATCAACTGGTTCCTTTATTTAGCAAGATCTGACCTCACTGATCAAAGTAGTACCATTAAACCTTAACCCAGAGGTCGGCAACACTAGAAATAAGAAATAAAAATATACAGCTGTGGAAAAAATTAAGAGACCGCTCCACATGAATGAATTATTTAGGGTCTGGAAACACTTCATTTTTGTTACTTTGAGCAGTTGTTATTTTCTGCAAATAAATGTTTCAAATGATAATGTTTTTATTTGGAATTTGGGAGAAATGTTACCAACCTGTAAATAGTAAAACCAGTGGTGTCTTAATTTTTTTCCACAGCTGTGTATATCTATCTATATAGATATATATATATATATATCTATATAGACATAGATACATATATAGATATATATCTATATATAGATATATGTATATGTACAGTGCTTAACCAATGTATTAAACCACCACCCAATGTAAGGTTTATGTCACAGCTGCCCTAAATTAACAGCATTGGTAATTACTAAAATCATTTTTAATGTTTCTGTAATGGTTAATATATCAGTATATAGTAGTATATACTGTATATACTATATCAGTATATTTAAATGAAATGATATTTTTAATGCTAAAATATAATTATTATTGTTATCCATGAATTTTGTAATTTCCTGTTATACAAAAAAAACTGAAAAAAATAGTAAATCCCATGATTATTTCTTGATGTAGATGTAGGTGAATGTTATGCTGGATCAAGTTTGGATATAAAAAGGTGAATTCAGTTTGAAATTGCTCATTCCTGTTCAAAATGGTCAAACGTGGAGAGCTCACTGAAAATGAGAGAGTCTGCATTAAAGCACTTCATGATGCTGATATGTTTTCTCCTTTTTTGACAAGTGGTCTAATGCATTTGTTAAGCACCGTACATATGTTTCTGGAGCCACAAAAAATATTTCAGTCCTTTAAATGCAATGCATGGCGCACGTTTTACTGGGTGAAACATTAACCAGAAGACCCTGCACAGTGTTCTGATCACATAATGTTACTATGTGATTATGATATTATGATCATAATAATGTTTCCACGTCTCTGTGCCTTTGTCAAGCGTACTCAAGGCCTTACAGATGACAAAACCTTTTCCTTTTGCAACCCAAATCTTCCTTTCAGTGTTTCAGTTGATGAAGGCGCAGAGGGGTCGAAACGCTGCTATGATCAACAAATTGCGACGCTGATCAAGAGCATCTTCTGTTTGAGATTTAAATCAACCTTCCAGCGCACCTACATCAGAGATACTTGGATGTGTGAATATATTCTAGCAAAAAACAGTACATGAAATATTTAAACTTTTTTTATTTGGTGGTATAGGCTACCATCCTAACAGCTATTATATGAAGCAGAGACATGGCCCTATGTTTAATCCTTGAGAAATCAGTTATCCCTCTACTTCTCCTACAGGTTGACATTTGTAGTTTTTAGTGAAATATCTCATTCAACATTGATGGATTAGTAGATATTTTGTGCAAACATTTATGTCCCCAATGAGGATTTGATTCAAACTCTTGGACCATAACCAAAAAGTCGTATTAGAGTTTTAGCAGGAAGCCGAGGCCTGCTCACCTCATCTGTCTGTGTCTGAACAAAGACCAATGAAATGAAAAGAGTCAAATCCTCCCACCGACAATGTGCGCTTTATGTGTCACCGTAATTAACATAATTAGATTTTTAGGTTAGGGCCCCTCAAAAAGTTCCACCGTCTTCAGGAATACTTTAACTGTTGTTCTAGACTATGAAAAAGGAGTCTGTAGGACGTTTCATAGGTAATTCACTTTTAAGAGCCATATGGAGCTGAGGGCAGCAGAGGGATTTTCACTGCATACAGAGCAGACAAGGTCAAGCTCAAAGACTGAAAAAGTTATACAGCAAAACAAATCTTTATTTTCTTGACCACGGATATAATCTATCTCTAAAGCAGGAAGAGAGAGGAGAGACAGAGGGTGGAAGACGAGCAGCAGACGACGTGATAACCCGCATCACAGACGATGTATGTGTCCACATTTAAAAAGAATAATCATGGAGTCTGCTGAGTAAAATAGCGTGTGATCATAGGTGCATGGGGGATGGTTTGCAGTAGCAACGGCCTAATCACTCAAATAAAACTTTGAGTTGTTTGCAGGTGGATGATGAAAGACGGGCTACTTAAATAGCAATGCATAGTTAGGAAAATAAATTGCATACTGTAGAACTAAAATAAGAAGAAGAAGAGAAGCAAGAGAAGCCACATATATTTATAACAGCGAGGGTTGGAGTGAGACAGTGTTTGTCGTGAGTTAATGTTAATGCTAGTTTAATGCTAGCGAGAGTTACGACTGCAACGCCAGTACAAGAGGGATTTTATAATATGGAAGGAGGCTCCAGACCTGCTCAGTGCTTTGGGATTAAGTGTGGTTGTACATGAAGAGCACACGCCCTGCTTGAGGGCCCTTCTGTTTAACTGATTAAATCCTGTATTCATTTCGGGACTTTCTGGTTAAGACTTTCCAGAGTGCGACAGTGCAGCCTCTCAGTGTGTGTACGTTGCATTCAACATCTCGTGTCCTTGTTTTAAACGTTATTTTTTTTTGGAGATCATAAATTGTCATCGTGTGCACTGGGTTCACATACTCTGTGTTGCTGTGGTTGTGTTAAACCTTCTCTCATACTGCAGAGGTAAACAATGAATAGAACTTGATTTTTTTTTTTCTGTTTGCATCACATTTATGCTTAGATCTCGGAGAATAAACACATATGCTGTAGTAGTGAAAGCTATCCAGTTCGTGTTTGCTTTTTGGTTTTCTGAAAATACGCAGCATTTTTCTTTTCAACTATATGCTGAGGGCTCTTCTTTTAAGTGACTGTATTGCTCATGGTGCTCTGTTTTGACAGGTTTATAGTGTTAATTGACTATTCATGTTACATCGAGGTAGTGGTAACAGGATTCCTATTTGTTCTCCATTTCATTTTCATCTTTCTCAAACTTCCTCTTACGCCTCTGTCCCCTTATTTCAAATCACAGTTTATCGTTAAAAGCGACTCAGTACTAGGGTGTAAAGTTTCCATATGCAAGCTTTAGTGAAGAACCTTCAAGCTTTACAGACCAAAACTTTCCGGACTTTCTTGCTGGACACGTCCTCCGGTGTACTGACAGTAAACCTAAATACCACTGAGAAGCTGCAGCTCTTAAGCCTCCAGCCCTTTTCAATCTGGATGATTGTGGATGACATTTTTGCTCCGTCTACAAAGGTGGTTTTTGGAAGTGATTCAACGTATTTTGCAGATTAGCTCTGTTGCTCGAGTGGGACAAGCGCCAAGTTACATGTATGAGCTCTTAGCTCCGTATGAGCGCGGTGACAGGTGGAGTTCCTGGGGCAGGGTCCTTTTAAGTTGTTTAAAAATCTTGGCAGAAAGCACAGATGATGAAACTTTCTCAGCAAGGGCATCTGTTGAAAAGGCTGTCTGAGGAGTGCCACACTAACTGCCACAGCCTTTTCTTTCGTCGAAGCTAGTAGAGCAGAAATGAATTGTGTTGTCTTTTTTTGCAGCTTTCTGCCAGAGCATTACTTACAGCTTGTGACATCTGAAAAGATAAGTGAATACATATTTTCCACAGAAATTCACTTAGTTGTGGAGTAAAAGCGGTGCATTATTTTAGGGATTTTTGAACTAGTTTATTTCTTTTCGCTCTCGGGCACAAAACAGTTTACGAGAGAACAGTTTAAAAGCATATTTCACCTTAGTAATGATAAGGTACAAACGTGTGTGTCAGCGCCAAAGTTGTCATCGTTTTTTTTATTTTTCAATTTCAGTTTAGTTTTATATCAAGCTTGCTCGTTCCGTTATTTTTTTTTTCCTTTACTTTTTTGAAAATGTATAGTTTTAGTTTAGTTTTTATTTAGCTGCAGTGTTGTTTTTCCTATTTTTTTGTAATATGTGGTATTTGTCAGGAGTGACATTCAGTATAAAGGTTTAAAGAAGTGTTGTGTAATAGAAACTCGACAAAACATCATACCATTAACAAAATGTATTCACTTATTGGATGAACCATCCATAAAAGGTGATATTTAGTGACATCTAGTGGTAAAGTTGCAGATCGCAGCCAACTGAGTACCCCCCTCACCCTTGCTTTGGTGGCCATAAAAACATGGGAAGTTGTTAGTATTTGTTTTGTCCATTCTGGGTTTCATAGTTAAGGGGATATTAACTCTGGTCCACACTCAAGACATAGTAGATGACAGTAATCCTCCTTAATGCTGGATGCCCACCTGCTATAAAATGGACGAAAATGAAGATGTCCATTGTGAGCTACTGTAGACAGTGACAGTGCAACATGGTGGACTTGTTGCAAGCGACCTGTTCCTTCTGTAGATATAAATGACAAGGTAACAAAAACTCAATGGTTCTTATTTTCATGTGATTATACACTAGTGAAAACTTAATTATGAATAATATATTCCTTCTCTGAGCTTAAATCCCCCTAAATCTTACACCCTGAACCTATAACCAAGAACAACTGTTTCCAACAGATCAAATGCACATTGCCTTGGTAATGTTAGATTTCATATCCACCCAGGAAAAGAATTGACAGTCACAGAAATGTTCTTTTAATTTGACACAGCCGTTCCCTTGGGCTCAAGAATGAACTGAAAAGATGTCGGTGGCAAAGGTCAAAGGTTAAGTCTGTCCATTCTTATCGATACGCTATCTCAGGAACGCCTTGAGGGAATTACATTCTCTTGGATTTAACGATGAACTGATTAGATTTCGGTGGCCAAAGCTCAGGGGTCCTGTGACGTCACAAAACACACTTTTGACCATAAATGAAGTCGTTAGCGTAGGTTCAGGAACACAGACCACGCCTCACCCAATCTAATGTCCTCTACCCATCCATAAGAGTGCATCGAACCCTTTCCTCTTCCGTTTGTCTCAGTTCTCAAACTCCCACCACCCATTCCCCTTCTACTTCCCTCCTCTCCTCCCTCTCATTGCAAGTACCAGGGGGGCATGGAGCTCAACGCCGATGAGATGTACCCCCATCCTGAGTCTCCTCAAGTTCCCGAACACAGAAGTCCACCTCCACCATCCATCCATCCATCCCTTCCCATCGTCAAATAAACCATATTATGGCGTGGTCTTTGTTAGTGAACTCGAGGTTCAAGTGGAAGCATCTGATTGAACTTACGGTTCTCGTTTGACTTCAGTTAACTAGTTTTGGGTAAAACTGTCCAGTTGCATGAAACTACAGCCATCCATTAAGTCACTTACAGACTAACCAGTAAGCTGCTGGTACATGGTCATCGATCAGAGATGAAGAGGCGTAAAGAAGTAAAAATGAATGATTTCAGTCTCTCGGAGTTCAGATCTCTTTTAGTCCTCAGGAAGGAGGAGTGAAACCTGCATTTTGAGGCTTCACAGCAAATAGAACTGTATGTGGATAAACAAATACAACACACAAAGCAGTACAGGACAAAGCGAGGCTGAGGACCCTGCACCAGACAAGGTCAACGCACTGAGGGTGTGTATGTGTCTCACTGATTATCAGACATGCAGTGTGTCGGCAGCCTAACAGACTTGTAGACTGCAAACTACACAAATAGGAAGAGACAGGAGAAATACTGCTTAGTACTTAGCAAACAGGTGTGGCTGTCAAATCCTCTGGGTAAAGACAGTGAGTGTGACAGACACAATGCCAGCCAGGCAAACGAGACACAGGACAGGTAGACAATTCTTCCTCGCAATAAAGGCAGTGCAGACAGTGAGGTAGGCAGATCTTCTGACAGTTAGGCTGACAGATAGGCTGATGGCAGACTGCAGAGTACAGATATATAGAAAGGGGATAAACGACACATTGTTTGGAAATTGCCTTGGAGAGGTGGAGATAATAAGATGTGCGAGCCAGGCATAAAGAGAGAAAACTTTGACTGTGGCGTTTGAAAGCTAGAGGAAAGTGTTAGGGGAGTCTATAGGGGAAACGACAAGCGTGTGAAAAGTGTTTTTCACTAACTAGGCTAAAGAAGAAGAGAATTTTGCAGATTGTTTCAACCATTTTACTGTTTCCTGTTTTAGTAAATTAATTATTCATGACGGGGAAAAAAAAACTCCACATGGTTGGCGCAACTGGCTCCTCTTACTTTGACACTTTATTGCATATTCTTTATTTTTTTTAGATGCGTCCAGCGCGTGGAGGTGTGTCTGTTAGTCGGTCAGTAGAGCGGCTCCCGTTCCGTTTAAAACACCATATCGCAGGAACGGTTTGACAGAATGGTGGTAGCTAAAGGGCGACGGTCAAGGTTGCGGTGACCATGTGTCTGTCCATTCTTATATATGCGATGTCTCAGGAATGCCACGTCTGGTCTGGGACAAATCCTCCTGTGAAACGATCCCAGCCTGGCTCACAGGATGTACTCTTCCGGAATAAGTCTAAGGACTATTTCATGCATGATTGACATTCTTACTTCCGTTATCTGTTTCTTACCTTTCTGAAAGTCCTCCTCGCTGCGTGAAGAAGAACAACCTCTGAGCTGTTTGGTGGCAACTTTTGGCAGACACAGCTTTTTGTGTGGTGTTTTTCTTTTGTGGGGTAATTTTAATGCACCAAAAAAAAAAACCCAACAACTTCTCTCCTGACACTGAAGGCGCTGCTGCTGCATCCTGCGATCAGTGCCACCCAAAACGAGCCAAACAACCCAGAGGATTGTAATCCTATTCCAGAACAACAGTGGAGGTCTCCAGCACTGGCACAGCATTAAGAAAGTGTAGACATAGGTCTGGTTATGCGAGACCAGAAGGACCCATGAGCACGGCTCATGTTGAAACTAAACCATAAATCTTGGTCATCTTGACTGACCCTATTTCACCTCTGATCTACCTCAAATCAGGGTCTGTAACTGCTGCTTTGCTCTCGAAGTGCCTGAATAAGTAATGCATTTTATAGAAGTGGGACAGGAACTATAGAGTCATCGAATCTGTTATGCATTCATTAGTCCTCATATAGATAGGGAAAGCAAAACCCACGCTATGTTTTGAAGTAATGTCTAAAAATAAAGATGTCGAGCTGCAAACACACAAAATATGCATATGTATAAAGCACAAAGCTCTCTCTTTGACATATGCAGTGCATGTGGAGATGCACTGACTCATTGCTAAGTTCCTCTCATGCCTCGAGGCAAACAGTGTGTGCTGGCAGCATACAGTATACAAACAGAGCAGTGTGGGAATCAAACCACACGGATATAGCACCGCTGCGTGTCAGCATGTGTGACGTCTCCGTCATACTTGCCGGTCAGACAGATGAGGGTTGCAACAGTTAAGACAGCGAGATTCAACAATAGTTAATGGTTCTCTGAATGCTTGCAGTAATTTCTATTGCCAGCCTTTCATGTAAAGGGTGTGATTTTAACTCTGGCTGCTCAGAATGGATTGAATAAAAGCATACAGCGTATTCAACAACAGTGCAGTTAATTATTCATTGTGTGGCACCATTTACTGATGATGTTTTACACACAAAGTCCATTAAGCTACACTGTCTTAACAAGCATGCAAAAGCCATCTTAATGTATGCTCAGCAATCAGCGGAGACAGCTTGTTGTTTTTCCTTTTGCTGCTGCTCTTCCTCCGAGGTATAGGTGGTAAGATGCGACTGCAACCTTGTTTGACTGTATTTTGCTCTGAGTGGAATTTGAAAATGAATAGCATTGTAATGAGAAATATTTCCGAAGACTTATTTTCAGCAAAACAAGGTAAATGAGTTGAAAGCATTTTCGATCATGGCGGATGTCTTTTTCTTTTCCCTTTTTCTTTTTTTTTATCAGCGGTGTAATCAGCACATTTGTGTTGCCTCAAAGATAAGATGGAGGAAGCATTCTGGGAACTCTAAAATCTGTGTCTGAATTAGAAGCTCCGTTTTGAGTCAACAGCACAGCTGAGCCTGTCTTTTCCGATCGCTCCGAACTCTGGGTTAGTCGCGTTCTGGGAAATTTTCCTCAGGCACTTTTATGTAAAGATCCGTCGAACTTGGATGCCAAAGTTAATCAGGTTGTGTTACTTAACTCAGCATCTGATGTCGGTGCGAGGTTTACGAAGACTGGCTCAATTAAGACTGTGAAGGAAATTTAGACACTGAACATCTTGAGCTTAAAAATAGTAAGAGTGATTTTAAGACAAAGGTTTCTTACATTGCAAAATGTGGGGATAGATTCTTGATTTTCATTGTTTTACTGGTTTGGTTTATTTTTTGGATTGCACCATCAGTCTTTCATAGTCTTTCATAACAATGAAGCATTTTGATTTGGTCCCTTTAGTGAAACTGTGCGGTTTTCCCTGAATCCGGACCTAAAAGTTGAAAGCTGTCCCTGGGTGCTTTTGTGGACGCACTGGCTTTGTCTGAAATGTTTATTCCAAGTCTAACGTAATGTAGATGATAGTAATGGAGCTATTGTGCATATTTTTTGCATCTTATTATTAAAAGAGGATTGTTTTTATAGAAATGGCGCTGGAACCTTTAAGTGGGTGTTTTCTGAGCCACTGAGAGCCAGCTAGGGAACACACTGACAACTATAAAGCCTATAATTAATGTGACTATTAATACAAGGCACTTTTTTTCTCTTTTGTAACAACTCAGCATTAGTTAGCAATTCAGGCTACATGTGTCCGTACTACATTAAACATTTTGGAGGACAAATCAGAGCCTGTCCTATTGAAAACATGTCCCTAGGTCATTTGAGTAACCCGTTTATTACGACCCATAGTTATGTCCTGTTGTGTATCGTATTATATATTGTTGTTATATATTGATGACATTGTACAGAGTCTGTCATCATTAAAGTGTTTGGTTAGTTGACCTTAACCTGCAGGACTTTGTGCAAAGTGTTTTGCTGCCGCTGTAAAGAAACGATGTCGTCTGACCGTGTGTCGGCAACATCCCAATCTATGTATCAACAAGTTATGGACATTAGTGAAACTGTTTCGCTCATTTTTTCCATGTGAAGTTGTTTCATGTTCTGTTTTCTTATCTTTACCTTTCAGTTTATCGCGTTATGTGTTTTGGATCACTGAAGCTTTGCACATGTCAACTCTAATCCATCAGATGCTGACGTGGGTCATTTGGTATCGACAAACGACACATTTGGTGGACTCGTTGCACCAGATTGATAAGTTTATATTCCGACATGATTCATGCTAGACTTCTATTTGTACATGTTCCCACTAAAGCTTGATATTTAATCACAGATACTCAATTAATGCCAAGTCAGTTTGCCTTTTTTTTTTTGGTTTTTTTAGCTCAAAATCATGCATCACTTTTTGCCTCAAGGCAGTTTCCAATCTGCACAGCATGCCACCCTCTGGCAGGAAAAACGCGGCAAAAAAATCCTTTAACAGGGAAAAATGGAATAAACCTCAGGAAGAACAACACAGCAGAATTCAACTATTTGTACACAGATATTTCCTCAACTACGTTTAATTACCACTGTCATCAACGGGTACAAATAATTCATGTACCCAGGTCACCGTGGAACATTGTGTAATATAGGCGGACCGTGGCATCAAGATCTTTTCGGTGCGGACAAAGAAAAGTTCCAATCAGTGCAAATAGCTCCATGAAACCTGAGGGAGGCACATGTAAAGTGCAGGCGGCTGCGAGCCGAGCAGGACTAATGAAGTGAGCTGTAGCGTATGAAAGGCAGAGGCTGGCTGGGTGAGTGAGTGAGTGAGAGTGCAGACAGCGCGAGTTGCAGAGTTCAGAAAACCCCGTCTGTGCTCTTTCTCTGCAGCTTTCGCTCCAGCAAACTGACACCACAACCTGCATGCATTTTTCATGACCCGTGTTGGCTGACAAGCTCTCTCTCCCTCTCTCACTTTCTCTCCTCTTCGCCTCTCACCGTGGGCAGTAACGCACACACACACACACAAACGCGCGGTCACACATTCTTTCACTTTCAACCAAGCTATCTCCCGCAACTCTCAGAAGCCATCAGTCTCACCAATTCGCTCTCTAATGCAGAATGGCGTTTCATTCAGAGAAGACAGCGAGGGCAGAGAAGACGTTGAAATGGATAAAAGAAGGTAGAAAATGAGGGTGAATGAATCTGAAAAGAAGCTCCTCAAAGCCTGCATGACATTCTGCCTTTATCTTGTCAATAATAGCTCCCATGCTGCCATTCTGGCAAAGGGAGTAACATAGTACATGCAATGGGATTACACTTACCAGAATCCAAATGAATCAGATTAGGGATCTTTTTCACTCATATGTTATTATAGAGTATGTGTAGTCTGACAGGTCTGTGACAGGCTACTGTCTTAAACAAACCGAAGGGGAAATGCTCTCAACAGTTTATTAGTGAGAAACTATTAAAATGACAGTACTTAAATTGAAATAAATTATCTTCCCACCTTTATGCTCCAAGCATTTCTGTGGCAAAGCAATCGTGAAACAAGTAGAAAAGAAGAAATTCATCACTTAGCGGTGCTACACTGCATTAAACATTACAGCTGCATGTACTGTAGGTAATCAGTCACACGAGAGATTAGCCTACATTTGAAAGGCCGTCCCAAAAGCCTGATGCTGGCTTGTTGTTGTTGTTGGTCGTGGCGGAACACCGAGGACAAACCCGGTCCGTTCAATTAATCTGCTCACAAATGTCCAGCAGCATATTAAGGTCTAATTCAGGCCCAGGATAATTAGCTTATTATGAGGACAGTTTGTAATGCAGTTTGCTGCGTGTTTACTTTTTGCTTCTCAATGCACTGCTGCACCCACATTAGCGCAGACATTATTGTTTACTTTGTAGGATCATTTGCCCGTTGAGTCTGGTTTGATTTATTAGCACAGTCCTATTCATTCGCTGCGTTCTCTCTCGGAAGTTGTGGTGAAGTTTTATTTTACAGATAATTTTGTAGAGGAGAGGAGGTTCGTGACTGATCATTGCTCAGGGTTAGTTTACTGGAGAGAAATGCGACAGCACAGGAGTAAGAAGTAGAACTGGCTTGTGACTAGCTGGCAAATTCCAAATAAGTAAAAAAAACTACTAAAAACAATTAAAAGCATGCACATCAGGGGGTTGATATTTGAGATGTTAAATGAAGTGTCTCTGCAACTGTTGGATAGTCAAGACATCCAGCTGTATGTGGAAATGGGTTCTGACTCCGACGTTTAAGAGCACTATTATCAAGTCAGATGCTCAGGTCAGTGTTGGTGCAGATCTGGTGCTGGGACGGATGTCATTGTGACAACAGTCTTAACCATCTATAAAAAATCAAGGCCCTTTTAGGTCTGGATCATATTAAACATGATGGTCAGTAACTCCAGTCCTCATATACGTATCGTCCTCCCTCTACATATATAGCAAATGTGAATGAATTTTCATAATTTTAACCCTTTAAATGCCAGTTTATTTACATGCCACTTTTTTTACACAAAGTAATTTTCTATTTGATGTTTTTTGTGTGTGTAGGGATTATCAGTCTGGGATATGTCAATGATTAGCAACAATGCTGATTTTCATAGGTTATTACTTTTTGTGCTATTACAAAAAAAAAAAATCACACTTTTCCTCTTAAGGCCCTTTTAGGTCACTGCATGGTGATTTTTTTTCAGTGTCGATGCTGAAATTCCAAAATTCCTTAAAAAAATGAACATCTTCGCCAGATCATCTCAGCATAAAAACTGCCAAAAATGAGAGAAAAAATCCCTAAAAGGGTCGCAAGAACACATGAGAGTTAAATACGCTCTCTAGCCTAGCAACATACAGACATGCTACATCCATGTTATACAAATAATGCAATGCAATGCTCTCTGATTACACTGATACCTAGCGCATTTAAAATGAATATTGGTCGAGTAGGTCAGTTTGAACAGCACTTATTTATTCAGTGACATGAATCTAGAGGTGAGCGATGTGGCCAACAATGTTATCATGATGATCAACATTTTCATACCAGTCGATACTGATAATTATACACATTGAGACTAATAGGGGAATAGGAGACAGGTGTGCATGGAGTGTGTGGCTGGGAACTTGGCAGGAAAACTGAAGGAGCGGCCCGGAAGAGTAGGAAAGTACTGAGCAGGAGCTGGAAGTCCTGCTGTGCCACATAGAGCTGCTTGCAGGAGTTTAGACCCCAGGTGGACTGACATAGTTAGTGCCATAGTTTATTATTGCAGGTTCTGGCTTACGGTCATGTTTGTTTCCACTGTGGCTACATTCAGACTGCTTCTGTTAGTCGTGGCTCTCACAAAGTACGGTGAGCACATACCTGAAGTGGCACTTGAACAGCACACCACTTGCACCAAGAAAAGTCATGTCAAGATCCAGCGAATGGTCAAGAGCACTGAGTGGAACAGAAATACACAGAGTTAGGAGTTCATGTGCGTAAATGCGTCTATTCCCTCAATGATTATGATGAAAATAATGAACCCCCTTCCTCGTTTTTCAAGTGGACTGGGAATAGAGTGGGCTGTTTTCAACCAGCATACTCACTGCCTGTTGCTTGTTTTAACTATAAATGACACAAATTTCACTTCTTTTATTTATTTATTTTTTTATAATTTACATTTTTTCCCATCAGTGTGAGGGGGAGAGAGACAGAGAAGCTCTCAGTTAAAAGTTTGGCTCAAAACAGCCTGCAGCGAAATGAGCACCAGCTCCCGTCATACTGCAACAGAGTTTCAAGTATCCGTGGGAATATTAAGGTTAATGTTGCCGATGTTATTTTAGCTTTTTATTATTGCTGATGAAAAGTCAGAAACACACTCACTTGCCAAATTCTGAAGCTCCTGCTGTTCTCTTGGAGCTTTGCCGTGCTCCCCAATGCTTCTATTGTTTTCAGAAATTAATTATAACAGCTCAGCTTTCACTATTGTGCTTAATTCCGTAGTGAAAATGTCATGTGTTGTGTTTATTTTTGCATCTTTGTTGCTGTGTTATAATGTACCATTGTGTAATTATTGCAAGCCATTTATTCCTCTTCTCGCACAGGTGGGAGGTGGCTCCGCAGGTTATAGATCTAATCACCGAATAGTAGGTGAAAATTAGTCAGGAAATGCACTGATCTCCCAAAGTTTTTAAATTACAGTTCTGGTGTCAGAACAGTGCGATTACTGTAGAGCAGAGAGGTTGAAATTCGCCACTAAGCAGGGCCTGAGGGTTAGACTGAAAAATATAGAGGTTAGCTTGAAAAAAGAAAAAGAAAAACTGACTGTCATACAATAGATGATACAGAATATTTCAGCTCTGGAGCTATCAACTGGAAACTGAAGTCTTTACTGGGTCAGCTGGTACGTCTGTGTGAGCTGTGCAGGCAAAAATACACTGTCTTATTGTACAGTGTATACAGATTATTATTTAATGTCTTTCTTTCGTGTGCTTTGTATCTAAACGCCCTGCATTACCTATACCTGCACTGTGAGTAAGCACTCCTGTGATATGCTGAGCATCCTGTCTTTAACAGTTTAACAAGGATTTGAAGTCAAAAGCAGGCTCAGCAGGCAAAAAAAACCTCAGAAAGGATAAAGCGATCTCAGTCAGAAGGCAGGTTTCTTTTTGCAACATGAAGGCAATTCGGTTGAGCAAACAAATCCAATGGGCAAAGGCTGGCGGGCCGGCGTCAAACAGCGGGGCGTTAGGTCATCAGAACAAAGGCAGGCAGAATAGAGCTAATGCTTAAAGCTAAAACAGCAAGGCAACGCCGAGCTAACTGCCTGTTTTCTATACTATATACTACGGGTTCACAGCCAGGTAATGACTCAGGAGACAAGCAAAGGAAAGAACACACGGAGGAATACAGGTGTAAAACTAGAAGCATTGGATCACTTCATACTGCAGTCTCTGCGAAAAAGAGCAGTTATTTCACAAGTTTTAAATATCAGTTGCGAGAGATGCAACGATACTCACGAATGCAGCTAATTGATCTTATTCCCGTGCACAGAGCAGAAAATGAAAACTGAACAGTCACACACAGTACAGTCGGGCAGACTTTTGGTGTTAGATACAAAGGCTTTCTTTACAATCAGACTGGATCGTTTTGACATTTGAAATAAATGAGTCGAGACATAAAGAATCAGCATAAACGGCCTCATGTTAGCTGCAGGTGGGTAGGTGGCTGTTAGCGCTGTATGGCACAGATAAGTCTGAAGGACTCGACGTTGTTGTTTTAAGCTTAATGCTTTAAAAGCTCTGAACTTCGCCGTGCAGGATTTGAAGCTGAAGTGAAGCAGCTCATCTCGTCAGCCTGAAGCTTTGCTTAAGCTGCTGCATTGTCGAGCCGTCAGTAGAAGCAAAGTGCTTTCATTTTGAGAGCAGAACCTATCAGATGTAACCTGCTAACAGTTTAGTCATTATTACCATAGCTGGCAAACTGAGCTTTTGTTGGCGTTGTTTAAATTGTAATGGCAATAGGCGTATTGGAGAATTTAAATTTCCTCAAATTGTACTTTATGGTCGACTCATTCTATTATACATAAGTGTTGTGTCCTAGAGCCGAACACCTGGAAGCCAGCAAATTTTGGTCGAAATTATTTGTTTACTTTTTTTCTTCTCACCGATGGCACGTTTAATCAAATGTAATGCATCCCTCTGCAGGCCACGGTTCTAAAAGTGGGATGGAAGTCTGCCTGTCCACTGCTTACTCTGTCTTCCTTTACATACGCAAAGAAAGACATCAGTTTCAAACGATGTAACCTTCACTGCCCACATACTTCTGTAAGTTCTTTACACTGGCACGCACGTTAAGCAATACACCCACTAGTATTTGACAACTCTCGTACAACAGCAAACAGGACAGTGGACGATGTTGAAGGAAGACGTGCACAAATGTGGATGACATGAAAAAGAATGAAAAGGATGAAATGCATAGTAGGAACAGAAGGTTCCGACCGTGTCCGTTTTTAACGTCAGGCATAAATGAGCCCTTAGCCGCGCTCCCCTCAGTACATCTGTTCTGTGTTTTAGTGTCTCTCCCGTCAGTGAATTTTAAGTTGAGTTTGTCGCCACGAGGCCTCTGACACACCTGGGATCTTTGCACTTCACTCCCGAACAAACATTGTCGCATCCTTAGTGATCACATTTAGGATCTTCCACACACACTCACACCTTCCACCCCACTTCCAACAGCAGAATGCCGTCTCTCTGACTGCACACGTAACTTGATCCTTTGCAAAAGTACAAAGGGAAAAAAAAAAA
>JAPQRN010000025.1:19261562-19277941 GCA_037367275.1 Coranthus polyacanthus | reverse complement strand
CCTGCCCCCTCCGCTCTCCCCGCTCCACGCTGATCACGGGTCAGCCTGCGGTGTCTCCATTAGTCACGTCTCATTTCTTCCCAGTTCTCTGTCTCTGATCCAGGGTCAGGGACTGCCCAGCAGCCATTTCCCCTCCCTCCCCGAGCCCAGGTGTTCTGGCTGACCCTACCTCTTATCTCTGTTAAGTCAGACACTCGCTGGCGGTGGTCCTCTCTCGTCGCCTCGCAGCCTCTCCACTCGCTCTGCCGCTACCAGACTCTACACACATGCAGGTGCACGTACACAAGCATCCGAGTCTTATTTTAAGTCAATTGGACCCTATATACGATGGCATAAGTGGAGTCACTTTTTTTTGACTGGAGAATGGACTAAAATGTACCTCCAACGTGTACGCAGTCATAGAAGCAGCACAGGATTTGAAGTGAATTGCATGTTAACAAAGTATAGAATACAGCAATATGTAGAAACTTCCGCATCATCCTAATTTGTCGTTAAACACCAGTATACTGACTAAGACAGCACTCAGTACAATGTTACCCTGAAATAAGGAAACACCTCCCCTGCACCTTTGTTAGTGTTCATTTAATCGGCTCCATTTCTTCCTGCAGAGTAATCATTTAGCATCAGAACTTTTGGCTCCCAGTTCTTTCTATGGATTTTCTTGAAAACATTCATGTGAAAACTTCTATAAAATTCATGAGACCTCGTAAAATTGTATAACTGTACTCCAAGTACTTTTTGGAAGTGTGGCCCTCGGAGCTAAATTTCATCATTAGTTTGTGTACTCTAAGCCTCGCCAGTTGCTCATTTTTCACTGAAATGGGTTTTAAATTTGTACTGAACATCCAAGAAACACTAAGGATAATGTACAACATGAATTATTTTAAGTAGCCGTTGCTGGAATGTTTACTGTAATCAAATGAATGAAACTAGATGATGTTTTTCCCTGATGAAACAATTATGTCTCCACTAGTTTTCGCTTTCTTGAAACCAAAATTTCATTCTGTGTAGTATTACTTTAGTTATTTGGTCCTGTAAAAAAAAAATGTAATGCCAAAGATTTGCGTATATATAGCTGCAAAGCTAAGATATTCTGACTGCATATTTTCCCTAGAAAGATTATTTGAATTTGCTTTAAAATTAAGACGAGTGTGATTCATTTGAACAAACAACCCAGAGAATTTCCCCCCTTATTCCAGATAACTCCCAACTCCAGCGCTGACACAGCTCTAAGAAAGTGTGAGGCTAGTCTTAATGCACAGCTCTTTCACTAAGCAATTATTTCATCGTCTGAAGCAATGACTTCATAATACCGAATTACAGAAACATGACATTAAAAGGGGATTGAAATTCTTTCGGTTGCTTATATTTTAATACAAAACAGTGATTGTCATCAGTTGCACTTGATTAATGCCTTATTTTAGTGTTTCAATGACATGTTCAGTAAAAACACGTTCATACTACATGAATAAAAAAAAAACATACTTGAGGCAGGATGACATTTATATGTACATATTTAGACAGCAGGCAGTGTTGGGTTGTCAAAGGTGGTACCACGCTGTTAAAAGTTCAACGCAGACAAAGGAGTACTCATTAAACAGGCGTTAGTAACGCAACACCCAATGCAATGGCAACAAACAGTGATGTTAGGAGATTCTGTTACCACTTGAGGGAAAACATGGTCCTGAGGCATTAGCAGCAGATTCCTCCCTTATTCTACTGTTACGCCGTGTAAACTATATTGTCTTGTGCACATTTTTAAAGAAAAATCCCCTTGCGAACAGGAAGTGTCTTGCACTTTGAGTTCGACATCGTGGTACTCTACTTTTTCCACATTGTTTTCTTGCTTTGTTTTACTTCTCCCACTTGCTGGTTCTTCTCCAGCCTGACCTTCTCAGCTGGACCTCCACTGAGTCAGCCGGGGTCGCTGGATGCTAAACTTATTGTACACAGCTCAATACTCCCCTGTGTGACGCCATCGGGTGTTCTGGGTGTCTGTGCGAGTTGATATTTTCTCGTCTTCTCTGACTCTCTCCTCTCTCTGCAATCCATCCTCTCTCACTTTCCCTCACGGCCATGAACTGGCTGACCTGCTATAAGAAAAATTAATAAATAAAAACATCTTTGTTTAGTTTCAGAGTGGAATAAAAAAAAAATGAGCTCACATAGTCATCCAAATTACTCTGCGTCCGGGAGAGAAATTGAATGTATTCTTTAACTGCAAACATGTCATTCTAAGCATTTACATTATGTAGATCCTGCACCTGTTAGCGAAAACGTCAACAGATACACAAATTTCCGCTCGAATGACACCAACTAAATTGCTCCTCTTGATTGGCAATTTGAAAGACTATAACAGTATTCTATCAAATCCCGTCTCCCGGTGACATGCTTTGCTGGGGATTCTGGATGCGATGTAATGTCTCCTCATCACACTTTGTCTCCGTTAAATGATGTGTCGCCTCTGCGGCTAGTTTTATACCGACTTAATTATAATAATCTTTTATCAAATGTGGCTTCCGATAGCAATTTCAGAGGAGCCGAGTTGTTTTTTTTTTGTGGCTGGTTAACGAGCGCCGTTGACTTTTTGTCAAGGTTTGCATTTTGAAAATTATAATTTTTTTTCCACACCTTGAAAGAAGCGCCGTCTTTCATCTGGAGTGTGTTTGTTTTGTGCAGGCCTGCTCTGGTGCTCGCCAAAGTGTGTAGCCTATGGGGCAAAACAAAGCTGAATCTATAAATGCATCAGAAGCGAACGCTGAGTGTTTCTGAGTTTCCTGATTTCAATCAATAGCCCAACCTTGGTTCATTTTAATCATTCATAGTCTAATCTTGAATGTAATAGTGGCTTCAGGGCGTGATAAGCCGAGCACCTTGTCTATAAATGATGGCACGGCATTAGCCATAGGGTGCAACATGACAGGGAATCAATACAGAGGGCACTGTTTGAAATGCAAAAGGATATTTACCTGCATCACTTTAAATTAATGACGGTGTAAGCACTTCTTACATGATTTATGAAATTCAATTCCAAAGATATTTTGTCCATCTGCTATAATTAAGCCTGTGGTATCGACCGTCGGCATCAGCCAGCTATCATGTTCTTTCTCTGACCCTCTCAATTTTATGTTTCTGTTTCTTTTTCATTCGCCGTGCATCCGCAGCCCCTCCACACTGTACAGACTGTACAGCAGTGCGGTTCCAGAGAGGCCCCCTGCCGTGTAGATCGGTGCAGGCGAGGCAGAGACAACCAATGTGAAACTCCAACCTTGGAATAATCCCTCATCAACTATCCTCTGCTGTAATGTATAGTGCATGTGGAGGGAAAATATGAAAGTTGTTCTACAATATGTATTATGGAACAAAGCCAGCCGCTATTGTGTGGTACAGTAGAAATGAAGTGTGTGTGTGTGTGTGTGTGTGCGCGTGTGTGTGCGCGCACTCACTCGTATGAACGTACAGTATGCCCAGTGCTCCTGAGCCAGTCAAGATGCGCAGTGTTTTTGTCTGAGAGCAGAAAGTGGGTTATTAAGCACTACTGCTGCACTCGTACACACACACGCGCAGACAAAAGCACACATCCAGACTCTTTTAGAGCAGTATGTCATCAGAGATACTAAACTCAACAGCTTCTGCCGGTAATTAGTCTCTGGATAGGTTCGCACTGCACTGAGACAGACAGAGGAAACACATATGGGACTGGTTTTACAGCGGGGAGCGGGGAAATGTAACAATAACCAGAACTCGCCTGACATTGTAATCATGTCCAAATCTGTCCAAATGTTTACACACTGTTTAGATGTGTCAGTATAATATCTCAGTCTCTTATATACTGGCTCGTGAAAATAAACTCTGGCAAAACTAGGGCATAAACTAGGGCTACACTGATTATCAGTCATGGCCAGTTATCAGATCAGATTCTCACAGTCAGTGTAAAGGAATTTCAAGAAAGTTTTGTGTTGGAGATTTTTCATTTTTACTGCAAATCAGTTCCATGGTTACTGGTCACCTGGAGTTAGGGCTGGGCGATCATACGACGATCCTGTGAGGTCGAATCACGATCCACGATCTGAATCACGATTTTAGAAAATGCAGGCGAGGTACAACCAAACTAAAGTGTTCTCTGGCATTTTGGCAATATCTGGAAGAATTAAGAATTAATTAACAAGTCCACATTTTTCTGCACGTGCAGATGCAGTGTTTCCATCCATTGCCTAGCTTGAGGCCACCTAATTTGTCCCGTTGGACTTTTGTAACAAATCAAAAACATTTTGGACATAACTCGACATCTGTGTAAATCAGCAATTCTGAAGCTGGACCTGCAGCTCACAGACTTATGGTAATTCTTCGTCATTATTTCTTCAGCAGCAGCAAAACAACACATTATGCAAACTCTGCAAGTTAATGTGGACTAAATCCAAACACTTTAGTGTGGACAGGTGCTAAAGTATCACTATAAATGGACTGGAATAAACTCACTAGCCTAGTGACCTGTGCTAGCAATATTAATGCCACAAAGTCTGGATCAGTATTTGGTTCATTACCCTGTGAACAGAACTCCTTCATTTCTTAACTTTTACTGTGAGACATGCTATCAAACTGCCAAAGAGGCCAAACTCCTTTCCTTTCCTCTGTGAATATCTTAGATAAACACTGATTATAATGAATATTAAGTCTTTTTAACTGATCTACAGTTCAGCATTACTCTTAACTCATAGGGCCTGAATTCGTGGCACTTTAAGCCACTGACTATCACTCGTGGCTGAGCTTCACTGTGTGCTTCAGTGAATCAAAGATTTTTAGTTTTTACTCCTTCGGTGGGTAGACATCTACTTTTCAATATTAATATCCAAACGTTCCCTTTTAATCATGCAGTGGTGAGCAATAAGGCCATGTGTAGAAGTCACCGCTAAACAATCTTTCTCAGAGCTGGCTTTGAAGATGAACAAGGAGTTGTACATCCTGTCACACACATCCTATTGTTGTTCAGTCCAGCAGCTCCTTTAACTCATGGTGTCGGGGCTTCACTACTCTGCATCGTGGGTTGTTAGCATTACTGTGGCTAGGCTACTGAGTTCATTTCAGTCTGTTTCTAGTGATTCTTTACAGTCTCTCAGCACTTAACGTGTTTGGTTCATTCACTTTAACCTGCAGAACTTTGTGTGAAGTGTTTACTGTAGCTGTAAAGTCATGGTGTCAGATTTGAATCGAGTTCGGATCGCGTTCAGCTGCAGATGAACCGTGAGTGACCGTCTGACCGTGAAGTGAGTCTGGGTCCCAGTGGGCCAGTTTATGTATCGACGAAGTTATGGACATTAATGACACTGTTACACTCATTTTGTTATGTTACATTGTTCTGTGTTCACTGCAAAGCTGGGATGAATAGGAGCCTGCGAATGATCAAAGATAGGTGTGTGCAGATTGTTGAAAAGATGCTTCACACTCTTCTGCACCACGTGAAAACTTTAAAGTTTTATCACTATCACTGCTGAGAGTAACTTATTTACTGCTGCAACGTAAATGCCAACCCATCCGCAAAGCCTCGAATATTTGCCGTCGGCCACTGGTGAAGCACCAGAGCCCTAAAAAAAGACAATCCAACCCGACCTAATGGCAATCGGGTACTGGTTCCAGCTAATAGGAATACCGGACTAATTCAATAATTATTACTCAGCAATATTTACAAGTAAGTCATTTTTAAAACAAAAATCCACTGATGAAAAAATGGGAACTGACACAAGAACCAAAGAACTGACATAAAAGGCCATGTGTTATCGTGGTCAGTAAAACATGTGGCCTGTGGATTTGTTTCATCCAGTCTTCTTGGCTGGCGAGGCAAAAAGTTCATATTGGGCACTGATTATAATCTACTGGATCTTCTGCTCTCGGGCCGCGTGGTAATAGGTCAAAAACACACATGGGTAACATGATGCACGGCAATCATCGCAACAGGATTTTCTGTCTTTATTTTTCAGACAACAGCGTATGTGAACTGTCTTTTTGACCTCATTGTCTCCATATATTTGGGTCTCGCTGGTATGTTTTTCATGGGTTCATCTAGTTTTGCGAGAAGACTTTTAGTCTGAAGAAAAGAGTGTCATCTTTCCACTTAGATCAAAATGAGTAGAAAAGCTTAATAGTCAAACAGCAACTAACAAGGGTCAACAAAGAAGAAAAGGTCACAGTCTAGAGAAAACACGTTCATCAACAGAAAGTCCAAGAAGACACTTTAATTGAGCGATGAGTGAAGTATGACTGTCTGCCTGTGTAGAGATACTCGAGGTTTTTCATCCAATTAAATTTTGTTGCACAGCACTTGAAGAAACAGAAAAACTCGACTGAGAGTTCTCTGCCACTCTGGAGAGAAAAGATATTTTCAGGAATAGACTGTTTTTTTGGAAATGAGCTTTTTTAAAAGTGGGACTTATTATTATTATTATTATATTATTTGATAAAATTTGAATTGTGTGTTGACTTCATCAATGAACAGATTTGTTTCGAGGTTCTTTGAGGAACGTTCTAAATATTGTCATGGTGTAGGTACATAAATTATGCAAAAATGCATAGTTTTTAATCAAATAACAAAAAAGCCATCACAGCACCTAAGCCCTATAGAAGGGGAAAACCCTGTAATTGGGAGTTTTCATAACATGATGGTTAATAGTATATTCCTCAGGCTTCCTTCATCTGTGTTTTTCCCGCATAGAGTAAAGTTTCAGCCGTGCTAAAATGTTCAAATGAAATGATCCTGTAGCCTCTGTTTTGGTTCAGGGATAGAATTAAGTTTAGATTCTGGTGAGGCAAAGCACAGATAAGTGGTTGGGTTAAGTTAAGATGGAGGTGACGTCTTCAGGTTTCTTATGTCCCACAAACAGCTCAAAGAATATCAAATTAGCAGGAACACACCTCTGCAGCGAGTATTTCTATTGTTGACGCATGGTGATACGTCTTTTATCAAATGACTAATTGATTAATCTACTCCTATTTCAGAACAAATTTTAAGGTTGAAAATGTTTCAATTAAGTACGGTGCCGTTTGAAAAAAACATACGTGACATAAGAAGCATTTACAAGACACTCTTTCTTATCAGATTTACCAAATAGAAATACGACTTCCGCTCAGACCTCACCTTCCCTGCATCACCGAGTGAAAAAAGTCATTCTTTCGGAGTTCAGCTTCTTTCATTTCTATGATACAGCTATTTTCGTGATTGACTTGCGAGACATTTAATAAAGTAAAACTGGTTACGATACTGTTTTAATGTGATAGCTGACGTTAGGGCATCTACAGATTGTTTTAATTGTTGATGAATCTGTCGATGTCTTTCTCTATTAGTTGATTAATAATGTGAGAAAGTGTTTTCCAAAATTCAATATGACATCCTCAAATGTCGTGTTTAATCCAGAACCAAAAGATATTCAGTTTGCTGTCACTGAGGAGGAAAGAAACAGAAAATATTCACATTTCAGAAGCAGGAATCAGAGAATTTTTCCCTGTTTTTTCTTTAAAAATTACTCAAACTAATTGACAGCTAATCAATTAATGAATTAAACATTGCAGCTTTAATTGACATTATCATAATAATTATTAGAACTCCTGAAATGCATTGCTCGTTACCATCTCTGCCTCATTTTGAGGCAGGAAAACCTGTGTTTATGTCACAGTAAACTGTCAAAAACATCCCTGGAGCCATAAGGTTAAACATTTGAAACCGAAGCTTCTTTTAAGACGTGAGTGCAGTAGCACTCTGCAGTAATAAGCATTTTAATAGAAAAATCCTATATATAATTAAAATGTCTATTATTGATTCTGTCTACTAGTTCGTCATTCTTGATATTTAATCCAAACAGAGAGATAAAGCTGCAGATGCTCCAGTTTGTTCAGCGCAGATCCATGATGAAACACTGTTTGACTAAAGAGAAGTGAGACCGGAGACAAGTTGAGAAATTAAATTCAGCATGCACTGATATTAGGGAGCACATAGATTAGAGTGTGCTGTACTTTACTGGCCTGATCTCAACATCAAAGAGATTTGTCTGAAAATGAAGACACCCTTACACGGTTTATTAAATAATGACTGTCTCCTGCTAGGATTCAGCCGGAGCTGTTTCACAGCTCCAGGTAATGTGGAACTTGTATAGGTCAAATTGTAAATTAAGCAAATACATTCTTGCAACTATAATGACACATTTTTATTCCCCTTGTAGCACATAAAAATGAGAAATTAGATGCATTGTGAAGACATCTAGGACACTGCCAAGTACCTATTTTCGCTGCTCGACACGAGGCAGCGAGCAATTACAAAGATGCTTATCACTTATCGTTTATCACAATAAAATTTTCTCTGCTCTGTTTGGCGCCGCCATAATCACATCAAGCCAGAGCCGATCTGTATTCACCCCTTCAGAGCCGCTTTCATTCCAGGCAGATTGAAATGATCGTGTGTGGCTATTGAGAAGGCCAGTGAAACTTCTGCAATCAAACTGTCAACACTCCCATTTGTGTCTCGGGATGTGTACCAGCACGGACACTTTGGTTATTACATTTGATATTCAGGATGCACACGAGGTTAGCCTAAGCATAGCAGACTGCCAGCAGTAAACAACATGTACAAATCTGGTCTTTTCTCCAACGATTAAATGATGGGTTTTCAAAAAGAAAGCGCTGGCTGTTTGCCGACACTGACCACAGCGATGCAGTTGGAACTCCCCGCGTCTGATGAGCAGTTTGTCGGATACGCCGTAGATTGCGCGCACACGATGTGTTCTGATTATGTGGCACACAAAGGGTAAACGGGTCATAGAGTTAATTAGATAGAAAGTGCGCGGGTCGATGTGTTATTGCAATTTTTATATACATACAATAGCTGTCGCAGAAAGGTTATTTCTGGAAAGAGAACGCTTTCAAAGTTGCACGTTAGAGGCTACAGCACATCTGATACTTTCACAGGAAAATGTCAAACGGTTGTTTTTCTGATGGGATCACAGAATCTTAGTGTTGTTCATGACAAAATAATCGTAACCCAAGGTCTATTTTACATGGGGCCTTGTCATTTCAGTGGTGTTTAACACAGCAGTTACACGTCACACACACACACCCCGTCTCCCTCTCTGGGCTTCTGTCTTCCGGGTCAAAACACGTGGTGTGCGGTATTTGCTAATTCCTGATGACTTGAAAATGTGTCTGGATGTTCAGACTGTCTGGTCGTGTCAACGGAGGCTGACTGCGATGGTTCTTGTTATTTTGCCATCGGCGCAACGACGGCAACTTAGCATCGGTTTCAAATCAAATTCTGTGAAAACAATAAAGTATCAGATATTAATGTGTGTGTCTCGGTGCACTCGGGCATCCGTTTTATACATTGATATTTTACATGTTTAATTGAAAATGTTCACACCTTTACACCTTTGTATTTGTCGAACATGTAACTATGCATTTTAACAGATTATTCTTTGACTTTACAGAAAACGCGCTATATCGTGATATGGATAATCATCTGGTTATGAATCGACCTATGTGAGGTTTTCATATCACGCAGCCCAAACACTTTTAATACACCCTGACATCTGTTAGAAATGAGAAAAAAATATTGCATGTAAATTCAGTCACAGCTCACGCATTTCATTTTAACTCGCAAATGAATTTTTGTCTGTCTGTTAGTTGCTCTGTCTCCTGCCATCAAAGTCACCCAAGAAGAGAGTTTATTTGATTCTGTGACATGAAACAACTTGTCACCTCCCACTTCCTAATCAACATCTATTTCAGTTTATACAGCGTAAACCAACACACTGACACATGTAGTTATTCACTGTCACTTCATTACTTCCAAACTCCAGTCTTTTAGCTGGCCATTAGTTCACACACACACATAAGTGGATACATGCTGTGTTTTACTGTGGTAGTGATAAGACGGACTGACCAGTGTGGATTCAGTCTGCTATTGTTCCACTTTAATTCAACTCTGACGAGAACAGGACTTTTCTGTTACCTTTATGCTAATTACTTTTCTTTTCAAAAGCGTCTGAAGCACAACCTGCTTTTAATATAATGGTCAATTTAGTGGAGAAAAGGAAAAGAAACTTTGTATCTCAAGACCTTTTACTGTTGCTGACAGCGCTGGGCGGAATGAACAACGCGCTTAGGGACAAGTCATGATATTAGTTGGTTTTGTTTAGTGCACAACACAGTAGAAATGAAACAAAATGCGCAGTACAGTTGAGCAGTAACAACAAAAGCCAGCTGTATCGTGCGACCGCTTTCAATAACCCGCGAGCACCACACTTTAAAAACACGAAGGTTGTTTAAAACACGGCAAGTTTAGCGTGATTATTTCCCATTTAACAAGCTGAGTTAATGCAGCAAAACAAGATGCTGGATTTGACGTGACAAGTCAAAAACGGGCCGGGATTTATCCCCTTTTTCTGTTGGCGTCTCTTTCTTCCTCCTACTCGTCTCTCCCATTTTCCATCGGCTTTGTTATGGCTATCTTCACCTCAGTCGGAGTACACTGGCCACTTTTAATTACAGCATCTGTGTTGACAAGGAAGAAAAAAATAGTGTTATTAATGTCTAGTCTAAAGTGGGGTAGATCCCAGGGTGCAAACATTTCTGGTGTGTGTGTGTTTTTTTTAATTAATGTACAGTAGAAGCCATGCAGTGACTCATTTGAGATGCTGATATGACAGTGTGTTTACAGATGTTTGAATTATGCTATAATATATGTAATGTTAGAATTTGTGTGACGTGAAGCTGCGGACTCTTTGTACGTCTATCTGTTTGCATGAGGAGTGTGGGGACAGTAATTCCATGCTGCAAAGACTTAAGTTGTTGGTTAATTAAAGTGTTTTTAACCAATTAATATTATCTTTGGATTTAAGAAGCTGTTCAGTCAGTTGAATACCGGTGCTGCAAAAGACATCTTGAGGCCAGAACTAGAAATACATTTAAAAAATAGGTGATACATTACAGATTTATATGGATTTCTCTTTCTCATGCACTTTTTTTGTAGCATTGGTGTGCAGCTGGTTTTCTCAGTGTGGTGAAAAACGGAAGTGTCCTGCACAGCTCCCTGACCTCAGCCCCATCCAAAAACCTTTGGGATGAACAGGGATGCAGACTCGGGGCCAGGACCCATCACCCTGATTTTGTGGCTGAATGGGAGCAAATCCTTGTATCCAGGTTCCAAAACCTTAAAAACAAGAACCAGAAATGATGGGACTTAAACAGCAGCAACAGCATTCCTGAGGTTTGGAACGACATGTTCAGCGATTACATATGGGATGGTTTTTATATTGTCCTCAAACTTTTGATGATGTACGTCTACGTCAGTCATCTCTTCCTTCAGGTGGAATGGCGTGTTTCAATATTTAAATGCTCTTTTTCAGTTAAAATGTATCACTTCATTCAGTGTTGTTCGTCAAAACCTTCTAGTGTCTGACCCACCGTGTTCTGCAGATCTTACGGTGGATATACGCTGTGTGATGTTGACCTGTCCCAGTTGTAAAATGACCAACATAGAGAAACGCGGTCATGACTCCAAAACGGTGGTCCTCCAGCGTTATGGGAGCGAAGTTCAGTAATGGCCTTGATACCAAAGACAGCCTGGGACAAAATTCTGACTGAGTCAGAAATTTCGGATGAGACATGTCACAGTGTGACTGCTGCTTTGACCTACTTAACAACCAATAGGATAACTCGACAGGCGTGTTTGTGTATGCTAAAAAGTGTTACCTCAAGCACTCTTTGCAAAACGGGCATCCAAAGTTGGCCTCTTTTCCCCCAGCCACAACCATGTCTACATTCTTCTCCTCCTCTTCTTTGGATTTTTTTCCCCATATGCCACTATTGTAACAACATGATTCTTATCTCACCTCTTTACCGCTATAGTAGTACAGATGGACGACGCATGCTGATGATTCAGTAGGTGTTATTGTAGGGCTCATTCATAAACAGATTTATCAAACCTATATGCTGTGTATCAACAAACAAGGGTACAAGGTTGTCAGACTGCATTATTTGCTAAAAAATAAAATAATTTGAACCCTTTAACATCTACCCTTTTACTGTATTTTACACAGAGCGTTGCTTTATGGGTTGTTGTTGTTGAGTCTGTCAGTAATAGAAATGTTCAGTTGGTCCACTTTAACCTTCAGGGGTTTGTGTAACATATTTTTCTCCTGACACTAGGGAATCAAACATTGCAGGCATATAACACTCAAACAAAGGACAAAATCAAAAAATGTGCTGGGTAGCTATGGACTGAAATGTTCCTCAAACTAGTTTGGACCTGAATGGAGTTGTTCTCTGAACTCTCCTGCAGTCGCCTGACCGTGCTGTAAGCCTGGTTTTACACGCACTTTGCGGAAGTAACTGTGCGTGTTATTGTGAGTGTAAAAAGTGATGTAGTGTCTGAGTCTGCGTGCCGAGAAGTTATAAACAATAGATAAACTGTTGTTGTTGTGTTCTGTATGTTCTTTATATATATCAGTCATCTATGTATATATTTGACTGATGTAAAATGTAAAATATTCATAAAAATTTAAGCACGGCTACTGTCTGTAGGCACCGTTAAACTGAGCTCGTTTATAGCTTCTGAAACTCACAGCTTTCTTTTAGCCACAGTATACCTGTTCTTCACAGGTTAAATTGATGTGAAAGTGTATTTTGCGAAGCATTAAACCTCAACCTGCTTCATCTCTGCAGAGGAAGCGCAGGCGCTTCTAATATTTCATACTCCAGCTCGCTGTGTATCACTTGTCATTGCAAACTTCCAACCAGGACAAAAAACACAAACACAAAAAACAGCCTGCACTATAGTGTAATAATCTTTTGTGTGTGTGCGTGTGTATTTTTTTTCCTACACTATGTCCTTTTCCTCTGGTGGATGGTGCTTGTTTAGACTTGGTTATTGTTTCTTTATGTAACTCTGCTGAGCCAGAGAAAGAATGGGCTCTGCGTACACCACAACAATACGGTGATGGATGAGGGTGGCTGCTGTAATTATATGAGGACCAACAGGTAACGGAGCGCAGAGACAGAGAGCGGCGGCCTGCCTGGGGATGATAGTGCAGATCTGCTCTGCTCTGTTTTGTTTCGTTTTGTTATGCTACGAGTCCGGCAGAAGTACAGATACCACAGCTCACGCACACACTACACCGAGTTTGTGAGCGCTGCTAAGACTCGCCTGTCTGGCTGTGCAGACGCAGCGTGCAGGCACACAAGTATTGGCGCTGAAGTTTATACCATGTGATTTATCTGCTGTAGTCTTGTTTGCATTTCTTGTTTTGAATCTGCTTCTGCAACATGGTTACTGATAAACAGCCCTGCCAATAAAGTCAGTGGATTGACTGAGAGAGAGCAGAGGAAAGACGCTACTTCAAGGTTTTCCCACTTGAGTGTATTACAGAATTATTGTAGCAGATGATAGCTAACAGAGACAGACAGATTGAGGTCGTTACACAAGAGAGGCAGATGAGAGGGAGAAAGACATAGACGATGAAAAGGCATGGAGGGGGTGCATCCCTGCTGTTTCAATACACTGTTGCACTAAAAAGAAGGAGATGGGAAGAAGAGAAAGAATCTACAGGGGGAGGAGAAGGGGAGAGGAAGACAGGAGTGGGGAGGGGAGGTGTTAAAGGTAAGACAAACTGCTGTAAAATGTTCCAGAACAAAAAGTGGTGGTCTGAAAGAGAAGAGATGAAAAAGTGAAAAAGCCTGTGGTTTGTTGGTTTGGGTGAGTGATGAAAATACAACAAGGGAAGATAACGTTAAAAGTAAAAAGTACTCCATACACATCTGCCAACAAACCAAACATCCAGGAAGATCTGGACGTGCTGGCCGCGTTATTGTCGTTGTTCAGAGTGAGGCTGTGCTGTAAAGTAACATTAGCTCAACCCATTATGCCCTGATTATGTGCTTTATGGCTGCTACATGCTGTAATAAGCCACGCAATATGACGAAGGCCGAAGAAAAAGAAAACTAGCCAGCCGTGCGAGTATTGACGTCATCATAACTTCACTTCTACCCGTTTGTGTGTTTGTCTTTGCCCCACCAGACCCGTTACTATTGCAGCTTCTGTATCTGCGTCACGTTGACATTGCTCATGAAAGTTCAGATATGTTTATGGACAACTCTGCCAAAAATATTATCTGGCATATCCAGTCCTATCAGAGACTGGACCAGACCAGACCAGAGAAAGATCTGGCAGAACTTCTATCATTCTGGAAAAAAACAAACTTCTTTGGCTTGTTTGTATTTTTTTCAACAAGTTGTAATCATCGTGGGCAGTGCTAAGTCAAGGATGTAGCGACGGTGCCTCTGCAAAAAGTAAGGAGTGAGGAGAGAACACATTTGCATGTGAGGAAGAGAGCTCTGGTATTAAAAAACCTAAATTCATGCAAAAAAAAACACCAGAAAGACCCAAATACATTAACACAGTTAAAGTTATAAAATAAAAGTTTTTTGAAAAGATGTCAAGGATGCATTGTTTGCATCTGAGAGAGAGAGATGGAGAGAGATAAAAGAGCCTCAATGTATTTGTTGTTGGATGATTGATTTACTCATATGCTTTAATCAACCACCCAAACCCGACCAGATTACATTGATTGCAAGGCACGGCATACTGTAACTTATTCTTTCAGTGTTTGGCATAGAGTCCAAGGGGATATAGCAATCAGCACGTCTGTCCATCCATCCAGTACGTCTGCTGATATCTGCTTGATTTCTGATCGCTTTCCCAATCTTCCGAAACATGCTGAAGCCACTTTGGGCAACTACTTTGCGCTTTTTTGACCACAAACAAAAATCAATGTCAATGTCAATGTTCGGACAATAGCTGTTAAACACATTTTTGATTTTGTTTGAGAGTTATATGACAGTGCAGTGTGCAGTGTTTTATCGCCTAGTGTCATTTTGGATAAAACATTGACGACCTCCAAGTGGAATGACATTTTATAGTATATACTAACTTATGCTCAAGAATAAGTTATTAATCTAATATACATTTAAATACATTTCTAGGGGATGCTGTAAAATGTTTTTTTTATGATTCTTATGATTAGTATCTTCCTGGCATATAATCTGTGGGCATATAATGATCAGCATACCTGGAGCACTGGAAAACCATTCAATATTGGACTTGAGAAACTATTCAACTCCTGACCATGGGCAAAGTGAACTCGCTAACATCAGTAACAAGGACCAGTTTTCAGTTTTGTGGAGGCTAGGGGGACATGCCAGGCTCTGATGGCAGTTGTTTGTGCTGTGGCAGCATTAGAGAAAGGTCTGACACCATCCAATATAGTGTTGAGAGAGAATTTGTTAAGGTGGAGCATTTCCATGTGGAGAAGTGAAAGACTAAATCCCATCAAAAGAAAACGCGCCATAAAAATCCATGTTTGTGTCAAAACTTGCCATTTTCAGCATGTATTTGCAGCTCTGAGGAGGTTGATTGTCTTTCATGACCTACATGTTACCATTTTCAAAGTCCCTCTCGTTATGTGAAAGAACAAGTCTATTCTACTAATTAAGAAGATGAATTTTTCCCAAACGGTGTACCAGCACACACGCAAACGATACGTCCTTTACATCTTAAGCGTGAACTCTAATATAGTATGCCCGGTTTTCAATTTTAATATTTGAACATTATACAGCAGCAAGCAATAAGGTCATCATTTAGAAGTAAACACTAGACAACCAATTTCCATGCTGGCTTTTAACTTTTATGGTGACAGTTGAACTGGTGAAGTCTGAACTGCAAAGTCCAAAGGCCCCAGAGTTTCCCCTCTTCTCTTTGACAGAAGCTTCTTCTTCTTCTTGTTAAATGATAGCTGTCAATCAATCAAGGTTCAAGAGGTCATGGGGTGTGACCGTGTTGAAAGTGACCAATCATAAGAGGACCAGTGCTTCCTTTGGTTTCCACCTCCAAAGTGTCAAAAGTCAGATCAAGTCGAGCGAGCGGAATTCAGAAGTCCAGACTCCTTGCGCGGCAGATGCTTTATGTTCATGCAGCTGAGTTGTGCTCATGCAGGTGGTGATCTTTGCCCTCTCTGTGTGTTTTATTTCTCCCTCGCAGCGGCCCATACGGCTCTCGGTTGTTGAACTTGTGCATGGGACGTATATTGTGCAAGTGGGCAGTTATATCTGTGAGCGTGAAATCATTTAACTTGTGACTGTGTTTTCTTCCTCTCTCCATTCTTGACAGAAATCTGATGCCATAGTCGAGCATCCTGTCACACACAAACTGTCTTTATAAAGATGGGAGGGTCGTCTTCAGCCCAGCAACCCTTTTAGCAACCCATGGTGTAAAGCACAGGTGTCAAACTCCGGTCCTCGAGGGCCACAATCCAGCATGTTTTAGATGTTTCCCTCTTCCAACACAC
>JAPQRN010000025.1:19234832-19257503 GCA_037367275.1 Coranthus polyacanthus | reverse complement strand
CAGGTGTGTTGGAAGAGGGAAACATCTAAAACATGCTGGATTGTGGCCCTCGAGGACCGGAGTTTGACACCCCTGGTGTAAAGGCTTCACTCCTCTGCATTATGGGTCGTTAGCATCACTGTGGCTAGGCTAGCGAGTTTCTTTAAGTCTTCTTTCTGGTGATTCTTAACAGTCTGACAGCTCTGAAGTGATTTGCTGCCACTGTAAAGTCATGATGTTGGACTTAAAACGCGTTCGGATCCCGTTCAGCTGCAGATGAACCGTGTGTGACTGCAGATGAACCACTACGCTGCTGGGATGACTAAGAGGCCACGAGTGAATAAAGATAGGCGTGTAAAGAGTGATTAAGAGATGTTACACTCTCTTCATGGGCTACTTTATGTGTTCAAAGTTTAATCACTATTATTGTTGAGTGTAAGTTACTTCCCACTGCAATGTTAATGATTTCTAATGAGGACCCCCCTCCAGCGAAGCTTCAAATATTCGCTGTTGAACACTGGTGAAGCTCCAGAGCCCTAAAAAAAATCAAATCAGGCCAGCACTAACTGATTGTTTTTCATATTTTGAATCTTTAAACTTTATCACACCTACATCATGGAGTTCATAAAAGTGTTCAGGGCTCTCTAAAATCTAGAGACTGATTGATTAATTAGACCAATTTCATTCACCAAATTAAGCTCATCTCAGTATGTCATAAGGCTGGGCAATATTGCCTCAAATCAATATCCTGATTAATTTCACTTCTTACCTTGATAAATTGATTAATCAACAGTATCTTGTTAAATAGGAGACGCCTGTGCAGATGATTCATCAGACGGTGAGCTGGCTCTGGCTGTCTCACAGTAAATCCAATGAAATCCAATGAACAGGGGGTTCCACATTATTCTGCACTTGCCAGATATTCTTTCACAAGATGAAACAATGGGAAAGGAGCAGCTGATGTGTGGATGGTATGCTTTTGGTCTGCCCCTTATCAGTGCTGGGTTTCTCTGGGTTGCATGCTAGCATTGTCTTTTCTCAAACAGTGGGAGGACATTAATTACCAAGCAGACTTTTAGTTTCTGCCTATTCTTAGACTTGTTCTTTATAATTATATTTTTTTGCCACACTACTCAGCTGAAGTCGCCACAGATGCCAGCAGTGGCAGGTACAACAACCTCTACAATCCTTAATCGTAGGAGGAAGGAAAAAAAAAAGTGCTTCCATGACCTCCTCCAAATCCTGGCTGAACATCCGCCACTGCGTCACAGCTTCCTGTGACCCCAAAGTCATTGAAGTTCAGTTCATTGTTGTTTATTAGCCTCTCCCTTTCTATGTGTGCGACTTTGTAATCCCACTGAACAAGGTTGTCGCTCTGCTGCAGTGCAGTTCATCATCATGCATATGTTCATACGCTAATCTAACCGCACCATAACAAATGAGCTGATTATCCACACCTTGTCTCTGGGTGGGGGTGTTGGGGGGCCGTGTGTGTGTGTGTGTGTGTGTGTGTGTGTGTGTGTGTGTGTGCGTGCGCGCTCATTGTGTGTAAGGCAGAGACAGAATAGGCAACGGGAACAGGTGTATAAGGGGGTACGGACACCCCATATATCATACTGTAGCAGGTATACGCACTCCTCACCACCCCCTCCAACAGCACCGCTCACCGGAGAGCAGCATGTACCCAGAAGCCCCCCAAGTGCCTCGACATGCGCACACACACATATATAAATACACATACACACACCAGTAGACGACAACCCCTGGAGCTCGACCTACATTGTGCGTCCTCCTGCCTCAGATCTGACTATTCATCACCACATGGCACTAGGCCCCCACTGGGAGGGAGGTGGGGTTGTTTAGTGGGTGAGAAAGAGAAGGGGAGACAGTGGGGAGAAAGAGCAAGGTATGCTACACAGTGTAGGACAGGGCGTCCTTTACACCTGCACAACAATGGGACCTTCAGCATTAGTGCTGCTAAGTTCCTGTGGAACAGGAAGAAGGGTGAACTGAACAAACTGAGTCATGAGCCTTTGAAATAGACAAAAGAACGAGAAAACCAACAGCGGGGATGAAGTTTGAGCCTGTAAGTCGTTTGTCCTTTTAAAAACAACTCAAACAGGTATGATATTTTTGGATGATAGTACTTGTCTTAAACTACAGGAGGTTTTTGCTCTCAGCCTGACTCCAGTGAATGCTATTTGGCCCAAAGTGAAATATGTAGGCTTTGATTCCAATTATCAAAACGTATTTAAAGCCTCTGGAAACCTTAATACACATAACCATTTACTGTAACTGTGTAATTTAGTATCTTATGTACATAATAGTCACCTGTACCTGGGAGCACATCCATGATGAAATAGAACGTGACTGCAGTGAAACAATCAGAAAATAATACTTTATTTCCCTGATTCGAAAATGTGTTGCTAACCATAGATAACGTATAGCTATAACTGAATGATATTACACTATATTTAAGGTTATCTTACTTTCAGATTTTGCTAACGCTTTTAGCCTCAGTGATGAGGTTGCTAAGGTTACTAGCTAACAAGATGTCAATCAAACCGCGATCTGCCACACTATCACACAGTTTTTAAAAATGGTTTAAACAGCAGAATGAGCTGTTTTTCAACAATGCTTTCTGATAGTAATGAATGTTTATTGTCAGATTTTTTTTTGTATTTCAAGCCAAATTTCCAAAGGTTTTAACAAATGCCTTATGTCTATTACCTAAAGCTGAAAATGGCCAAAAATGTCTTAGAAAAAAAACATCTCTTACCAAACCTCTAAAGGTAACACAGTGTAGGTGATACATTAGCTGTTTTAAATCATGACCTTTAATGTTGGCCCGACTTGTTGTACTGAATGCACACATACCACAATTCATGGAGCTGTCGTAAAAACAACTGGTGTCTGGCTGCTCTGTTTTTAGTGTGAGTTTGACATTGTGGCTACAAGAGGGACAACCTGACAGAAACGCTGGACACTTTATTTAGTCTGTCCCGTAGGCTGAGAGCTAATGCTGAAAGCTGAGGTCATAATGAAGGATTTGAAAGATTTTTTTTGTGGAAAAAGGAACATCACTGTATGACGATGCATGGACCGAGTTAATATTTCAACCATCGTAACATATCTAGAATCTGGAACCTACCTATTAAACCTTTATGTTGTATTGATATTATAAACTTTTAACAGTTCCGGATTAGGAGCCCCAGTTTGCAGCGCGTAGGTTTAGCTACAGAGTTTGATACTGTTTCATAATTTCTAAAAAAGGCTATAGAAACATAAATAAATGTATTGGATCACTCGATATGAAAGTTTTCTCTGGCATTTCAGTATGACTCTACGACTTTGTGACAGTGACTAGTGCGGTTTTAGACTGTGTCTTCTTTAATAGTGAACAAAAGTTGAGTCATGTGCTTTTTTTAATTGGTTAAACTGGAAATTTGTCAGACAAGTTATTTTCTTTTTCCCAGTGTCTTGGATACTTTCACTTGGTTTATTCATTACGAACCAAAGTTCTTCATCTGGAACAACTTCACAGCCGAAGACACTAAAGCCCCATTGAACTCAATCACAAAGTTTAGCTCTAGTTAGTGTTGAAAAGTTGCATCTGATTTTAATTTATTACCATTTTATTCAGTGGTTGGTCCTGACATGTGTGGTTATAGAGCAAGACCTGGAAGACTAATTGGTCACAGTGTGAATTTAGTCTGTCCACTCGGCCACTGGAGAAAACTGCAATCTCAGCCGGGCATTGCTGCACTGATTGGGGAGTTTTAATTTATGTGGACAAGACCAAACAACCAGAACCTGAAAAAGACTCAGACCAGATAACTTTTAAAAAGAAGCCTTGACGTATCATTAGTTTCCTTGAATAACTTGGTTCTGTCAGCGGGATAAAAATCAACCAGTGCTCAGTGCCTGAAAAGTTGTTTTTTTTTGGATATATCGCATCTCTGTAGGACACTGACAGTCTAAACCAATCATTTTAGCTCTATTTGTTGGCCGCTGTGATTGCCGCGGTCTTGACTGATTGCACTGATTGGAGAGTTTAAGGATGATGGGACACGGCTAGATAAGCATTCTCTGAGAAAGGTCTGAAATTTCGGGTTTGAGAAAGAAAGCAGGCTTCCTTTAAGTCACACCATAAGCAGCTGGTTTATCTGATACGACTGCAGTTAGTTCACAAGTTGTAGTTTTTTATTAACATTAAAGTAATCCATAAAGTGACAAATGATCAATGAGACTGACTGTCATAAATGCGTATTTACCGTGCCAGAAAATCTGCTTATCTTCCCTTCCAGTCTATGATCTCCAAGAAAACTCACTCATAGCACCTTATTATGATGCAGGGATACCAAGTGAAAGACTATCCCCCAAAATAGGAGCTAATTTACTCTGACACACTTATGCTTGTCACAGTTTGGATGTGTGAATTTTGTCTCCTCAGTAAGCCTTATCTCGCCTGAGTGGCCTAGTGAACTGCTTTGCATTTATTCTGAATCTCGACAGCATTAATTTAGATACCGGCATGCAAATTTAGATGCGCACTGTACATGCAGTTCTCTGTGTCTCAGCAATTAGGTCTATTCACATACAAGCTTTTTCTTTTGCTCCGACTCACAGGTGCAGTGACACGTGAGCATATGGATTTCTGTCTTCGACTATCATTGTTTATATTCTCCTGGGAATAAAAAAAGTAGACCCAATTTTCTGATTTTCTTTCCGCCGACTTTCTTTCGACTGTTTAGAAAGTAATTATCATCAAGCCTGTGTTACAACTTTTTAGCCAACTTCATTCCAAGTCATTACCGCAACTTTTACACTTTTCTTTGGAATTTATATTTTTAGTATAATTATCACATACTGGTATATGATGGCTTATACTGGCCAACAAGTATAATAACTGATACAATATATAACTGGAAGAAAAATGCCTGATTTTAACTTAATAAAAATAGGCACAATTTTACCTAAATCAGGTAGGCTGAGTCCAAATCTGAAATCAGAATTCCTCCAACATGTCAGGATTTTGAGTTATGCACGAGTCAACATATAGCCATTAGCAGCATATTAGTTATATACATTCTAGGCATGTAAATACTGTAGTTGTGGTGACATATGAGATATTTAATATATAGTTTCTCAGGATGGTGTTGGTGGTTAAATCCCTTTCTATGTAACAGAAATCAGTTAAAATTGTCAGTGTGCATAGATTTCCCAATTTTCTAAATTAATTAAACCAACTGTAGCCCCTGATTTTCTCAACAAGATTGTTCTCTTTCACAAGGAACTAAACAGATCTTAGGAGGGCATCGTTAGAGCTAACAACATATATCTCAGGCCTCAGACCTTGGTGACCTGGGAATCTAAGCTTAAATTTTCATCTCATGTGCACTGCTTTCATCAAAATATTTCTGAAATGGAAACCAGGGCGCTTCAACCCAAACATGATGGCTGATTACTGTTGGTTCCTGCAGCGGGAAACTGTCACAACCCACAAAAGCAAGTGTCTGAAACAGTTTTGAACCATTTTGAGCCAAGCTGATGGGTTCTGCTACTTAGTGTAAATGTGTAAATGCACAATAAAAAAGGTGTTGGCGCAGGATTGGAAAATTTGAAAAAAAAATTTCACATAAGTCAAAATCCTGACGTTCTGGAGAAATTCTGATTTTAGATTTGGAATCAACATGCCTGATGTAGTCAAGGTCAGATGTTTTTCCCGAGAAGCACGTAGAAGCTTTGATATATGATGTCCTGTCTGCATGCGGATTTCCAAGACTTAACACTTGAGAGCACAGATGAACTACTGGAAGCAATGGTTTTGGTTATTTTCTTCCACCCAAACATTATTCCAAGTAATTCTGCTGTGAAAGGCGATGTGTTATTCTCTTTTTAGCTGCTGCCTTACAATGAGGGACGTAAAAAGCAGTACTTGTGTGCCCTGTCTCTGGATCTTTTGAACCATCTGTGAATATGAATATTTTGTGTTGATGCTGATAGATCCATATAGTCCTGCACTATTGTCCATTTTTGGGTTTATCTTTTAATGTGCATTGTAGACTTGTATCAATGGTGGCACCATAATGATTCTCCAAGGAGATATGGCTGATAATGACCAAACAGGGTTTAGTTTTAGATGAGATAAAGCTGCCCTAATCATCCAAAGCTGTAAAAACTGGTCCCATCATGCTCCCAGCATTCCAGTAAAATAGCCTTCGTGGGATGAGATCTACCATGGCCTTGGAAATTGACCCAATTTGTCAACATAAGCTTGACCCCCCACCCCCCCCCAAAAAAAATTAGAGGTATTAGAGGTATCAGAGGTATTCCCCCATCTCCACTTGCACTGCAGACACTGGCGATGTTTTAAAAGCTCTGCTACAAATCTGGAGGGTCTGAACCTGCTCAACATCAAGCTTTATAATGTCGGTTTTTCCTGTAGATACATAGAGCGGCTCTCATAAGCGGCTCTCACAAGAGCCCAATAAATGTTCAAAGCTGCACTGACAGACATTGCAGTACATTAATCTTTCTACACTCATCTTTTGTTTTGTTAATGTGTTGACACCAGGTCAGCTTCTCATAAAACAAAGCTCCAAGAAATCTAACCACCTTAACCATCTTCTTTGCTGCTGATTTAAAGAAACAGATGACTCAAATCTCCACGTTGGCCCGCTCTTTTACTTTTCCTATTGCATTTTGTTATTTAGATATTCTGGGGGAAAAAAAACTCAAACAAATCCCCCAAGAGCAAGTACTTGGTGACAGCAGAGAGGGAAAAACTCCCTTTAAATGAAGAAAAAAAACCTCCAACAGAACCGGGCTCAGGGTCGGGTGAGAGGAAAGAGGAGAGAGAAAAGAAAAAAAGGACAGAAAGAGCAGCAAACAACAAAGTCAAATACTGGACGGGTTGGAGGCCAGTCACGGCACGTCAGAAATGTACAGCTCTGGATCCAGAGATACCTGGAGGGAAAACGGGGACAGAGAGGAAAAAAAACACCAACTCCAAGAGAGAGAAGACACAAAGTTAATGACTGTGCCAAGTTTAGTGCTCAGTGAAATGAACAAATAATGTATAGAGTATACCTGTCATAACAAAGTAAACAAATAAGCTACTGTTTTGAAACCATTTCAGCTTTTTTTTTTTTTTTTTTTTTTAATGGCAGCAGATAATTACATTTGTTTTGTCTCCTTCTGTCTGATTTAACTTTTTATAAAACATATACAGTATAAATTATCAACCATTCCTTTGTTAGACCTTCATAGCTAATTTTAGTCCAACTCATTACCACAAGTTTTATATTTGGAGAAAAAAAAAAAAGCACAAGTAGACCTCATTTACATGAAATTATATCTCTCGATTTTGAGAAGAGAAAAAAAAAAGAAAAAGAAAGCAGAGAAATCAGAGCAAAATATGTTGATGGACTAAAACTGACTAGTATATCAGTGTTTCCCATTAATTACAGAAACTGTTCCAGCGTGTCAGCTTGTATCTCCATCGTGCAGAGCCTTCAGTTTGAACACAGAGCAGAGCATCTCTTCATTCTCACACTATCTGTGCTCACACGGTTCTCGTCTTTAGCTCTATGCTTCAGTGTCGCAGCTCCGTCAATCCAATGTAAAAGGTAAATAACACACAGTACATCACCTAACGTCCTTAACGACCCACTGACACAGAATGTGGGACTTCTGCGAAGCAGCTAAACATGATCTGAACTCCTTCTAAGTCCACCGTCGTGACTTTACTGTGTCGATGCATGTTACTCAAACTCCTTTAGACCTGACATAGTGCAAAGAAATCACTATAAACAGAATTAAATTGTCTTGCAAACCTAGCAGCATTAAAAAAAAATAAAACATTATGCAATGTTCTCTGTATCTTATTTATCATTAAAAGAATCTATGTTACCACCTCTAAATCAGAGGTGTTCAGCCCCACCTGTCCTTCAGTCAGACTCTGCCAAACCTCATTCATTTTCTGGTCAAACTGAAGCCGTTTTATTCCTCTATTCTGAACCACCGGACTCACACGAGGCAGAGAGTTTGCCTCATAAAGTCACTGCCTCAATCGGCTCATTTGTTTGTCGGTTTGAATCTGAAATAACGTATTAAAACACCACAGTGATACAACAACACAGGCTGCAGAATGGGCTCTTTTTTGTTGTGGAAATCTGGTAGGTTTAAGAGGCTTCAGGGCTTCAGTTCCCCATGGGAAAGGACTGTATGAAAGAAAAAGCACTGAAAATATTCTAAATATAGGGCACACGTAAACTTTCTCAGGTGGTGAAACCAGTACAAAAGCTCAAACTAACCCCGCATATGGTTCTGCTTAAGTATCTTGTGATTCTGTGTCATACGGATGTCCCTGAACTACTCCTGTCTCACATCCACACCTGGACATTCAGACACTAATCGCCACAATCTCAGCCGTTTTCCGACTTTGTCGTTTTCAGAATCCTGCAGTGGGTGGAGTTAGACTCAGAACGGAGGTAAAGTTGCACTTTAAATGTTTTGTCTTTTCCACAGCAGACGTTTCCACTTGTCATAATTGCACAGATGTTTCTAATAAAATGAACGATGGCTGCCCTCTAATCAGTAAGACATGACAGTGCATTAGTGAGACATGAACAAAACCAGGATCGTAAGTAGCTCAATGGAACTCAGCCATCAGTGACTGAATTATTTACACCTGTGAGTTTGTGATTGTGGTCATTGTCTTCCATCATAAAAGCCAACACAGATGTTTAATGAAATCCACTGCTGTATATGTTGATCTCCACTACACGGCCTTCGCATGGTTATGGCATCGATAGATCATAAATAAATCTGTATAAACAACAGCATGCAAATGAATACGGCTTTGGTCTACTTAAATGGAAACACCTTGGTTTTATGGATGTTAGCTACTGGCTCCACAATCACAAAGCTCTTTTTTTTGTGTATATATAATGACACAATATTATTGTCAAGATGCAACTATTTACAGATATGGGCAAAATGTTGAGCTCCCAACAAGATATGGAACATTTTCCTAAAATTCTCTCCAATAAAACTTTTTAAAAAAACTCTAAAAAATAGAAAATTCATAAATGTAAAAGCCCCCTTGTGGTACCTTTTGGATAAAAAAAAAAAAAATGCTGTCTAACAAATATATTGAAAATGGGGGTGGACACAATTATTAACATCTGAATTCTTCAAGAAAATGTGGCAAATTGAAATGTTTTGCTTTCAAACCACACCTGAAACCCATCTGATGTGAATGGCTCAATCAAGCAGCAACTCCACTAAGGAGCGAGTAGCACTTGAAGGCTGGATTAAGAGGCACCGCTCTTACATTCTTTGTAACTCCCGGATCTCTGTGAAGATGATTGTTGCTGAACTGGCCTCTGCTGGTGTTGAAGTTTCAAAAAGACTGTTGTAGGGCTCTTCATCATTGTGGCCCGAGTAAAACATCTTTGCTCAACCAGCGGCACGTCAAATCCAGACGGCAGTTTTCCTGAGACCGATGAAAACATGGCTGATGAGTTTTGGAAATCTTTATTTAGTGAAGGAAGGGGGAGGCTATCAACTGTAAAAACACAGTTCCCACAGTTAAACATAGAGCATAATGCTGTGGGGCTATTTTGCTCTATCGAGCACAGGGAACCTTATTCTGGTGCACAGGGTCACGACAGATTATTGGAATAATAATGTGAAGAAATATGCTGCCAGTCTGACTTTAAGTTGCGGTTAGGTCTTGTAGCAAGACAGTGATACAAAGCACACATTGAAGTTGGTCAAAAACTTTTTGAAGGACAGCAGAATCAAAGTCTTGATATCAGTTCTGTAGAGAATCTTTGGCAGGAGCTCAAAGTTAAGGCCCATGCATGAAAACTATGTAATCTGGATGAGCTGGACCAATTTGCTGTGGAAGAGTGGGCTAAGATCCCTCAAGAGACATGTGGCAACCTAGTTAGGAACTACAGTAAGACGTTGTTGTCAGTTTCCAGTCAAAAAGGTTACATTATTGACTATTAATTGTCAGGGCTAATACGTTGTCATCTGTGTATTAGTAAAATAACTATGTGGAGGTTTTGTCTTTTGTTCTTTTGGATATAAGTTTACTATAAATAGTTTAGTCACTGGTCATTTTCTTGGTAAACATAAGAGTTTTACATGATTTTATGAAAGGGGCTGATCATTTTGAACTTGCCTGTGAATGTTAATGAAATGTAAGTTATCTCAGTCTTTCATCTGGGATTCATTGATTGAGTTTAATAATTAATTCTATGTTTTAGTCATTACATGGCAAATTCATCTCATTTTCAGTAGACTTGAAGTAGTTTTTTTTTTTTGTCTGGACAGGTTTGACGCAGCCCAGTAGGTTCTCGATAGGAGTTGTCAGCATGTTTTGGATTGAGGGCTAGAATTTTAGTCTCACTAAATCTGGTCTTTCCACCCCCAGTGTACGACACTGTTATTCTTTTCTTCTAAAAACAACATAGTTGTCCCCTAAAATTCAGCTGAGCTTTTCCATATGTGCAGTATTTTCCTCATGCCAGGGCTTTGTCCTCAACAGGCCTCAAACGTCCTTGATTCTGCATGTGAGGGGCCCCTAAAACTGAGTGGTTCTTTTGTCTTTATTTCAGCCTTTAAAATGGGTTTCTCTGATTGAGATAAGATAGGTTTTTTTTTTTCTTTTTTTTTTTTTCCTTCCATGCCAGACACGATCTCTGTCTGCCTGTTTTTCCCTCTGGATCTGGAGAGAAAAGGAGAGCAGAGAAGATTTTAATTGCTCTCCTCTCATCCACATCTGCCCCATCACATCCATCAGCTCATCTTTTCCTCCGCAGAGAAGGAGCTGGAGGGTGCTGCTGGGGAGTACGAGGGCGGGATTTTATTTTATTATTTTGGGGCGGTGGGATTCTCTCATGGGACGGGATGCATCTGGGAAAGGAATGGTGATGGAGGATAAAGGGATAAGGCAGGAAGATTGGTGTTTGTGTGTCTACATATGAATCTGTATGTGACTTTCGCGTAAGTGTATGTGTGTGTGAGACGCTTCTTTATGTGTGTTTCTCAAGGGGGAAGGATGACTAGAAAGGGCCTCAAATCCTCAGGGAGTCTGTGATATGGAGGGAAATGGGGAATTGGGACTTGGGGAGTGAGAAGCGGAGGTGGAGGAGGGGGGAACAGACAAGCTGGTGAATGGTAGGGCTGAAAAGGTAGAGGAGGGAGAATAAAAAGGGCAAATTAATGCTAGGGTGCAGCAAAACGTCACAATCACACAATGTGTGGAAAGACAAGTGCATTTTTCAAAGTTGTTGGCAGAGAGGCCCCACTTAGAAATAGAAGACGAGTTCTGGAAAGAAGCAAAAAAAGTGGCTCACTATTGATCAAAACTATCATTTAAAATTGTTACTTTGAACCTGTATTTTAACTTCTATCTAAAGAAAAGAGCACCTGGCCACAACATGCTGACACATTTCTTCTAATAGCAGCCTTCATCACAGCACAGTCAATGGGTCTCATCACGGGCAGCGTGCTTTTCTGTCTTTGACAGGAGTTTTGCACTAAAATACCAAAATATTCACTGCTGTCATCGCGCTACATAATGATACGCATGCTTCAAGGTGGGTACACGTTTGAAGAGCCAGGTGCCATATCAGACCCTCGAGCTATAAGAGCGACGGTTGTGAAGGGCTGATTGTATTGACGACACAAAATTGATCGGACCGAGACGTGGTACTGAGCATTTTGCCCCTTATCGTGCATGAAAGCATAAAACTACAATTTTAGTCTCCACGATAGGGTCAAGCAGCGCCTACATATTGTTGTGTCACTATATACCAGTGCACTGTTACAGCAGATCGTGACCCGCTTCTTTCCTGAATCATTCATGTAGTAACAAGTCATAACACAGTTTTTCATGTGTGAATACAGTGCGAGTGGAAAAAATAAATAAGTTGGAAAAAGCCATGAGATGCGGTTCAATGCTTATCTTGAAAAAAAGATGAGAAGTACCTGAAATATAAACAATAAAAGCGACTGATTTGTTCACCTTCGTATGCTGCAAAAACAGGTTATTCTGAATCTATATTCTGAAATGATACCTGGGCCAACTCAAAAATGACTTGTATTGTTTTTACTTGTCCTCCTCCGGCAAGTTTAGACAACTATGAGCAATTGGTTAAAATAAGTGAACTCTACCCTTGTAATTAAATAAAGCCATAGTTCATTGTTCATAGTAGGTGGGACACAACCTATAGCAGGTCGTTGTGAGAACCAGGATCTTATCATATATTTAACAGATTTTAACTATTTCTTTTACATAGGCCCTCTTCAAACCTGGCTTTGACGTGTGTTTTTCATGATCTGATCACAGGTAGAAAGGTCTATGTACAGTACAGTACATCAGTTCACACTTGGCATTAGAATGCATCTCCAGTGATCACTCTCACTTCGCTGCTCTATGTACAAATAAACAAGCTCACCCGATAGCCTACAACATAGTGCAAGCTTTCATTTCCTGCGGGCATTTTGGATGCAGCACAAGCTGTAAAACTTAACAGACTGGCTTTGTAATGTTCCTTGAATCACAAATGAAGGAACGGTCAGAAGAGTCAATAATGAATGAAAAACAAGCCTTTTTATCTTCACCAGTTAATGTTAAAAAGGTACGAAAAATGATCCAATTCATGTGCAGCTCCAAGGATTCCGGCAACTTGCCTGTTACTTAATGTATGACTTATTGTGAGTCAATCAATACACTGTAAATGCACAGTATGTATTTCTGCTGCGCCCTCAATCAGAACAATATCAAAAGAAGTCAGTTGAGCAAATGCAGATGCAGCGCTTCTGTTATTCCCTTTCAATAAAAGCTCTGCCTGACTGAACTTGGTCACTTGGAGCATTTCTCAAAGAGGTAACTTGATAAAATAGCTCACAGTTTAATTTACATCATGTTTAGTGTCTTCTATTCACATTACGTCATTTCATTCTAGTGAAATAGTCCCAAGGATGTTTAAAGGTTATTGTTAACTTAGCAAATGGGATGTGAAAACAGTAACAGGCCACCAAATAATATGAAACACTACAACAAAAGAATTATGGATTTCTCTGAATTTTAACATCATTGGAAGCATTTGGTATATTGTACTTATATAATGTATGAGTACACAAGTCAAGAAAATATATAACAGAGCGTGTCATTTTTTTAGATATTTGAATACAGAAATGCTGTGCGTTTAAACGTCTGTGACAACTTTGACCATTCTGTTTGTTTTTATTGGTAATGCAGAATGTATGCTTTATTGAGGCTGCTTGAAACATGTTTATGAATTTCAACCAAGGCACATTTGTATTCACACCGACGACAGAATGTGCAGCCCAGACCACCTCCAAACGGCATCAGAACAGTTTATATGTGATTGGATCACAAAAAGTATGTGATAATGGCAGGGTCTTAGAGAAGAACATCAATAGTGGCGAGAGAGGAAAAAGATTGAAAGAAAAAAACTTCTTGGATGCTTTGTTTTAAGCATTTAACCAATGTTATTTTAGTCACGAGTGAGCTGAAAGGGACAGGTCTGGAGGTTAGCAATAGTTAACATTTTAAGTCAGTATGATTGTTTGAGCCACCCTTTCCAGAAGTCCAGAATCTTTTTTTTTTAAAACTTACGCGGGTCCAACTTCAGCTCTGATGTTGATTTACAGGGAAACAAAAGTAATCGGTCACGATGAAGACGAGGAGGGTAGGGAAGAGAGAAGAAGGGAAGCAGACAAAAAGAGCAAAGAATGAACAAAGGGGGAGACGAAACAGCGAGGGAGTGGGACTCCCTAAGGTGGCGTCCCGGATGCTGAGAGGCCTCAGAGGAACCTTGGATGATTGTATGTGACCTTCCCCCTCTCCTTGCACCGTTGAAGGGCATAGACTGTGTTTGTGTGCGAGTGTGTGTCTTCAAACACTCACAAAACAAGTTGCGGCACAGAAATGCGCTGTGTATAAGGTGCATTCAAGGACTTGTGCAGAATTACACCGGGACAGACGGTTTATTTAAGTGTGCAGACTGTGTGTATGTGTAATGGATTATCTGACAAGTGCTAATAATTTACCCCCGCTGGATTCAAGTGACACAAACCTTCTTGTTTAAACAGATCCCCAGCTCTTCTTTATTTCCGTAAACTAACATCTCATGTATATTTCAGTATCTGTACCTAGAGGCAGATGACTCAGCCAGCGAGGAGGGGCAGAGAAAAACACACATTAAAACACAGAGTGGAACAGTGGAGCGCCAGATTAGTCCTCATTATGCAGCGTTAATCATCTTTAATCTGCTTTTAATCCAATATCTTTACTGCACCTTATTAATGAGCCATACGTCAAGACTGGATTAGACTGCAAATACTGACTGTGAGAGATCTGAGGCACAGGGAAGGAAAGAGACGGAGGGAAGAACGGAGGGAGGGAGGATGTCGGAGAGGGGAAATGAGTAGGAGAAGAAGAAGAAAAGGAGATGAAAAGATGCTGCTCTAATGTGGATTTATGACACAGTATTAGGGCCACTAATAGTCTGCCAAAAGGACCAAAGAAATCAGATTTTAAGTTGGGAAGATTTTGAGAGAGATAGCTCTAATAATATACGACCTTTAGACATTTTGACTTTGAGAGCCCATGAATAGGTCAACAGAACAAAGGCCGGCCTCCATGACAATGAAATTCAGTATCTTTCTCCCACAAACACAACTTTTCTTTAAAATATTTCAACTTTTGGCTCAGACGTTGTAAAATCTCATCATATTAGAAATGTCATTTTGAAAAATATTGGCACTGTTCTTGCTGTTCTCAAATAATTATGGCTTTTGTTTAAAATAAATCTTGTACTTTGCAGATGTTATCTTCAAAACATTCCAGAGGAGAACAGGATTTTGTTTTCGTGTCCATCTGTACATGCGAGAGAGAAGTACACTCACCAGTGGGTATATCGTGAAATGTGTTAATACAAGCAACACTTCATATTAAAGGCCCTCTAGAGTTTCAGTGGTTTCACAAAACTCCTTCATTTCTCAACATATCATAGGAACGTGTTCTGGAAAACTCATTGAGCGACGTTGCTTTGTCAAACACACCACACTCTGTTTATAATACTTTAAGGCCTCTACTTTAAGATTTTTTTTTTAATGAAGTCTTCTAAACTGATCTACAGTTTGGCATCGCTCGTACTTCAGCGGACGCACCGCTCGTTCCCTCGCAGCGTCACCTCTCATCACATAAGTTTGCGTTTATTGGGGAGATCTGTTAAAACAACAGGGGACTTGAAGGCGTGCGTTTGGGTCCGTGCGATTTGTGATTGTAACGCTGATTACAGATGAGTCTTTCATTCTTGTTCGTCTAACAGATGTTTGCTGAAAACATTTGGGATTCTTAGCATAAAATTCATTCTTGATATCAAAAATCATGTCTCTATAATGTGTACTTGAGAAATACTACCTACATGTTTTTTAGAAGTGCAGTTTTTCATGTTTAAGTGTGACATTTAAGTCGTTTATTTAGTCTGAGAATAACTTTGGTTCTTATTGACATTGTTCATGAGTGTGGCCGTCTCTGAATAATGTGCTGTTAATGAGCTCTTCTGTCACTGTTGTGTTAGTGTTAGTGTTTAGTAAAGATAAACTGTAGCGCTAATCACAGCGCAGAAAGATTGGATAACGCGATATAACGCGATGAACCAAGAAATCTGGGATACAGTACTGAATATCAGAAGCATCTGTTCCTGTTCGCATGTATTTCACTGACTCAATAAACGGCACCGGGTGATGTTTGAGGTGGTGGAATAAATTAGCTGACGTGTTGCTACCTTACGGCTGCGATGTTCTAATGGCATAATTTGCACGACATTGTGCTTGGATGAACGTCGCCTTCAGAAAATGAACCAGTTCCACAAAGCTGATCCACGCATGTGTGTTTTTTTTTGTTTTTTTTTTAAAGAATTAAATCTTCGCCGTTGGTTTCATTTTCCTTCATTTGTTGAGTTTGGGGGAAGCGGTGAAAGCTGCTACAGTGTGTGTGTCTTTGTGCGCACACACACAAATTAACCAGAGAGACGGAGCGTCCTGTTCGGCTGCACTGTTCTCTCCTGTTTAACTGTGGTCGATTCAAAACACCTAGAGGGTAGGAAATATTACACGTACTTGATTTACCAAATATGGCTGTTTCTTATATCTTATACAAAACGGTATTAAGTATATCAATATTTTGAATATTTCCCACCCAGCCCTACCAGAAACACAAAAAAAGTTTGCATCAGCAGCTTGTATTATTAGTAAATACATTCATAAGGCTATACGGTTGTATTTATGTGCATGAATTTACCCGTAAGTCTTTGAAATTATGTATTTTTGACAGCAACAATTTGGACATAATGCTGTAATCAAGGTTTGTTAAATCCCCATGAAGTGATGAAAATTGCAGACTAAATGAAGTATTTGATTATAATTTTGTACCGTGCATCCTTTTTACAGCTTCTCTAATTTAGTTGACTGATATTAGCTCACTGCAATACTTGCAGTCTAGAGGACAGGTCGCCACATCATTATAGTTAATTACCCACAGGAAGAGCGTGTTTTTAATTGGAATGATTAGATATAGTTTAAATCCCTCTTCTCAAATAATGCATGATTAGACATACAGTAATGACGAAACAGCCGAGAAAGCCTCGACGGCTACAGGCAGAACTCTCGACATTGCGTTTAGTGAAGCCGATACGAAAAAGCACTGAAATGAATGATGATTTTGAAAAAAAAAACAAACAAAATGATGCTGGGTGTTTGCTGGATGAAAGCCTGGGGGTTGAACATGAGTGGACATCCTGAAAACCTCTAAGTGTGGATCACAAGCAGCTAAATATCCATAATGTGTCTAGATGTGTTTGTGCTTCTCGTTTGTGCACACGTTTACTTTCCAGGTTGAAGGCGAGTGGGTTAAAGGTCAAACTGGCAGCAGTCTGGAGTGTGTAGTATGTGTGAGTGTATGTGTGTCTCGCTGGCAGAAGTCTAAATACAGCATCACCTTGAGAGTTTCTACCTGTGTTTCCATGGTAACCGTGTCACAGCGTATTCACCTGGCTTCTCCCGTTGTGTTTCACACAGTTATACTTCATAAACAGAAACGGAGATGCGAGAGTTGCAGGAAGTTGTAAACGGGCAGATGAGGAAGAGTCGGGTCAAAGAAGAGGAAGAGTGTGGTCCAGACTCTGTACTCTAACTCTGTCTGCCTCAGGACGTATCTTCTTCAGCACGGCTAGATGGGGAAATAATTCAAATGTACCATCATCAGTGAAATGGGTTAGTTTATAATAAGGATCTAGGCCTAAGGTTAAACTTAGTCAAAGGAGTAAAGGTTAAAGCCACTCGGATGCAAAAGATGCTCCGCAATCTGAAAGAGCATCACACATATACTGATCCTTTAACACATGTTCTCTAGAGACAGCGCAGCAAGATGGAGACAAAACAAAAAACGGCAACAAGTTGTTAGTGTGAGTGGATTCATCCAGCTCAAGTTCCGTACTCGTGTAGTACAATTTGCTTGGGAAACGTATGCATCTGCATGATTTGCTTCATCATTCAGAGGCTGTGATTGCTTACCTGTCAACACTAAGACACATCTTAGTCTACCTCTGAATCATCCTGTTTGCCTGTTCCAAAACTGGCTGCGTGGGTGGGACGGAAAGCAAAAGGAAAAGGTTAGAAGAGAAAGAAGCAGCAGAGTGGACACATGGTGCGGTGAAGCTGAAAGTTTGTGATGGAAATATTGTTTGTCATATCGGATACAGAGTAACTGTGGTTTTTGATATTGTTGGACCCACTGCTGCATTCAACCTAAGTGCAGGAATTATTGGTTCATTCAGATCATTTTATCAGTATTTTTTTTATCAATACAGCTGCTGCTTATTTGTACCGAAACTAAACTTTTCTAATCATTACTCTTCAATAATTTGCACTTATTTCATTGATTCTACCGTTTCATAACAAGACACAATGGCTGGTGACAAAATACACCAAATAAAGTCTAGTATTTTGTGACCTATATATAAATGTTCTACCTTCATCTAGATTTCTAAAATGTTCTGATCATGAAAACGTTTAAACCCACAAATAACCATCTAGTTCCTTAACTGTCACTCAGGACCAAACTTAAAGAAGTGATGACTTGACATTTATCATGATAATTATTGACTGATACGAACATTTTCATCGTAACAGTTTTGGCCACATTGCTCAGCCCTATGCACAACCATGGATTTACTGTTAGAACTGAATGCATATGATATAATGCATTAGGGCTACAACTAATGATTTTTTTTCATTGATGATCAATCTGTCATTTATATTCTCAATTAATCGACGATGGTGAAACAGTATTTCCCAAAGCCCAAGATGTCGTCCTCAAATATATTTAGTTTACTGTCATAGGGGACGAAACAAACTGGAAAATATTCACATTTAAGAAGCTGGAATCTGAGTCATTTTCACTTTTTTTCCTTTTTAAAATGACTCAAAACTATTACTACTGATTATCAAAATAGTTGACAAGCAATCGATGAATCTATTAATTGTTGCAGCTCTATAATGCATATAATATAACCCTTTTAATAATTCACACGTGCAACACATGCTACATTGATCGATCGCGTAACGTCAGAGTCCGAAATTAACATCCGCCAAATGCGGGTAGATTTTCTGGCAAGTAAATCTCAGAAGTGTATGTCACGGTGCTACTTAAACTACTAAAACTGTGATTTAGTTCATTGTGCATTCAGATACACTTTATTAACTCTATACCTGAGAGACAATGAAGGTGGTTTAAAAAAAGGAAATTTTATGGATTCGTTATTCCTTTCTTGTTCTTTCACTCCAGCATTTTTAATAATTAGGTGCTAAAATCATGAAGATAGGTTCCCAAGTACCTCTGTGATCATTTTCGAGCTGTTTTACTGTTTGTTTTTTTTTTTAATAATGAACTACTACAGTCGTACCCAATACCCATACATTTTGGGCGATAAAAAAATCTGCTTGGTGTTGTTTTTTGTTTTTTTTTGTCTACCAGGCTCTTTGGCCGCTGAGTCAAACATTTAATTCTGAATCGGGAGCAGATGTCATACACCTACAGTGCATGTACAGTTTGTGAGGAAAAACAAGATGGTGAGCTTTCCTTTTAGGATTGTTACATGTGTTCAGTTTTTGGACCTAGCAAATCCTGACAGGATGATTAAGATTCACCAGGGAGCTAATTTTGGGTCAATGAGTTCAGGTCGCTCATCATTTTTATTTTTTTAAATTTACCTTTGTCATTTCCCTGTCGTTCAGTCTGCTATTTCTCTCTCGTAAGCTGTCAAAAGATGCGGCTTAATACGCAGTTAATAAAACACTGTAACAGAAATTCTCAAACACAAACTGCCGATAAGCGCTGAGTCGTTTCGTGTATACTGGTGGTTTACCGATACGCTTTATGACATATTTCTGACATATTTCTGTGTGAAAGGGTGCACACACGGGCCGCACTTTGGCTCGACTTCACATCTGTCAAAACATCTGTAAGGTAGTTTTTCTATGCGACAACAAATGCTGGAATATTCACAGCCGTATTGACAGCCAGAGTCTAGTGTAAACTCTGGACTGAGCAGAAAAGTGTGCGCTTCAGTTCGTGCGCTCCTGCTGTTTGTGATATCTGCAAATGGATAACCTGTTAACAACACAGCAGGAAGGAACAAAGCTGTATCTGTCTACACCGTTCACTCAACTCCTGTGGCTTCACCTCTAATAACCACACACGATGGCTCATCATTTCAACACAAGATGCCACCAGCCTCAGTTTGTACCTCTCGTTTATCAGCATACAATATAATAGAACCGTAATGTATAGAGGCACAAATTAGAAGAGAGTACAGACTCCGCTTTTTGCCTCTTGCAGACAGGACTGCACACGTAGTGCAACCACTCACAGTTTTCCAGGATGTTACCTAAGATGATCCATGCAGTGGCGATCATTTTTTACATTTTTGATTCATCTTTTTTTGGCTGAGCTGATCAGTTGGTCCTTTTGAATTCTTTAACCAAAAGAAGTTGCCTGTCAGGTAAAATGAGCATCTGATACAAAACAGGATGTGAAAAAGACAAATTGTTCTGGGTGAATAAATGCCAAATGCATGATATGTGTACCTTTTTTTTTTTTTTGTAGAAGAAACAGTCACAGTTTAAACAGGGAGGGGGTAGAGGTTAGCCGTGTCATTTACCATTAGTCACTTCTTGACAAGCTGCTTTTGGATCTGACAAACTTCTCCTTCACCTCTCAGATAGAGTTCAGAGATATACCCTTGGCAGCGGGTGAACTTGGGATTTTTACCCATAATCCTTTGCCTTTCATTTGATATGCCTGGCACCAAGTTTTTGTCAGTGTTTGATGATGCCAGAAGAGACACTGCGATGAGCGCTGCGTTCTCTCAGTCTTTCTCCCCTTTGTCTCGCTCCGTGTTTAGGTCCCTCTCTGTCTCTCTCCTCTCATTGTGCGGAATCGTCTTCTTATCGTCTGTTTTATATTTTCTCACTCTCCCACACAAACCTTCAGTGTGTCGTATTTGACAGCCTTGACTTGACTTTCATGCTCTGCAGATCTCAAGGGGAGGATCTTGAAAGGATGTCTTGCTTTTTAGTGCCCGAGCCATACGTAGGCGAAGGCCCTATTGTATCTGTAGGACTACACTAAATGTTTACACTCAATTTCAAGTGTCTAAATATGCACGAAAACTCAGGAAAATTGGCGAAGACATCAGAAGTGGTGAAATATTTGATAATGTATAGGGTTCGTACATTAAACTACTGCAAAAGTGGCTCCAGAGCGCCCCCTGCAGACCACTGCTCCCAGTCACTTTGACCAAGACGAATGAAATTCAGCACACGTGTGTATCACACTGAGAGCTACAAAAAAGGTTGCGGGGTCCGAAACGCCAGACCAACAGGAAGTCGGCCATTTTGAGTTTTGTGGCATGTTGGATTTTAACAAACTCCTCCTTGAGTTTTTGTTCAATGAACTTTGAATTTGATCAGTCCAGTCTGAACACGTGGCAGATAAAAAGTTATGGAAATGGTGAGTTTTCGAGACACTATACTGTTCAAGGCGGGGCAGCGAATTTTGATGTCTCGCTATGAAACACGAAATGGTTACAACTCGGCTGTACATCGTCCAATCAGTACCAATCCTCACATGTATGATCAGAGACCCGTCCTGAACACAATGACATGTCAATATTGAATCTAAGTCATAGCGCCACCTATTGGGGACAGGAAATGTCATGTTTTACCTTTTGCTGCACAACTCCTAGCGGGTTGAAGATATCCAACTCTAATTGTTGTGTGATTCTCTTCAGGGCGGGACTCTAATCATATAAGTGAAGTTTGGTGCAGATTCGAAAGGAAATGTATTTCGAAAACATTTCCTGTAATGTCGAAACTATAATATCTGACAACTTCACAAGGCTGAGCCAGAAGTTTTAAAGTTCTGACAACTTTTCAAATTTGACAGATTTTCAACAGTTTCTCTAATAATCATAATCAACCTTCAAGAATGGAATAAATGTGCTGCATTCTGCTGCATGATATTATTAAAACTGTCTTTTCAGTAGAGTTATGCATTATGAAGCTCCCTCTCTCTCTGCTCTCAGAAGCTCCATCTCTCTTCCCTTTGTCATAGAGACACAAACACACGCTCTGACACATTAGCTCTATTGAGCAAAGTGCCAAGATCTTACACTTATTTCCCTGTCACACATCTACGCTTGCAATTATTATTTAAGTTAAAGATTAATCTGACAAGTATTTCAACGTTTATCAGATGAATTGCATTGTCTATAAAGGGTATATCAAGATATAACAAAGACAAGCTTCAGGTTGTCACATTTGAGAAAATGCAACCTGTGAAATTCTACGCTTGAAAAATAACAGAAGTGATCAATTACTAAAAAATCTCTTTTGTTCATTCATCAAACAATTAACTGTTGCAGCTCTACACACACGTACCATCTGTTTTCTTTGAAGTCACATTTTCTTTCTTCTTTCTGCTGCAGCTGTCTCTCAGAGACTCGCACGCCGCGGCAGCCTAATGTTCTATTAAACTCCTCATTTTCCTCCTTTTTATTACTGGTTTATTTGGGTGTTCAGATCAGGTTTATTAAAGTTAACAATCACTGAGACTGAAACTAAAATTAGCAGTCAAAAAGCAATTTTGTTAAGTGAAATGAAAATAAAATAAGTTTTTAAAAACAGAAAACTAAATAAAATGATACAATGTGAACATCAATTAAAACAAATTAGATGCATGTAAAGCTCAGGATGTTCAGAGAGCGCAGGCCTCCACCGAGAACAATAATCCACTCTTCTACTCATTCCACAATATTATTAAACCACAAATTAAGACCTATATCTTCCTCTCTTTGTCATTTGATGCCATGGTTAGTGCAACTGACTAGTGCTAGTGCAACTTGTTTTGGTGAAACATTTGCATGTGGGGAAGTGAGCCTTGGTATTAAAATGATCAAATCACCGCAAATGAAAGTGCGACATAAAAAGACATTATGTCATTGTCAAAAATACTTTCCGTGTGTAGTTGCAGCTCGGAGTTTGTTGTTCTTTCACGTAGCGAGCGGGACTTTAAAA
>JAPQRN010000025.1:19213720-19234732 GCA_037367275.1 Coranthus polyacanthus | reverse complement strand
AGACTACATCCTGTGAGCCAGACGACTGAGTACTTACTGAAAGATATACTCCTGCCAACCAATCAGAAATGAGAATTACCACAGGCCACTTTCCCTGATCCTGTCAGAGGAGCATTAGTGAGGTCAGGTACTGATGCTGGGTGATGAGGGCTTGCACACAGTCAGTGCTTCAGCTCCCACCACAGGCTTCAGTCAGAGCTCTGTGGAGACTGCTGAAGTTCTTTCACAGGAAATTTGGAAAATGCATTTCTTTATGAGCTGGCTTTGTGCTCAAGGGAACATTCCCATTAAAACAGATAATCCCTAAAGCGCTGCTACACACAGTAAACACTAAATACCATTATGCTAAATAGTTGTATTTCTTAAACTGAACTAACCTAAACCGTGAAAGGATCCAGACAAAAAGCATACGGACAGCTGTCCACATACTTTTGGCTGTGAGTGTATTTTTTTCTTTTTTTTTTTTTTTAGAGAGAATTTCTCTGTTCTTTCTTTTAATACATTATTCATTCAGTTTCAGAATCCATTTTCTTTTAGTATGTGTCTTCCTGCGCTCTGTCTCTGATTAATTTTCTCTCCTTCTCTCAGTCTGGTTCTGCCTCTTATCCTCAGCCTACTGCTTCTTTCACATCCTCCTGAAGAAGCGCTCCATGTGGGTGTGCAGACTTGTGTGTTTTTGTGTGTCTGTGTGTGTGTGCATAAATGTGTGTGTCTGTGCTTTTTCTTTCTTTTTTTTTTTCCTTCTTCTGAATGTTCAGTATGCTTCATTCGAGGTACAGCCTTGTATGCTTGTATGAATGTATGGGTATGTGTGTGTGTGTTTCCGTGCAGAATAATCCAGAGTATCATCGTAGGCATGTGTTGATACTATACCCAACCACATCCCCTTACTTTTTTCTTTCTTTCTTTCTGTCTTTCTTTCTCTCGCCGTCTCTGCTTAGATGTCTCAGCTCTGATTTGGTCTTCTGCCGGCCGTGGTGACCAGCAGAGCAGAGAAATTGCCTGTTATCTAGGGGGTCGATTCTTCATGGGGTCCCGTAAATTGCTTTGTATTGACACCCTGTCAGAGTTGGGATCCTCATGTTAACCCCCAGATCTGCCCTAAGGTGAGGTGAATCCCCTCTAGCATTCTCACTCCGAGTGGATTTCGCTGGAATTAACTACTGAAATAATAACAGGGTGAGGGGTGACAAATTGTGAACATATGCCTGGACTGCTACAAATCTGAATTTTTAAAACTAGTCTAATGCCAATTCCAGTGAAGTAGAGTGAAGGCAGCAGATAATAGTGATGGACGTCCACACTGTATGACCCGTGACAGCTTCAGTACTTCTTCCTAATCTTGTGGGAGGCATTTCATCAAAATCCATCATATGAGGATGACAGCCACGGTGGTTAAAAGTGCTCACACGACCCACAGAGAGTGTGATGCACAGTACGTGATTGTGATCCACCCACACTGTGACAGAGAGGAGACAATTCAACTTACTTTTGGACCTGTATGTCATCTTTGACACATCTTAAACACAGCTTGTGTGTGTGTGTGGTTTCTAGTGCTTCAAAGTTTTAGCCTGGTATTAAATTATATCATTAGGTTAGTGGGATTTGAGCAGAATGAGTTAAATTTACATTGTTACTGTGAGCCTAATGTTATTCACAGGTAAATATCATGGTAGAGTAACTATTCCGTAATTTCAACTATGACATGGTTAAAAATAACCGTATACACTTTCTCAAATTTGATTATGCTGTTCTTTTATTTGGCACTTCCAAACAGCTCTCAACACTTTAGTTAAGATCAAAAGACTCAAAAAAATGAAGTGTGCAAATGACTGGTAATCACATAATCCCAACTTCTATACAAATGAGACCAATACTTTTAAAGTTTTACTGCTTTTAACATAGTACGCAGTCATGCTGTCCAAACACGCAAAATGAAGCAATCACATGGCATCCTGCGGTAGAAACAGTATTATCAAATTTCTTCAATAAACGCATTTCTACTTGTCTACCATTTGGTATACCCACTCAAACCCCTACCTATCACTCACTGCCCTCAGAGCACACACTTTGTTTGCCTCTCTTGCCTCAGAGACCCGGTAAAAAAAGTTTAAATTTCTGTCATCAGTTAACCATCAGCACATGTTGCCACCCCTGTATTTATTTCTCCTAATGTTATCCCTGAGCATTTTTTAAGCTTCAATTAGTTTTACCCGGTTACTGTAATGCACACTGACTTACACTGACTGACTGAAGGATGGAAGCATAAAACCCGTTAGTGTTAAAAAGAAATTATATATCACAAGTCAGAATGGTATGTTCATTCACATGTGTTGTCTCCACTTCTCTACATTCGTCTGATTTTGATCATGGCTCTTCAGTCCTTCAGGTTTCTTTTGTAAAGACACAACATCATTCATAAACTCAAACTTTAAACGTTTTTGAATTTATTTCTGCAGTAAACTAAGGGTGTACCTTTTGTATGGTGCTGAAATGCATTTAAATAATAACTGACCAAGTGATGACCGACAGACACACACAATATTAAATCACAGGTCAAATTCACAATCCAATACAAATGCACTATGTTGCACTGTGACCGAGCCAGAGAATACTGTATGCAACTGTGTCCTGTGTCCATACGAACAGCAAAGAATCTAAATATATGTAAAGTTGGAAAGAGTGGATGATGGATAATGCATGTAAAAGCTTTATTATGTGTAAATGCTAATGTATTGTTTTAATAGGAATTATGAACGTGGAACTGCCAGTGGTGCTGAAAGTCAGGAAAACAACTTGCAGCACCATGGACAGCTCCGCTTATTCCTTGATGACGATTAAGCCTTTAATAAAAACAAATTTGAATAGAGATCAGAAGTTTCAGGTCATTACAAAGCCACACATAAAGTGATGCTGCACTGTGATACAACAAGACAGTATAGAGTACTACTATACTTTTGACTACGCTACTTTCTGACACACATTCAGTCGATGATTTGGAGTGATTTTGAAATTGCAAACAGAGTACAGTCTAAATACAGGCTGACCAAAAATATACAAAATGGATTTGAATGATTCTTTGTCAGAGGGGTTTCATTATTTATGTTCTTTCTTTGAACATGAATAATGTACTTTACTACAAAGAACATTATTTATGTTCTTTAGTACACAGAATATAAATAATGTTCTGTGTACTAAAGAACAAAGTTTGTTTTACTGCAAAGTGTGCTGTAAAACAAACAATTTTCAGCACAAATGTAAGTCAGTTGAGCAGTGGATCTGCTGATGCTTCACTGCTGAGCACTGAGAGTGTGATAGCGCTGAAGGGTGGATCCACATCTTTACAAAAGTACGACTGAAAGATTGAGGTTGAACAGTGCAATACAGAATGAAATCGAGATGGAAAGTTTCTAATATCTTTACATTGGTAAAATCCAATTTATTAATATATAATTATTAGCAGAGGCCCTATGCCTTTATTATTTTTGAAAAATGATCAATAATTGTCAAATTGTACTACATTGTTATAAGGGAGAATTGTATTGCACTGGTAGTAGCTTCACAGATTTACATTGACCTCACTGATGGAAATGCAGTACAGTAATAAGATAATACAATAATGTATTCTCAGTACAGAATACAACAGTGCACATAAACTAATCCAGCTAAGTATCAACAGTGTTAACTTACGATTTATCAAAAGTCACATCAAAACTATTATGGATCCTTTACTTCCAGAGGACTTGGTTGTGTTCTTTCGACATCTCTGTACTAGTTTCAGATCATGAACTCTCTCCATATGGAGAAGATGCAGATGGGAGCGAATTAACTGGTGCAAACAAACAGATCATACTATAATGCTATAATGTGATTGCTTAGACCCTAGCTTATCATTCATTCGCAGTAGCCTAAAGAATGATTTAACATCCTTGAACACCATGTGGTATATAAATTATGGCTTGGTTGTTCATAAGTGGATTAAACTTTTTCACTGGAGACCTCCATAGAAAAAACGGTTTTAGTCAAGGACCAGGTTTGATCTATGTCTGAGCAACCAGCCATATATGTTGGAAGCAGATCACAATACCTTTATATAAACTGAAGCTAGCATAAAACTGCTTCCTGATATTAGGGTTGATTTGATAAGATATTGGTAAAAAAAATTGTTGGTTTAGGTGGTGAATGTGGTGGGATACTCAGCAAAAAGACAGATATTTCACTCAGGAGTCGGTGGAGACCAAAACTGAGCTAAAAGGACAACAAATATTGGTCTTGCATTCACCTGGTGTACTAATCCTACTAATGCTACTGTTGCCTTCTGTGGGTTGTATGTAAACATTAGCACGTCTGGGTTCGAGAAGGTGGCGGGTGGGGGGTTTGACACTATTCAAGGCAAGTTTATTTGAAGTTTCTTTCACAATGTTTTTGACCATTATCTTTTCCATATTTGTGAAAGAAAGGCGGTAACACTTATTGTACTTAGACTTGTACACTTACTTATCAGCAGTGTCCCTGAGTTTGTAGAAGACTTCTGCCAACCATACACTAGAGGACACTGAATGACTTTGATTCGAAAAGACCTTTAAGAGAGTATAGTGTGACCCCTTCTTACATCTAAAGATGGTGTGTCATAAGTTACAAAGTCTTTAGACACAACCTAGAAGAGCAAAGACTCTGAATCTTGCAGGGTCGCTGTTTACAACACTACAACTAGATTCCATTTTGGGTTTTGTTTGTTTTTTGTTTTGTTTTAACTTGATGTCCCCACTTACAATAAAAAACAGGCTTGACCATAGGGTTGGGCCTGTATAAAAAAATTTCAAGCCAGTTTGATATCAAGCCAAACCAAATTGGTATACCGAATTTTAGCATTAGATCTCACTCAGCAGATGCTCCCGAGTGGAACAAATGAGACGATCAGAGGCTGTGAGTGAGAGTGTAGCGACTCCAGTTTATGTGGTAGCTGTAATACTACACTAAATTATGTGGAGAAGAAGCAGGAGTAAGAGGCACTATTTCTGGCAGTGGTACAGCTCCGATACATTTGGCTATGCAAAGCTAACACAGCACCAATACTCAGTTTTTTAGTTTTCTTTGAGACTAAGTCTGCCACGTCTCTTCTCATCGTAACTCGAAAAACACAAACTTTCAAGTAAATAGACCACAACATGCAGCATGTGCATCTTCCTCTCCCTCTACTGTGATTTTCATATTGCCGGCTTCGGATCTGCAGCAAACTACTCACAGCTCATCAGACACTCGCAGCTCGGTTAGACTGTTTATAACAAATGTAATAATGTGTTCATCTCCTTGTCATATTTCTTATTACTAATGCAAAACAAGTTGGATTTAGCACCATGACGATGTCAGCACAGGCTGCTGATGTAGGACACTTTAATTTGACACAACCTGTCATAATGACAAAATGTAGGTTCAGATGGATCGCATAAATCAAACTGAATTAAGCTCCTACACTGCACTAGACAGGTCAAAACCAGAAAATGAATTAGGATTTTTAAGTAAAAAAATGTGTTGGGCTTTTACTATTACCATATCTCTATGCAAAAATTGGAAAAGCTTCAACAGATAATAAACAAACCACACCCCAAAAGCTTAAATTAGCTAAAAAAGGAATTATTTCTGTTTCCATAAGAGATGAACTTGAGGTCAGGGCTTTTGATTCTTGCAGCTGGTATGTATTTTAAACTTATGTTTAAGTGCCCTGTACAACACAGTTTTGCTTCTATTACATAAAGGTATAGCCACAGAGATTTCTCATTCTGTGTCAGACATTAAGAGGATGTCATGTGGGAGGTAGCGTGGGTCTGCTAAGGCTCTCGGCATCCGTCCACCACTGGCCTTCTCTTCAGTAAACACTGGGACAGCTTCCAAACCTCCCACCGCACTTTGTCTCTTACTGTTACTCAGCTGTAGAGCACAGCGGCGGACAGCTCTGTGGATGTGTGTGTGAGAGGTTGTATATGGTTCAGCTTGTACTCTGAGGTGAGTGTGTGTGTGTGAGTATGAGCCTAAGAGAGATGGATTTAGGAGGAGGTGAGAGGTAGAAAGTGTGTAATGTGTTGTGATTGGAAACCCAGTGGGAATGGCATGAGGAGCTCTGCATATCTCATAATACACACACACAGATACACACCAGCTGGCCTATTCCTCCCACTTTGTGTACTCGTGTATGTCTTTGTGTGTGTCTGTCTGTCTGTCTCCCGTGAAGCACTGTGAGCCCAGGTGGTTCAACCAAATCCAAAGGACACCCTGGAGAGGCGCCCATTATCTTCTGTTCCGCCTTCCCTTGAGAGAAAAACTGAATCTTTGAATGCGTTAGTGCATTTTCATATTCTTGACAAGTGAAAGTATAGAAAGAAGAACACTATTACAATGCAGGTTTAGAGTTATTTTGGTTAGGTTTAGAATAGGTCACTCAATTTGGAAAATGTATCTGTGACAGAATGACAGAAGTTTGCGTGATGTGACCAGATATGTAATGCTAATGAGGAGAAAAGCTTAAAACTAAAATTTACAGGAGCAGATAAAAGGGAGGCAAAGAAAAAGAGCAGTGGGCTTCTCTTTGATGTGAGGTTTTTGTCTCCTCTTTCCTCTTTCCCTTTGCATATTACCATACCAAAAAAACTGCAGACTGCAGGCTGGTTGGCCGCCCTGGCAACAACTAGTCACCTCTGGTTGGCAGGAATCCAGCACTGGTTTCCGTGTGTGTGTGAGTGTAGGTGTGCGTCAGTCTGGGATCGGGAGACTGGGAGAGAAAATCTCACATTGCATGTAAAGTAACAATTCAAAAAAACATTTAGCTTCATCTCTAGATTTAAAATATGCCATTTCTTAAAGTGGCATTTTTGTCAGTGGCGGCATGAAAATATCTGCATTTCAACACAAACAGGAAGACAATGTTGTTGTTTTGATTATGAAATGTCAGTGCTTCGTTGAATTCTTGATTCTGATTGGCTGTTACTATGCCATACACAGTTCCATCCACAGAATCTAACAGACTTCTTTTTTGCAGAATAAAATCATTCTCAAATCAATCACATCGGTTTTATATCAATATTTATGTCAACTAGTGTGCTTATGTGAAGGTTATGTTGGAGTCTGCTTTGTGTTTGGTGCCAGTTGTTTGTTGATGTTGGCTAAGTCCATTTTTGAGATGGCGCCTGTTTTAGATGCCCACAACCGTGATAACAGCCTGCACACTGTTCCAATATAGTGGACTCAGGTCACATTTTCTTTGAAAACCCCAACGCTTGCTCCTGAGTTCTTCAACACTGCTCTTCTACAGCAGCAACAGCGTACAACACTAGCTGCTGTTAGCTTAGAAATGAAGTTCGCTAATGTTAACAAGCTACATTCAGATTTCCAACCTGATAGAGTTCGTGTCACAAGGTGAGGTATTTTCAACTCATACAAGTGGTTCTTTGTATCAGTTTGTGCTGCACTGGGGAGTTCTTGTCTGTCTGCTTTACTGTCAGATGTTTTACAAAAAACTGTATCACAAACAAAGACATTTAACAAGGAACCTTTGAGTTTCTATCATAAAAATTGTAATTCGGATTTAGACACATCTGTCTAATAGACAGAATACGTAGTAAAATTACTGTTTTTAAATAACTTTAAATGTGCCTGTTGCCCTACACTGCAATGTCTTTGAACTTAGAAGGGCACCTTCTTCATACCTTTTTAGAGTTGATACGTTTGCCAAGACCCTATCTAACAAGGTTATGATATGGTTCAAAAATGTATTTTTCTAAAAAAAAACGTTCATGAACACCTTATGAAAAGCTTTCAGATCTTGGACAATAGTGAAATCACTATCATATCTTGATTAATCTAGGCATTTGATGAATCTGGCCAGTTAATTGGAGTTTACTTTAATTCTGAGGTTACAGTTAAGGTAAGACCATCTGTTGTTTGTATTTTGTGACTTAACATCATTCATATAGTCTTGAGGACATGCTAGTTTACAAAGTAAGGCACTTTTATTAACCATGAACCAATATCAAAAACATAAATCAGCCTAATTGTTTGCATATTTATGAACTGTTTATGTAATTAAATGTTTTAGAAAGCAGCAGCGGCTCCAGTATGAGACTGCTGTTTACCAAAGATATTCCATTTCACACAGTAAAAAAGCCCTTTTATAAATTTCAAGCACTACTTGAGTGTTTTTCATCATCGGGTGTTTATGTTATGAAAAGTTTGGGCCTGTGTCATCAAACTTTCTTTGCCAATATCCTCCTCGCTCCAAAAAACTGCTGGAAAATAAGAGGTTGATGAAAAAACAAAAAAAAGTGTGTGAACCCATTTAGTCTGCCTCTTGAGCTATTTGTGGCATAAATGCATCCTTGCCATATGGTGATGCACAGATAGTGAGCAGCAGCGCTGGCCGCGATCCACCTCTATTTGTAAAGGTCAGTGTCTTTACTTTAAAGAAATGTCCCCCTGTGGTGAACTGCCAGGGTCTCTAGAGAGCCACAGAGGGGTGAGGAAAACAAGGGGAGCACAGAAAAAACATTTCCCTCAATACAAAGCACTGCTATTATTCATGTGGAGTGTTGAAATATACTCCCTGCAGGCCTGCGGTGTGTACTCTCATGGGGACTCAGCAGGAGTCGACTCCATTTTCAGCCTGTTGAAGAAAGTGGCGTCTTGTGGCGGTAGAGTGGCTGAGAGGCTCTGGGGTGACGCACTCGGATACAGGTGTTAAATGCTGAACGGCTGATACCTGCCAAACACGCACGCACATGCAAAAACAAGGTGCAAGTGTGCAAGTGCACTCATATATATGAACACACTGACGAGCTTTGCCCACATGTGCAAAGAACAACTTTACTGTACATATCCACAAATTATAGACAACCACAAGCAATTACATTGCAAAAGGCCCTTGTACGAAGACTTAAATAGTGTGCTATTGAAAAAAATGTTAGGTTTTTTTTGGACGTTTAGACAGTTTAAAACGTATAAAACCTCCATAGTAAACAGAGTAATGTCCGACATTTTTTGCAGATCTAAATTTCCTGTCGGCAATGTTAAAGATGCATTTTTTATAATTGTGGTCTATGGGGAAAATGCTTTTTGGTGAACAGGGGCTTTTTTTGCTGTAGTACTGTAAGTGCCCACTGGGGGAATTGGCGACAGTTCTGATATCCAGTTGTCTTTATACATCCATGATTGGAAACAAAACCAGGTGTTTGCCAACTAACCCTAACCCTAACCCTCAAAGAAGAAGAAAAACATAATCAGAGGTCTTCAAGATTTTTCTTAGGTTGGGCAAATTCTAAATTATCATAGCTAGCTAACTAGTATTGACTGCAAAAAGTATTTGTTTGGTTTGTCTGTTCTGGGCTTCTTGATTAAGGGGATATTAACTCTGGTCCACAGTCAAACATAGTGGGTTCAAACAATATGGGAATATGGGAAAAAGTGCAAAAAACACATATATATAGAGGTGTGCATCAGTGAGATGACTTTTGTGTGTGGTTTTGTTCATCTTCATCTCAGAGAAAGGATGCTCTCACAGGTATGAATTCCCAAACACGCAGAGCATCTCACGTCTATCAGCTCCATCTGGGTGTTTACAGGTGCTCTTTCCATGTCAACTGCAAACGGATTACTGAGCAGTTCAAGGTAAAATTTCAATCGAACTCAGTGCCAAGTGCGCTCAGTTTATCAGCAAACTGCGCTGTTGTGAACGCAGTGGTGAAGATTATTCTTTAATTACGGCCACATCAGTTCCACAAACAAGGCACAGAGGTTTACCTCCAGTGTTAACAAACAGATACTCAGCCTCCTACCTGTCTTAAAATCCACGGTTTTTAAAGTCCACTTTTTGTTTGGGGCTAGTTTAATGCCACCGTTTCAGCACTGACCACTGATGGGTGTGTCGTCAGTGGTCACTGGGATTTGTAGTATGAGTGGTGTGAGTGCTGTATACCAGCGCACCATTAATAATAGACATATAATACTGTCTCGCGGGCCAGATATAATTGCCACATCCGGCCTGCGGGCCTTGAGTTTGACACATGTGCTCTACGGTAACCAAAGCACAATGATTCTTATTTTCTGCTGATTAGTCACTAATTAAAACATAATTATTAATATTGTATATTGTGATATTGTAGAGCTGCATGATTAATCAAACCACAATCACAATGTCAATGTGTGCAATTATATAATTGCAAAAGGCTGCAATTTAAAGGTCTAATGTGTTTATGGTGATATTTTTTATTCAGTTACACTGAGCAGAGAGGTGTACTGTGTAGAAAATGCCTCATGAAAGTGGCTACATGATCATTTTTTGAGCAGGTTTGTGCATTTTTTAAAATATATTATTAAGTTTGTTGGACAAAAATGATCAGTAATCTGTGCTTAAAGCAAGCAGAGTTAAATCGCAAGCACAGATTGCAACATTGTCCAGAAAAATTGCAATGACTTTTTCTCCAAATTGCACAGCTCTAATTATATTCCATTTCTGCAATTAAGTCCCCCTAAATCTAGCCACGTCTTACACACTCAACCTTTAAATTCTTTAAAGCCGTTCATTCAAACAATGGTTTGTTCATCCTTTAAGAAAATAGTATGACTTTCCTGAAGGGCCGTTTTTTTCTGTGCCTGTATAAAAGTGCAAGTTTACATAAATGCACTTTCCAGAGTCTTGGACACTTACATTAACAGCATCTCTCTCCTGTCCTTCACAAACCTCTCCCATTGGGCCCTGTCATCTCAATAGAGACACGAATGAAAGATGAGGAAGACAGAGAGGTGTGAAAGTGCTGCCTGGACCCTGCAATCTTGCCTACTGTTAAATCTATCGCACAACCACCACGTGTGTGTATGAGTGTCAGCCGGTCTGCCTGCTCGCATTGTCTGCCGTGTTGTTTATCTGTGCATGAGTGTGCATGCATTTTGACAGTTACCTCGTTTGCCAGGAAAATGTCTCTCCAGAGACCAACAGCAAGCCGCCACTCTTTACCGAGGTGTCAAAATGCTGTTTCCTCCAAACAAAGTGATGACATCCTGTCTGGGATTCAGACCGCCCGCATAGATTCACAGTGGATTGAGCACACAGCTTTGGCCATGTAATTCAACTGGATCATTCAGGTGGGTCCAGGAATAAGAATAACTGTCAAATTTTTGTGATATATAGTAGTAAAAGCTATCTGTGTATACTGTGTATATGAGATGAGATGAGATGAGATGAACTTTATTAATCCCTTCAGAAAAATCCAATTGTCCTGTAGCTCAAAATAAAATAAAATAAAATGGAGAAAAAAAAGGGAATTAGTTCCTTATTTACAAAATAGTCATGGTCGTATAAACCTATTAAGTCAAGTCATAGTGGTAGTCAAAGCAGTTGCAAACCAGCATTTTTCTTTTGTCCTCTGAGTTTAGTTCATTTACATTGTCAGCGAAAGACTTCCAAACGTTTCAAGGTTTGCTCATGCATATTTTGATGTTGAATACAAGCTGTAACATTCTAAATGTTTTGAATGTTCTACCTCTAGATTTTTAAAATGTTCAGCGACTTGCAAGTGTTGTAAGAATAGCTTAAAATGACAAATAACGATATTGACTGATATGAAGATTTTTGGCCACATCCCCCACGCCTACGTCTCAGTTGTGGATTTTACTGCAGGTTGCAACACAGAGAAGAGACCCTACTTTTAAACATTATGAAGCAGGATATCAACAGGGTTTTAGGACATGCACAAATATCGTAACACCGACCTCTTCAAGATGGTGTGTGAAGGAATAATGGAAGGAGGCTGTGTTCGTAGGGTCAAACGTCTGCCACCAGTGGAAAACACAGAAAAAAATCCTGTTTTTGATAAATGAATATATTCCTGATTACATGGAATATATTCCTTTTTATTAACCATGTAAACGCCACATTAGGAATATTGTCTTTTTCAGAATACAGACTAAAACTGGACTATTTTGTGCATGTAAACGTAGCCAGTGATAGCTGGCATCAGTGACTTCTTTAGAAATTGCCCTTTCTTGTCAGTCTGTATCTGCAGCTGCATCACTCAGTATGATAAAACCACACAAGGTCTTATTTAAGTAGGACCATTAGGAAACCACTTGAGGACCAAAAATATTGAGATGGCGTCGAGGCAGGAATTGCTGCCACTCTGTGCAACTTTTCTGGGTTAAAAAAAAGTCAGACTGAAAGCCTCATTTGCAAGCTAATGCACTGCCAATCTACAATGGATGTGTAATTTGGATTCAATCACTGTCGGCCTGTGGCCCCGGTTGATATTAAGCACCTCGGTCTCAAAGACAGGTGTTAATCTTAGGTCTGAGTGTGTATTCTGACAGCTCCGCTTCATGTCATTGACTTGATAAATGATGCATTTATGACAGCAGAATATCAAGTATTTCCACATATACCTGCAAAAAAACCTTTTCATATGATTTAAACATGATGTTTTTTTTCCCCCATTAAAATGTGTACTTGAAACTCTTGATATCACAAATCGCCAGAGTAACATTCACACTATTGCACACTGTAGGCTGCAGTCTGCTTCTGTTGTTGAATCAGGTTGACGTCTTTGCCTTGGATCACTGTTTACATGCCTGTTTGCGTGTTTAATTATTGATAAGGAGAGGCATGAAAAGAAAAGCATTGCTACCAGGGAATAGGAAATTCCACGGATAATGAAGGCAGATAAGTGCAATGAAAATGAAGTTGAGCAGAAGTGAAATATCAGTGTAATAACTGAAGTCAAGGCTTTAGCTTCAGAGGAGCCAGAGGGAGCACACACTCACACTATTTTTAATATGTTATATATATTCTTACTAATGTCATCTTGAGGCTCATGCAGTAAACAAGTGCCTACTGCTAGTGGTATTTACAATAATAACTGATGCTAATAATGAAGTTGTGTTGTCGCCGCATCAAATAGTTTCAAAAGAGTGTGACAACTATATGATATGAAGAGATAAACTTTTTTGATCCCACACAGGAAAGTACAAGAACAGATCCATGGCACCCAAAAAAGACTAGAAATATGCATTCAGTATTCAAGTTCCCATGAAATGACGTGCAGTATTTTCAGTAAAAAATGGGGATGTAGGGAGACCACCCCCTCCTGAAAAGCCCAGTCTGCTCTGATGGGTAAACTCCACCTGTGGATCAACAACCCATGATGGCCCAGTGACGACCCATAACTGCTACTAGCTTGTAGAGTCTCTGCATAGACAGTATATCCAATGTAGATGGAGTTACAGTGATGTCAACAATTGGTTTTTGGACTTAACAATTTAAAGCTGGACCACCAGAACACTTACTAGAGGGTCCAGCTAAACAGAATGAGACAAGTGGAAAACAATTACTGACTTAGTATTTTTAGAAAGAAGTTCAATGTAATGCCGCTTTTCCAGTATCAGCTCCACTTGCCGTGGCTTTTTTGGTGTTTCAATTACGTGAGAGCAGTGACCACTAGGTACCATCGCATACTATTTCTAGAATCACCTGCGGCAAGGTTCCAAGTGAACCAAAGCGATACTAGGCAGGTCACAGTGGATGATCCAGAGTTGTTGCTGCGCCAGTACGTATATGTGTCATCCTGTCGCAGCATGGGGACACTGAGCCAAGCCTGTAGGAAATCTTGGGAGCAAATTTTCAAGTGGGCTCTATCTTGCATAACTACAATGACCAGCCATGCTTAGGGGATACTATGGGTCTATGGGAGCCAGGCCTCTTTGGAGCCACCAGCTAGTGGTTGTCAGTGGTATTACTTTTTAAGATACTTATGCATTGGCTTCACTTTTGAGCTGTGGTCCTTTTAAAGAAATCACGTTTGTTTTCCAGGAAATTGAAATTTAGATTTCAAGGGGACTTCCTCATCATCACACCTTACATAGATAGTGACAAATGTGCACAGCAATATCAGCTGATATCGACCTTGTTGACTGTCATCGGCGAAATAAATAAACAAATAAACAGATGTTGACCAATTGCAGTGGCAGATTTTCATAACTTTCTCTGATTGAAGTTCTCATTCTACACAGTGTGATGAGGGGCTGAAAGACTTCAGAACAGGTCAGTAATGTTCTTATAGTGAAGTTTTAAGCCTCCCTTGTCACCTGTCCATGTCCAAACATTACACTTAGTTTCATTAGACTCTTTCTTTTTTATTGAGCTTCCTGGGATTTGGGGCTCTGAAGTTTCTAAGACACTGTTGACAAAGGGCTTTTATCCTATTTGTCAGCCTCAGCAGATCTTAGCGTTAGTTTCAGGACACCTCCGTTTCAGGATTAAGCCATTAGACGTCATGAACAAAAGACCCAAGAAAAGCTTACTGGTAAGAACTCCAAAGGTTAGCTGATGAATCACTTTAAAATTATCCTCTTAAAACCATTTCACAGCTGCTTATCAAAGGCTTGCTTCCTCCAGATCTCTAATGAAAGTAGTTCAGTTTGTAGTCCTTTGGAAAGCTGCCTACGAGCGCACCACTTTGTTGATCACGGCTCTGCATCTGTGCTCCGTGACTCTTTCTCACAGCACTCAAAATCGTGATCAAAGAAGCTGCACCAACAAACTTTTCATGCCACACATCTAGGAAGAAAGCACAACCATTTTACCACTAAAATACAATAAAACAAAAGAGAAAATTGTCTGAACAGGAAAAAAAAAAAAACAAGAAAGAATTACATTTTCCAAAAAGCAATCATAAGAATTAGGACACATAAAAGTTCCTCCCAAAGGTGCCAAATAATATCCAAAATATGAAATGTTGAGCTGAATGAAGATTCTGGAGAGGTGGTAATAAATCCAGGGTGTTATTGCTTTACAACAAGTTTCATCAATAGGTGCAGAGACAAGTACGTAATTTGTTTCCTCTGGTCCAATGGCGAGATGACCAATTATATCAGCTGTGATCTGAGGACACAGAGCACTTATATCAGGAAATTGGTGTTTCAGATCATTTCTTTATGGGCTTTGTGTGCTAGATTGTTAATTTAAGAGGAGTTTCTTTAATGTTTCCGTCCCACTTTTCTTTGCTCCCCTTTAATTTTCCAGCCTCTTGTCTTTTTTTTTTTTTAAACCCGATCAAAGGCGTTAAAGGACTGGACACCCGGGCACCTTGTTGCAATTGTTTACGCATCAAACTGTACCTTTAGACTGCTCTTTTTAATAGGTTAAATAAAGACACTGGCTTACAGAGAGCTCATTAACCAAACAGCAGCCAAAAATCAAGTTAATTGCTTTAGCTCCAATGATACCGTTGTGACTGTCAATGTGACAACTAGTGAGAAAGTGAGAATCCTGCCACCTGCATCTTTCACACCTTGCTGTTATCTAATAAAAATGGGCAAGTAGTGATAAAAGATTTGAGATTTATTTGCTGGAAATCTTTTGCCACCCAATATTCCATCTCAAAAGCAACCCAGTCTCCTAGAAATGATGTTGACTAAATTGTAACTACAGTTATGTTTTCTGAGTAATGTAATCGTGCCTGGTCATGTTCCAAGCCATGTAATTTTTTGTTGAAATAAGTGCTACATTTTATTATCACTTTGGTTGGAAGGAAGTTGGTTAATTTCTGGGAGACAGGGTTAAAAGATGTACTCAGTAATCAGCATTTTTCACTCCAGTGTTGGCCTCCACTATTAAACGATGCAGGAAACCCCGTGAACAATTTGTTGTAATGTGTGGTACAAATTCTGAAAAGTCAGACAGCTTCTCCGTACATACTGTAGGTCAATGGTTCCCAAAGCCCTAATTGCATCTAAGACAAGCTGAGGCCCCAAGTCTGAACACACACAGGAGCCATCTGAGAGGGGTCCTGGGTGAGCTAATGCTAAACTCTAGCTTACGGACATGGTAAAATGTTAACTTTATCAAGCATTTGTCTAAGAAAGTCATTTTATGGTCTTGTTAGTATAAGTTATTAACTACAACCACAGTCGAGCTGTCTGTCAGGAAAAAAAGAAACAGTTGTATTCAATAAACAGAATCTAAAAATGTCTGACATGGTAGACATCAAAGCCTTCTATTCACCATAAAATTCTATGGGAGTCTATGGGAGCCAGGGCTTTTTGGAGCCACCCCCAGCGGTACTACAACTTTAAGATACTTATGAACTGGATTCATTTTGGAGCTGAGGTCCTTGACCCTTGATGCAGACGAATACTTGTTCCTTTCATTTTGTTTTCTGTCACCAGGTGTATTAAAAAAAAACTCCCACAAAAAACAATAAAACAACAAGGATAATGAATTATACCAGACATAGAATTGAACCAGACCTGACCTGAGAGGACACAGAGAAGCAGCTGACTGTTCGAGTGAAGACCAAAACGTTCTTCAATTTAACACATAACGGTTTTATCTGCAGTGTATTATTCTGATTTTATTTAACATGCGCAGACAAAGCCTATTAAAAGGAACAATGGCTGTATGTTACTACAACACTGGGATTGTATTTAGACCATACACTTTATATAAGAAGTGGATAGAACTGCTGCCACCTCACCTGTCTCAATGTCTTGAAGCCAGGAGTTTGCGTTTTCGTCGTCATCATGTTGGCTCTGGATCCAGAATTGACCATATTTGGGAAAAAAGTGGAGCTGGGGAAGTGTGAGCTAATCCTTACTGACACTGAACAACGCTATACTTAATGAAATGTTTGCGTAAATCATTTGATGGTCTATTGTTAATGTAACGTTGTAACCACAAATACAGTAGAGCTGTCTGTCAGAAATAAGTCAGACATCAAACCTGTCAATCAAAGCCTGACACGACAGACATTAAAGCTTTCTATTAGCCCTAAAATCTTATTAGTGGATCAGTAATTTAAAGATGGACCAGAACACTGAATAGAGGATCCAAATAAAACTGAGACCAGAACGACTCAAAAGAAATTCGATGTAACAGTAGCCAGGCCTTTTTGTAGCCAGCATCTAGGGGCCATCAGTGGTATTACACTTTAAGATACATCAGCCTTGGCTTCACTGTGAAGCTCCAGTTGTTTCCCACTGATCTGGACAAGTCCACAGTGTTTTGTTAGACTGTTAAAACATTAGTCATCTTTGTGTTTGGGGCTGCAGAAGTTAAACTTCTTGTATACTACTCTTTTCACATTAACAGGAATTTAACTTGTGTAATATTTAATTGAGTTTGTTTAAAAAAACTGCAGCCTTCACCGTATTTAAACAGAATTAATGAGCGCCTGAAAAATGCCCTTTATTCAATGTTCAATATCGGTGGAAATGCAATATCCACTTTGTTGCAAATGTAAATGTTTAATTTATTAGAATGTGTAACTGTGCTGTAGTATTCATGTGTGCAGGCTCATTCATATTTTATTCTTATAAATATGAGAGTCTCTGATGTCAGGTTTGGTGCCATCACTGGTGATGTCTGTTTGGGGGAGGGACTGTGTTTGCTTTTGGAGTAAAAATGTCCTCTAGCTCTCGGGTCATCACAGGCAATGATAAAGGAAATGACATAGGCACGGCTGCTCCTGAAAGTGGAGCCAGGATGTGTTATTTGACGTATAAAAAGCAGCCCCGCTCGGCGTGATTGACAGCTAAAACAACCAGCCACTGTCAATACGCTATCAGATGCTGAGGAGGAGCTGAACCCAGTAGCTGGCAAGTGGTGAATGCCTCATTCAGCAACCACGAAATATGTCACACAAACAAGATGGCAGCTCACTTATGATACTTTGACTTTACCTTTTCATGCTTACATGAACCTATATTGCACTGTACATTTTTAGTTGTTTTTTTGTACAGTCTGTGGTTACGATGAGGTTCAAACAGGTGCAGAAACATGTTTTGAGAAGATGATGTGCTGTCAACCCCCAGACCTCCAGACCTAAAACTGAAATGTCCAAATTCCTGTCCAAACTGTTCCTGTCCCAGTAGATCAGAAAACAAAAACACCAGAGGATATGATCCCAAAAAAAAGACACATAGCCTGGCTCTTCAAATGGTATCAATATTGGGCGATAATACGTACTCCTCTGGCAGTTACTCAAAACCTACAGTCAGGTTTTATTCATTGATTTAATGCAGTTTTAATTTCAGTCACATTAGCTTACAAGTAATAATAGCGACGTGCTAGAGGTGTATGATGTCCAGTAGAAATGAGATCCGTCGTATCTAATTGCAGGCCATCCGTTAGTACATTCCTTTGGCCAGTAATAATCAGCATTTTATTACCTTGCGCACCAGTGAAGCAGGGTATTGTTGTCGCTCATGCCTCTGCGTTTGTGATCAGCATTGATCTTCATGAAACTTGGAAGCTGTATTGATTTCAGTCAGGAGTGGGCACTTCAGGAAGTCTCTTTCTTGGCTGTGTCTTGACTACAGGAAACACTTGTTTTGTTTTATGGTCAAATTTTTCAGTATCTTCAGCTTATAGCACAAGTTTTCCTGACACTAAAAGAAAACTTTTTCCTCCCCGATGTTCTTGCCTTGCCTTCTGCAGCCCCCCCACCCCCCTCTCCCCGTCTCCTTCTTTCTCTGCCACTAGTACAAGTGTGCTTGGCTGGCAGCAGGCAGGAATGCAACCTGAGTGGGCAGAGTAGAGGAAGGGGCAGAGGCCAAGGCAACACAGAGCTGATCGGAGAACAGCAGCTGCCAAGGTAAACACACAGTGTGAGGAATGGAAGCAGTGGATGTAAATATAGAAAGATCGTGGTGGTTTGACATGTATCCTTCCCCATCTGATTCTCATCCTGGAGCATTAACTGCCAGACCTGCTCTGAAGAAATATCAAAATCCTTAAAGATATTCGGAGAGATTTTGGAAGCAATATACGTTTATTTCAGAAAATATTATTTTTTTATACATACACTACAGAATTTCAGCAGAAATTCAGAATGCGTCCTGCAGGTTCATCTGTATACGATAGTGCACCACGCCTCGTAAAAAGTCAGAGAATTATTACAGCGAAAGAAAGATTGGTTTCACAGCTAAAGAGTATATTTGCGTGTGTGTGTGTGGCAGAGGCTGACAATTTCCTACGAATCCAGTTGGTCACGAGATTCCTGTACGATTCTCGTGGGATGGGAGTCAATTTTAGCTATTTATCACATCGGTGAGACAGGCCAGGAAAAAAAAGGTCAGTGAGAGTTGGCAGGAGTGCGAATTGTAATAATGGTAAGTCGGTTTTTATATACACACTTCTAAGATGAATAATAAATATGAAATAATATATATATATGTAGTCAAAAATTACCTATTTTGTGAAATGTAAGGTGTCAGAGGTGGCAGAAAAACGGTGTCACATTGCCCCTCTTAAAACATTAAACACAACATGGGAATAAGATCAGACAGGCTCATTATTCTGGACCAGGGACGGGACAAGATTTTGATTTTATTCTGTCTTGGGATTATGTTGGGACTGGAATCCACTCCCGGTGTGTGCAGTGTTTCCCACATTTATACTGTGTCACATATTAGATACTACATTAATGCAGTGTTCGACATAGTCAAATGCCCACAAGTACCTGTCAGCTGTCGGCGAATGTTTACAGACGTTTATGTTATGTTTTCAATGAATGAATGAATGAATACTTTTTATTTCAGTTACATACATATACAGAATAAAGATTATTTCACACACATTTCACACTATCAATAACCGAAAATGGAATATTTTTGCTTATCCTGTTGAATTACCCAGAATAGCATCAATACCAAGGATACAAAATAATACAAAATAAATCTACATTAAATTATACTCCTTAATTATCTTACATTTAAATCATATTAAATTAGAATTATTTTACATTGTAAAGTGAAACTCAACAGAGACACAATTTCAACTCATCACTACGTTCATTCCATAGTTTGACTCCATAAACAGAAACACATCTATATTTTACATTTGTTCTGACTTTGCATGTTTCAAAGACAAACAGCCATCTTAAATTATAATTCCCTTCTCTTAACTTGAAAAAAAAAAAGGGTACAAACAGGAAGGTTTTTGTTCTTAACTCAACAAGTGTTATTTTTACATAGAAATCTCAGTGAAATGATTTGATATGAATTATTGTTCATTTTAGTTGCGATGTTGTCTCTCGTCTCCCCCTCAGTGCACAGACGTTTTACCTGCATTTCCTCAGCTGTATATTCATATTTAATGAGTTTGAATAGTGAACTCCGGTCCAAACTCCAGCCGCAGGTGGCAGTAATGCACTAGTTACGCTAATTGCGATCTGCCGTGACAGGAAAGAAGAAGAGGATGACCGTAATGCATTGTGGGACGCAGTGTGTCACACAGGTGGCTCAAGCAGCTACTGAGAAATCTGGCCGGAGCACTATACATCCGGGTGTCTTTGGCATACTGCAGATTTTTCACTTACTTTGTAATAGGCCATTTCAAACACAGCCATAGACTTTAGTTGGGCTGCTGCCCAGGTATTTAACATACTTAACTCCATCAAGGAGGTTGTAAAGTGCAACCCGCTACTTTCTAATTGGACCCACTATAGTCTCATAATAAACTGAAAATATTGTGGCGGGTGGTGACCTACTTTTAACAGAAATACTGAGACACCTTGCATGTCTTTTTCAGTTTACAAGCAGAACACTATATACATTGCGGATCTGTGTTAACACAGAGGCTTGTGACCCACTGAACTCACTCGCGGTGTCACGGTGCTTCGGCTTCAGGGTAAAACAGAAAGAAGCCTATTCATAAATAAGAGGGTGATGAGAGTCGCTGATGACAGAAGGTGAAACCTTCCTCTCAGTGAGGAGGGAGGCGGTGTCAAGCCCTGCTCCTGTGGACGGTGACCAGTGTGGAGTTTGAGTGAGTGTTACCTGTCAAACTAACGCAGAAACCCGCGAACAATAAGCACGTCGTGTGCAGTCAAACACTTAAAGACACCAGAACGCCACAGTCTGTGGATCTAAATTGAATTGGCCGGAGACTGTGGCTTCTATTGGAGAGAAGAGCCTTTCACGACAGGCATGCATCATATGAAGATGTATTCATTTTTAAATGCTCAAAAATATGAATCA
>JAPQRN010000025.1:19178551-19192643 GCA_037367275.1 Coranthus polyacanthus | reverse complement strand
CATATTACGCATTACAGAATTAATGCTAACATTTGCTAATGTAGCTATAGGTTTTGTAGTTGAGTAAACTTCCTACTTAATTACTACTGGTAAATGACATTAAACTTTTCTGTAGTAAAATTCTTTGATAGTCTTGTTAGTGTAACTTCTTAACCACAATTAACAGATCAATAATTAACAAAAGGACGACATAAAATGTATGAGATCATAACAGAAAAAAATACTGACTTTTAGAGAGAAGTTTACATTTTTGGAGTTTTTGGAACCAGCATCTACTAGCAGCTGTCAGTTGTATTACACTCACAAGATACTTCTGCATTTGCTTCAATTTGATGTTGACCATTGGTCCAAAGCAGCTTCTTAACTCTGGAAGAGATGGTCATATCAACACAGACTACACTGCAACAGCTTCCTCTGTTTTTTGATTCTTTTTTTTCCTCAAAAGGTCACCATTGTCAGATCAGTCTCACATAGACTTGCGATGGAGCTCACCAAAGTTAAACTCAATGCATAAGACGGGAGCAAACTTACTCCAGAATAGCATGGGAAGTCATTCAATGAGAAATGAATGCACATCTTATCTCAACATGTTTTTGTTTTATAAATATCGAAAAGTCACCTGACACGTAATCTAGGGACCTCAACGCATGCTTTGTGACCATGGACCCAAATTAGCCACGTGTTTTACAAACAGGATTTAATACATCCAGACTGGTGGCCAGGCCTGAGAGTGATAAAACACTAAGCCTCGGGGCCACACACTCATGCACACACACACACAGTCGGGATAGGACAGCAGGAGCCTCTCTTCCTAATTAATTCCCATTTTCATCCGGGATCTGATTGTGGGAAAAGAGGGATGCAACAAAGGCTGCCCTCTTCAAAACGCCTAATGAGCTTAATCGACCACACTCTACAATCTCATTTAAGCCCGTCTCCTTGGCCATGAATTAAACTATTACAAAAACCTGCTTGAACTTAACTGGCGGCCGCTTAATCGCAGCAAATCACTCTAATCCTGCATGCCAGAGAGAGCTTGTGGTGGAGCAGTGTGCCACGGGCCTCTGTAGAAAGCGCATCTGTGTGAAAACAGGCTTGATGTCAATGTATTTCATGCACCATATGTTACGAATATGTTATTTGTGTGCATGTATGTAGCTGTGAAAGCGTTCCGTCTCTGTATTGTGATCACATGGTAACTGGGGAGCGGGGGTAAGATATCAACACTCCTGTCACATCCTCATTTTGCTGTTTTTCCCTGTGGGGATACAGTGTTTATTGTCTGTTTGTGACCCCCTCTTGCTCATCTTCCACTCTTCCCGACTTCGTTGCCCCCAGCAAGCTTTGTTTCAACAAAGCCTGTTAGCTGATCGTTCAATTTTCTGCCTCCCCTGACTGCTCTCTTCTTTGCCCCCCTGCTCCAATCCTCCTCGTCTTCTTTTCTTAGCGTTCTCAGCTTGTGTTTCAGAACGTTTTTACAGCTGCAGAGCATGAAAGAGGGTAACTGCTACTTGGCTCAATTTCTGGTTTTGCCAGTCCAGCTTAAATGTTTAAGGACAAATAGTGAAAACCTTTTGTTTGTTGCTACCCTCTTGTCAGTAGCTTCTTTTCCATAAAATTCGCAAGTGAATTTGAAGTAAACTTTTGAAAAGAAAATGTGAATTATGTGCGTTTCCATTAACTAGTTTGGAGTCAATAAACTAGGCTCTGTAGTGTTGACAGAAGATGCTGGTACAGGTACAGGCCATTCCTTTGCTGTTTTCCGTCTAAAATGGATGGAATGTTTTTTTCGTGGATGAGACAAGAGGTCGACTGATAGTGGATTCTTTTAAAGGCCGATATAATAACAATAGTTTCTTACAGGAGAAAGCCCCGACAAAAAGATTTGACTTTATTGGAAACTGGATGACAGTTTAACTGAAAAGTCCAAATAATAAAAACCTAAATCAATGAATCAATAACTAAATCTGGAACATCAACCTAACCTTAAAAAATCTAGGTGCGATTTATATTTTTTGAGGCCCGTCAGAAGGTTAATGCCAACTACTTTGTACAGCGCCATATTGCTGCAGCATTAAACTTGTTTTTTGAAAAAGGCAAAAAACACCTCATGCAAGTGTAAAAACGTCTCTGAATTGCTTTGGAATTTTGCCATTTCCATTAAACCTCAATCAACCTTCAGTTCATTTTTATTTATATCGTCCAATATCACATGTCATAGATTCGCCTCAAAAGGCTTCACAGTCTGTACAACATGCAACACCAAAACAACCCTTTAACAGGGAAAAAAAATCAATCCTGTACAATCCTGAGGAAGAGCCAGGAGGGATCCCTCTTCCAGGACAGACAGACAGTACAATACGTGTTGTGCATATGTGTATATAAAAGACTTTAACATATTATGTACAACAGCAGGACTGCATTAAATATAGATGGAGTGATGATGAGCAGCATTCAGGAGAACTGCAGTACTTTAATGTACACATAAAAATATGTTATGGAAACAGTATGTCACTACCTATGTCATTTGTTGTTTTTTTCACAGTTCACATGTGTCACGTATTGGCATTGGTTACATGTGAAAAACATGAGTAATTAACACACACAGAAGCGCAGTTGAGAATTTTGTCTGAATAATTATTTACAAAAATAGAGGCATGAAAAGTGATAACTCTGATGGAAGTAAAGAAACTCAAAACATCATGATGGAAGCGTATGCAGTAATTGATTTGTGGAATGTTTATTACAGAAACACAACGGCGCGCTCTCAAAAAGTGCAAGTCATCACTTCAAATCCCTAATGACCAGGTGTAAGACTGCAGGCAGCTCCTGAGTTGTCGCATTCCACTCATTCATTTTTCCAAAAATTCACACCCAGTCAAACTCAGCAGACTGATACTGAACACATATGGTGGGAAATAGCATAATTGGACTCAAATTAGACCTCTCCAAATGAAATGTAGACGTTTTGATTATCAAATGCAGTTTATTCTCATCTGTGCATCACAATCTCCTGATGTGGCACAACTGTTCTCTGTGTAAATGTTGTTATGCTTCTGATGAATTACTTAAAATGCTGTGTGGTCGCATTTACAGGCATAAGTGTTCGCGTGTCAGTCTCCGAAAACAGCAGTCGCCACACTTCAGAGGAAAAAAAAAAAATGACACAGCACATCACATTTAAAGCTGTGTGAAGGCATCGATCCACAGTATAATAGATCAACATGCAAATGCATTTACGAATGACAACTAAGACGCACACTAGACGGAGTATTTAAAGAGGAACATGCACAGGTTCTGGAACATATTAAAGTGTAATCATATATCAAGAAATGTTTTTATCACCTTTTACCATCATTAGAACACTCGTAGGCTATGGGCGACGACCCAACAAGCTTTTTTTTTTTCATCTTTTTTGTCTAAAATATACATAAGCGCTGCCCACAAGGTTGCCATTGTGCCAGCTGTTCACATAAATAACGAGAGCAGGTGTTGAAGAAAATTATTTTATAAATGTTTTATAAAGTTGCCTTAACTTCAGTCTCGCTTTTATATCTAATAAGTGCATCTTCAACGAGATCAGGCTGGAGAACAGTCCATTTAGTGTTCGGTTGAAGCCTGTTCAAACTAACGACTTGGAAGCCCGCCGCACCCTGTGGAAGAAAACACACAAATTAGGAACCTTGGGTGTGAGGCTTTAGTTGCCTTACACCAGCTCACCAAACCCTCTCACTTCATGTCATGGATTTTCTTCAAAAGAATCATATCAAAACTTACGTCAAATTACTTCATGGATTTCTGAAGATTCCTCGTTTTTGTGATTCTCTGTATGTGTACTTTATGCCTCACTAGTTGCTTACTTTTCACTGGACTGAAATTTGTAGTGAACATTCAAGAGACACTAAGAAAAATGCGTGAATTCTTGGACATAGTTGTTCATGATTGGGACAGTTTGACTGCATATTTTCCCAAGGATTGATTACATTTGCTTGAATCTTTTTTTTTTTTTATGCTAAAGTGTTATTGTTCATTAACGATATGCACGATGCAGTATTACTCTTTCATCATTTAATAATGTCTAGAAAATAGCCAAAATGCATTGAGTTTCTGCCATGTCGCTGGTTGATGGAGTTACATTCAGTCACCGCTCCCACTTCATTTGATTATTGTAAACATTCAGAAACAGCTATTTAAAAGCATTCAAGTTGTACATTATTCTTTATGTTTCTTGGATGGTCAGTACAAATTTCAATGCAATCCTTTGAAAAATAGACAACTGGCTCTGTAAACATACAGAGAATCAGGGCCACACTCGAAAAATCCACAGTTAAAACAGTATTTTGAGTAAAGCTATAGGATTTTGCAAGGTCCCATGAATTTAATAGAAGTTTCTACATATGTTTTTTTAAGAAAATCCATGACATGAACTATGAAATGTTCCGAATTTTGAGTGAGTTGGCATTGAATGATCCATAGGTCTTGAAGGTCTTAAATTTAACGTGTTGAAGCCGGTAGAAAGTTTGATGAAAATCCCGGATTGTTGTATGTAGCATGTATAGTGTTACATGCATCACATTTATATGGTTTGGTCTGGTCTGCTGAACATAGTCTAGCAAAGGTCTTTTTATATTAGCATATATGGCTCAGCAATAAAACAATGATTATTGTTATCATGATATATTTTTATATTGTGATGATTGTATTTATCAATTGTCAGTGTTTTTATCTGGTTGCATCAGTGTATGCTGGCTTCCTCAACGTTAAGTCCAAAATGATTCAATTAAATAAAACCAGCAGTAAATCACAAAATCCCAGATGACAGGTGTGTTTTTGTCTTGTCTTTTACGATGTTTTCGCCTTGTTGCGTCTTTTATGACAGGTTCGTGTTGTTGCATCTTTAAAATCATTTTTCGTCTTTTGCAATGTTTTCGTTTTTCATCTTGTGTCATTTACAATGATTTCATCTTGTCATCATTTCATCTTTTATGTTGTTTTTGTCTTGTTTCGTCTCTTATGGTATTTTTCATCTTTTTTTATGTCATTCATGAATAATTTACAAGCACAAATAATTGTGTGATTCAACTTTGACTCCGGACCAAACATTTATCTTAACACTGAAAAGAATTAATGATTTCACATTTATCACGGAAATTATAATAATAATAATATCGACTGATATGGAAATGTTCATTGTGATACATTATTGGCCACATCGCCCAGCTCTGTTAACAGTGTTAAAACATACATTGTGTTTTTCAGCAGCTGTAAGGTCAATTAGCCGAGCATTCAAACAGCATATTACAACGAGTGTTACTGAACTGAACTGTTCAATCCCCTGAACGCAACCACGGTCCCACTCTGGGAGAAGAAATACATGAATAATCTGACATTATTGATGTGAGAGATGGAGCAAAATGAGAGAATGGGCATCATCTGAAGGCTCCAGATGAGTTGCGTTTCCTTGTGTTGTCTTTGGGAAGTGCCATCATTAGGGAGCTCAGGAAAATCTAAGTGTAATTAGGCTGTTTAGTATGGAACCGGGAGGACAAGGGCTAGACTGAGTCCAAGTGGGCTGCTGCTTCGGAGCCCTCAGAGAGACACTTTTAATGAGCTTCAGGCTGTGTGCTTACTATGAGATCTCTCTCCCTCCGTCGCCTTCTCTCCCTCTCATTTCTCTCACCTGCTCTCACTGAGATTCCGGCTCTCACGTGCAGAGTGTGCATACTGTATTACACAAGTGCAAACGCAGGCATTGAGCACAATTAAAGCATCGCCCTGACAGTGTATTTTAATGCAAAATTTGTTGTGTAGCTTTATAATCACTTTGTGTTAACAGCTTAAAAAACAAGTTGAATCAACCCCTCCTACACAGTCTCAAACAAAAAGCTTCCCGTTTCTCTATTAAATTGCATCACAAAATACAGGTGTTGTTTTTATGGCACACCTCCCCTCTATTGAAGCAGATTCTTTATGCACGAACACACTCTTCTTATTTCTTTCTCCTGCAACACATGCACACACACAGCAACAGATACACACATAGACGCCTTCAGGCTTGCCTACGCACCACTGAATCCACTCAGTCTGCTTTTCATTGGACTTTAATTTCCAGCAGTGATCGACCACATCTCAACACTGCACTGCCGCTTCTCTCTATTTTATAAGCATGTGGAAAAAGTCAACCGTGCTCTGAACCGGCAAGTTGGGAAAAGTAATCAACTCTGCATTAATTAATGATAGTGAAAGAGCTTTTTAGTGACTCTAGTTTTGGGGGAGAGCGTTTCAGAGGAGAGCGGAGAGAGGACTCTTGAGCATATAGTGGACTTTTGCTGAACTGAAATCAGTTTGGGCCTGGAGTTAGACAAGATGTCCAATGATTTATGATGGCAGACTTGATCTGCTTCTGTAAGTTCACTTCTGCAGATACATAGATGCTGCTGCAGAGGCAAGAATTGATCTGTGATCAGATAGAGGTCAGAAGGTGGTACACAGCTGTGGATGTAAGATGTTTTTGTCGCAGCTTGAAACGGGCTGAAAACAATACTGTATTTAAAGAAACACTGCAGTGGTGAGTTTGCTATGATCTAGTAAGGAAAGGAATATAATTTAGGGAATTTACGAGTAATGCTTTAGTTTGGAGGCTTATCAGATGGAAAAACAGTAAACTCAGACTATATATTAAGATAAACACCATGACAGCCTTCAGAAAGTGAAGCCAAAACATTCCAATCGCCCCCTAGTGGCTGGCTTCAGTATAGGTTATAAATCCTGCCCCCTCCATGTTATTCTATGGGACTTAAGCCAAACTAAGTACACGTTCAATACACTTTTATAAAGATTTCATGAGACTTACTTGCGTTCAAATCATCATCTTTCTGAGAAGTTTGTTTTTAATAAGTTATTCAGTGTTATATATGATTGATGGCTGTAATGACCAATTGCATTCCTGAATCCATCAGACAAGGAGCCAATAAGGCGGGCAGGTGGACGTGACGTCCCTGCTTTCTACTGCTCAGACTCTGGCAGCAAATTGTGTCACACAAGCAACATAGAAACCTCCTGTGACTTCTGGATTTTGCCTTGATTATATAATGAGAGGAAACAGTGCGCTGTGTAAAAGAAGTGGAGGGAGCCACTGTGACCATTTTTTGGACTGCTGTTTTGGACCCAGAAGTTTGCATCAACCCTTGACTTTATCAAAAGTACGGATTTATGAGTTTCGACTGGTAGCCCTTCATCATATTTCATGTTCTGGGATGGTTCGGGCTATTGGAATCAATTTCATATTTGTTCTATAATTAGGGCACACAATTACAAATTTCGTCGCGGCTCCATTTTCTGTTGGTACAGAAACCATTTTTGTAAAAGTTGATGATAGATGTTCTTATTCCGCGATAAAATGAAACCCAGTCTTTGACTTCATATTCTATGAAATGACTTCAGAGGGCACATCTGACATCATGTTCTCAGAAAAGGTAACCATGGTGGCCCCATACACTCAACTTGCCAAGTCCGCCAGTGGGTGATAACACTAATTGACAGTTGGTTTGTTCCACTGCCTGAACACAATAGGTCACCTTGCCATTGCTGAAAGTAAAATGCCTTTGGGAGCTGTGGTGTAATGACAGCCCCTCAAGCAAGCGCGTTGACCAGGGATTTGTTCTCTCCCTCCTTTTTCTTTTCATACTTCCTTCTCCTACTTTTTCTCCCCTTAGCTCACATTTCCTCTGGACCACTTGTCTTCTCCCCCCTCCGGGAGGTCTTCCCCATCTCCCCCCTTTTCACTTTGTCTCGACCTCCTCCGTTCTCTCTTTTCCTCCCTTCCAACCTTCCCCCTTTGCACTTTACATCCCCTCACCCCTTCGACTCTCACCGTGTCCTTTCTTTACACCCCTCCTCCCATCTCCTGATTCCCTCAGCTCCTTGTTAGGGGGCAGGCTCAGGTGGCTCACAGAGGTAGAGATGGATGAGGTGTCAGCCCAATGCGGACCCAACGGCATCCTCAAAGAGCAGCACCAACAGCCAACGTCCCGCCAGCATGTCAAGGCCAACCAAGCCTGGTGACAGGTATACACTGTAGTCCCTTCGCTCAAAAGTACAAAGCACTGCTTTTCTGCAAAACACAACAGAGCCTTTGTAAGGTATACAGGGTTTTCCCTACCATTATAAGATGTAGACACAGCACCTAAATGATTTTGCGCTGCACCTGAGCTGAAGAAGCAGAAAGACTACACTGAGACTTCTCTACCACTCTTGAGAGAAAAGATACAGTTTTGTTCTGGAAATAAGCTTTTTGAAAATATAATAATTTAAAATATTCTCTTTAGATGGGCCCAGGACCAGTGCAAATATGGTATTTTACAGAAAGTGTTGCATCATGGACTGTTTGGAGTTTGTTGAGGCAAGCGGGTGTTGAGGTCTGTTTTTAGTGATTCTGTAGAATCTGTCAGAACTAAAAGGGTTTGGTTTGTCCACTTTAACCTACAAGAATTTGTGCAACATGTTCTGGCGGTGAAAATAAATCATGACGACTGAAAATGAGTTCAGTCCATCTTTCGACGCCTTTGCTGCAGAGAGGAACAAAGAGAAAATAGACAAAAAATTGAAAAAGGAACTACAAACTGTCAAAGGAAATGGTTCAGAGAGGAATCAACTGGTGGCTGCAGACATCCAAATGTTCAGTAAGTCTAGCTTCAACATTGTCATTTTGACACTTAGGAAAATGTTAAGGATTTACTTGATCAGTGAGCATATTTGTTTTTGCGTTCCTTATTGCTATTGTCCGAATATTACAATAACATCAGTCCAAAAATAATGCAAAAATGCAGAGTAAAAGGCTGATATAAAAACAATAATTTGGAGCACGGAAAAGCTGGCTGATACTGCCCCCAAATGAAAAACAAATTGACACTGTTGGAAATGAACAATCTTTGACTTAATTACAAACTGGATAAACTGGAAGAGAACACCTAAGGCTGTAATAAATACCTAAATTAATAATGAAACAGATAGCCTTCAGTTCAGTGCATTAATAATGCCATAATAAAAACAACTACCTTATCATGGTCATAATTTATGTATAAAGCCATCTTATACGAAGCTAACTTTCATTTAAATATAAATTATCTCGGGTAAACAATGACATGACCTTCATTATGGGTAAGCAAACAGTAGTAGTTACTGGATGTAAGTCCAGTTCTATCCCTCTATGGGCTTCGTACATCCTCTCCTGACTGTTGGAGTATGTGTAGCCATCAGCCAGTATCGGAGCCAAGTTCAGGCAATACCAAAAATTTCTCTCACCTCTAGTTTTTAATCAAATAACCAAAGAGGTATTACAGTGACTAAGCCCTCCAGAAACCTAGGGAAAATCCTGGTACGGTCTAAAAAATAGCTTTGAACTTGAGAAATGAGCATTGACACTGAATTAAATTTGGTTGCTGCTGCACAGTTATTAGATTAGATGCTGTTGTAATCCCATAAAGCCTTTTTAACACTGAAATCATTTGTTACTCCTATGAGGTGCTTTAACACCTCCACAATATGTTGCACACTCTTTGTTGTCAAGATTTGTCACAGCCAAAATGTTCTGAGTGCACAAGTTTACTTTTTCCTGAATTTGAAGGCAAGCAATTACTTTTAAAAATCAATGCCCTGTTTGAGAATTCCCAGCTTTGATGCATTTAAAGTGATAGATTAAAAGCCTTTATGTAAAAGTTTTAGGAGGAGCAACCTCTACTTTATAATTTAGATTGTCAAACCTCTTCCTCTCTGTTTGCCTAAATCAATTCGCGGCATTTCTACCCACCTCAATATTTTATAAAGCGCCTTGATACAAACATAAATAAAATCAATGTTCCATTTTCCACTGAAGTGCTTTTGGAGGGGCACGTTTTATTGCTAATTAGCGGTAGCACACAAAAGAAAAAAAAAGTTTCTGAATGAAGAGAGGGGGAAAAAAAACAGCTCTGCCAGCCCCACTTCTAGAATGATGATGTTTAACCTCCCTAGAAACCGCCAGCTCTAAACAGCTATTGATTTGCTAATTGCCTTCACTTTCAATTCCATTGTTCCTTAAGGTGGTATTTAACCCCTGTGACATGCCGTTTTTACTGAGAAAAAAACACTCAACATCTCAGCCTCCAAGGACCACCGCATTCAGTCCACAGTGATGGCCGGACCGTAGCTTAAACCTGAATTTCTAAAAGGGAACAGGAAACATGTTTACAGTATGTGGCTGGCTGTTTCTTTGTTGTTGAAGCTTTCAAGTGTGGATTACGTCTGTATTGGACCTGAACTTGTCTCTGAAGTGGCAGCCTGGTGTACCCATTATTAGATGTAGCTATAGCGGTTATCAAATAACAACAAAGACTAAAGTGAAGCAAGTGAAACGCTGTCAGCGTTCCATCGACATTTTTCAGATACTTGATGTGCCTTTGAAAAAGACCCTTGTTTATCTGTCTTGCATTCTTTTAAATATTATTTGGGCATTGGTTCTTTGTTAGTGACAGGAAAGGTGGGACAGAGAGAGAGGGGATGACATGCAGCAAAGGACTGGGAATCGAACCTGGGTCGCTGCATTAAGGCCTCCACCTACCACCTACGACCCTCACTGTACCAACTCGTCCCAGTCTGTCTTGCTTTCTAACTTGTGGTAAACCCACCCAACTAAATCCATACTCCGGGATAACTGAAGTGCTTGTTGCACTTCAGCTCATAAGTGTCTTTAACCACCAGCATTTTCTCACAAGTGTCCTATACTACACGGGTAACTCTAAGTGAAATAGCTCACTCCAATCAGCTCCAGAAAAAGTGTGTTTTAATTCTTTTGCCTGATTGGGAAAACGTGGCATTTCACTGGCCCCGGGCAGGTTGTCCTTATTGCTCAACTCTGTAGTGAACTAAGCCATAGACACAGTACGGAAGCCTGGAACTGACAAACAGTAGTAGAGCTATAAGTATATGAAACACAAAACGTATGAAAACACTGTAATGTCACCCTTCGGTTTGTAGATCCATCCACAGTGCATTTCTGTACAGTCTGTTGGTCTGTGTGTCCATATTATGTTTAATTTTAAAAAAGTTCACTTTGGAAGTTGGTGGCCAGATGTCAGTGTCGCTAATTAAATAAAATACATGCAGCTAAACTAAAAAGTCTGCTACTGAACTGTAGGTTGCTGGTAATTGAGAGAACTGCATAAACAGTTAATGATGGACGGTAGCGGATGCATCCGATTGAACTTACAGTTCTTGTTGAACTACATACTACTACTTTTTAAAGCCTGGAGTTTGTGTTTTGGCCATCGTAAAATGGTAAACGTTTATGTATTAAAACCATTTAATTTTTGTAAGTGTAACAACTACAGTAGAGCTGTCTGTCGAGGAAAAAAATCACAAAGTCTCACTCAGCAGATGAGTGACCTGTCAATCAAAGCCCACAAGGCAGATATCAAAGCCTTCTGTTAGCCCTGAAATCTTAACAACAGGACAACAATATACAAAAAGACCACCAGTACACTTACTAAAGGGTCCAAATAATGAGACCAGAACCAGAACAACACCTGGAAAAAAAATATTGACTTAATATTTCTAGATAGACATTCAGTGGAAGTCTTTTTGAGCATCGTGGTCAGTGGTATTACACCTTAAGGTACTTCCACATTGGCTTGACTTTCAAGGTGCAATTGTTCCCCCTTGGCTATAAGACAAGTTGAAAAATACAACTGAATGGATTTGAAAATATAATGAATACGATAAATAAGTAAGTATGTAATAAATGTAGAAGTGTCGACAGTTTGCAGGAGTCAGTATTTTATCAGGCTTATAGTTCAATAAGTGAAATGCTGGACTTTTTTGTCCTGGTCCACTATTATAAATGCTACACCTATTTTCTACAAGCAATACCTACAATTTTAGTCTGTTTTGTTTTTATGTTGAACTCCCTCATTATTTAATTTATGTGAGCCTCATAGCCCCTTTTTACACAGTTTCATTTACAGCAGCTTAAAATGTGGTTTCACTAACAAAGGTCAAACGCAAACAGTGAATTAAGCCAAATTTAATGCACTGCGCTTTATTTCCCTGGATAAATGTATAGTTTTAAAAAGATTAATGTGGTGTGAAATATGCAAAATATATATGAAGGCTTTATTCAGTTTGTCGAGCGGGATGTAAAACCTTCACAGCTCTTTGTTCTGAACACAGAAAATTACCATACGTGGCTCACGCTGATGAAGGTGCAGGGGGCCAATGTCTCAATAAAATTAAGATTGATCTTATTACAACAACTCATTTAGAGGCTAAGACTTAATCAATAGTAACTGTTTAGTACAAGGCTCTATTAGCCTCCAGGCGATTCAGCGCCTTGTCCAGCACATCATTATTGTTACTGGCCCTCTTGGATCATCTCACTTTACAGTTAGGTCACATTTGCAATCATTAAATGTGAAACATGGGGATTGTATTTCCTGTGTTAAGAATGGATTCAATATATAATGAACCCTTTGTTTTGTTTGTTTCTATACGTTACTGAAGAAAATGAGACAATATGTTCTGTACAAACAGAGAGGTATTACACAGTTCAGTGTTTTTTCAGTTCAGCGTTACTTTGGAATTTGATATGGACATAATTTTTAAAAAATGTTTAAAGGAGGAGGATGTATTAGGGATAGATCGAAACATTCAAGGACTCTGTTAGTTTGTTGGGTAGACTTTGGGTTTTCAAGTTTAGAAATCAGATATGCACCTTTTTTTTAATTTTACTGCAGCAGGCAATGTCTTACTCATAACTAGGGCTGGGTCTGAACTTCAGTGCTTTTATGGCAAAACAATGGCTGGTATCGTTTGATATGAAATTTCTGTACCTTAGAAGTAACTCTAATCAGTGTCATAAGTTGAAAAATAAAAGTAGAGATTTGTACATGAAACGTAATTTTTCTTTTGCTAAAATGAGAAATTGGTATTGACGGCAAGATATTGGTATCGGTGCTGATATCAGACATTTTTGAACGACACTCATCCCTACTCGCAATAGAAATGGCAAGGTTTTTGATTGCTTCCTCAAGCTGAGCTTTAATGTGAACATCGAGCGGAGCATCACCTCGTTCACCTCCTTTCTGTGCTAACATGGGAGGGCGTTCTTTTACCTGTTTCCACTGGCGGTATCAAGGCTCCGCTACTGTTACATCAAGGCAGTCACAACATAACATGATGAACTGAACTACAAACATGATAAAACAGAACACCGAACAAAGTAACACAACAAAAGGAACATTAACAGTTCAGTTAAAGTCCATAGCTTGCTGGCACCGAAACGCCCCTCAGGACACTACAACATCTCTACATGATGCTCCAGTTCACCTTAGCTGTTTTTTATTCTCTCTTTAGGCCTACTTAAATACCGTTTACTGTAAACCGCTCACAGTGATCACGCCTATATGAGTCAAATTGATCAGTATAGTAGATGATTATTGTAAACATTTAAGTTTCCACCATCTGTGAGTCTAATACTCACAGACTCAGATTTTTATTCGTGATAATGAAGTTTATTTACCTTGAACTATTGACATATGATGTATGTGTGAGAAATTCCTGTTATCTAAGACTCTAAGATTACAAGTGGGTTTTTCCACACTCAGCTGCTTGTATTTATGATGTGGCATGAACACAGAATTATCGTGAGCGTTCACTCCGCACATTGTACACGCTCTCCACTGGCTACAGTATACAGATAATGAGTTGCAAAACATAAGGATCGATCATCCTCCAAAATCAATCATCGATAGCACAAAGACTGTGAACCCAGACTTAGGATATGGGGTCCATCACTAGTTTACATATATGAAGGAATACGTAACACCTTTATCTATGTACATATTTCTCCTTGGAAAGCTTGCTCTGTATTGTGAAATTTCACTTGCAGGTAGCTGCACAAAATAACTAATTAATGGTGGCCAATAGGATCAAAATGTATCCTCCTAGGTAAATTTCCCCACTTTAAATAAGAACATACAATCTCACATAAGTAATATTTAGATGATGGAGGTGTGTGTGTGTGTATGTGTGTGTGTGTGTGTGTGTGTGTGTGTGTGTG
>JAPQRN010000025.1:19163720-19177347 GCA_037367275.1 Coranthus polyacanthus | reverse complement strand
GAGGTGTGTGTGTGTGTATGTGTGTGTGTGTGTGTGTGTGTGTGTGTGTATGTGTGTGTGTGTGTGTGGGGGGGGGGGGGTTCCAGGAAACGATGCAGCTTTTTACAGTGTGTTTACATAGACTTTAAAAACTCTTCATTTTGAATGAATGTACATGCATTGTACAGACAAAGTAATTAAAAACCAAAGAGGTCCTATAAGGTGTTTTGAAGCGTAAAAATACTGTGTAGGGACATACCCACGGATTCATACATCAGCACCTTTGACTACACTAACAACAGTGAGCAGGAGCTTAAAATGGGAGCTCCATATTGCAATCACAAACTGTGCACTCAACCTCACGCCCGCTCAATTGCTTGTCTTTTCATCCCCCTGTGGCCTATGTCGATATCTCACGCATGAGGCTACCCGCGACCCAACAGCGCAGCGGCTAACGGTATCACTCACCACCCCGCTCGCAGTGTGTGTGTGTGTGTGTGTGTGTGTGTGTGTGTGTGTTTTCACAAGAGAGAGAAAGTGCAAGCCTGCTGCTCTGATCCCGTTGGCTTGAGATGGATCTGGAGCCTCATGCTGCAGCTGGCACGCTGGCAAGCTGTCTGCTGCCAACCGTGTGCGAGTGTGTGTGTCTGCGTGTGATCAGAGCTGTTTCATATCTAGAAAAAAAAACCAAAAAAAAACCTACTACTAACAGTTTGTGTGTGGGGAGTGTGTGTCTGCAGTCACCGCACTAGCTCAAAAGACAAAAACCACCAGCAGTACAGAGGGATTTATTTCACTATCAAATATTCAGAGCATCAAACATTTGAGGTCTGTCATGTGAAAGCAACTCCACAGTGCAACAGTGTGAAAAAGTACATAAACCTGCTGCCAGGGAGTTATTTTCCCTCAGTTTTGAATCAAAATCATGTTTGATCACCATGCGCAGTAAAGAAAGAGAAAGATTTAAAGAATTAAAAGATAAAATGAAAAAGGCTGAATCCAAATAAAAGGCCTTCCTCTCATTAGAAGTTTTCTCCTGATAGATTTCTTTAAATAGCCATCAATGTGCATAACTGAAATATTATTAGGTGTTAATTAGGGCTGACCTGAATGTCTTGAAGCGCCAAAGCTTTTTGCATTGCTATGGTAACCGAAGTCCGAGTCAGTATCTGAATGCTTTGTTTATGTGTTTGTTGTTTTTAATTATATATTCATTATCAGATAAATCCCCATGAAGTCAGAAATACTGGTAGTAATCCAGCATGGATGTGTAATCTTAGTGATAGTTTATGTGCCACAGCTCTCATCTAGTGTCATGAGCACTGACACTGGGACATTAGAGTTCGAGTTAACTGAATATTTACCGTCAATGACTAAAATCCTGATAATAATATCATTTTGCCAGATTAGAACACTACAACACTGTCAATAACACATTTCTCACCTGGATGCACGCAGCCTGTTGAAGAGCTACTGACTGGAGGCCTTGGAGCCATCTCTGACTCCCACAGGTCACAGACGGGTGCAGCTGCCCTAGTGCAGAAAGAGCGCATGCTGTGGGATTTCCTCCCGATTCAGCGAGTGCTCGCAGGATCGGAAAATCCCACTTGCCAACTTGTGATCGCTTCCCTGGGAGAAATGTTCCCTGACTTCAAAACTCTGACTCCATTCTCCAGAGCCATGTTCTTCAGCACTGAGCCATGAGTAGTCTTCTGTTTGAGGACAACAAGCAACTGAATTGTCTAATAATGTAAAACTGCACTGTTCATATTTGTGGTTTAGAGACAATGGCCACAGTGAACATTTATCTGATTTATGTGGTGTTTTGTATATGAAAAGTGAGCGCAGGGCATCTCTGTTCACCTCTTCTCTCCATGCCCTCCAGCATATGTACGTTTGTATATCAACTATTAGTATTATAGTTATTTTGGGAATTGAACTGTGACAAATGAACTGAAATGAACTAAGCTATGAAATATGTCTCATTTGGATTGAAAAATTAAAACAAAAATAACGGGTAGTATTATGGTCATATTTATAGAGATAATTTTGTCCGTCAAAATGGTGGACCATAATGCCCTGTCCACACCAATATGGATATTTTTCTCAGTCCGTTTAAAGGATATCTCTGTACACACTAGAACGCAAAAACAACTACAAACTACTACAAATGCTCAGATAATGCACTAATTTGTGTTGGACATCAAACTGCGGACACTTCAGATGACACTGGATGCAGCAGACACAGAGGCTTTAGTCCGTCATGAAGATGAGTTAAGTTATAAACTTAAGTTAACTTCAAAGTGTTGGTTTGGGTTGTTGAAGCGTATTCTTTATATTACATTTCGTCACAACACCGGTACGTGTGTCCGTCTCTCTAATGTGCAGTATAACACAACCTCTGACATACAGGTTACAAGTTACACTAGCAAAAAAGTCAAGTGTATGTGGTTGCTTGACTCTTGTTAATTTGCAGTAATGTCAGATTACCAACCGTGGCTCATTATCATATTACCATAGGTGCATCAATGGAAAACTGATGTTTCAGTCGCTGGCCCTTTGTAACAAACATTGGACTCTATGACGGTAAAACCAGTTATGGATGTTACGTTATGTTGGTTTTCTTGTGACGCAACCGAAAGCGGATTGAGAATAGAACAGAGAAGCCCATCCCAAGCTCCAGGGAGGCTAGACAAAGTTTAACTTTTCTTATCCCTGATTCTCTCTTCAGGAGCTATGGCTGTAATTTCTTTGATGGGATTGTTGCAGATTTTCTAGCCATTTGCATTGACATACAGAAGTCAATTTACCGGATTTTGTGAGTTACTGCTCTCAACAAAGCCAGGTCTTTTATTGTTGGCACAAGCTAAGTCTCTTCATTTATTTATATGTTTATAGGCCTACATATGAGAAAATTCATTTGATGGGCTATGGCTGTAATTTATTCAATGTGATTATTACACATTTTGTAGCTTTTTTTGTTTCAACTCTCGCTGAAGCTTTGAAAACTCACAAATGGTCTTCTCTAGCTCGACTGTTAATTTTGTGATTAACTTTTCATCATAACTTTACCAGAACAGCTTTGTGTCCAGATTCTACATATTTCAGAGTTGTCAAGTGGGCCTGATGTGCAGGTAGGATAATGAAAGCCTCTCCTCAGCCACAGCTATGATGTGAAGTTTTACAGTGATACAAAAGTTAATTAGCAGTGAACTTTTTCGTGTCGGTATAGCAGTGCTAGGTGAGTACTCAGAGCTGTGACCAAATTATATTTCACTATATTAATTATGTAATAAAATATCCAGTGCTCTTCCTCAGATGGGTCTTTTTGGGACAGGATAGTTGAACACTGGACAGATTTTATTTCAGCCATAAAACATGATGTGTGCGACAGTATGTTTCACTACAGCATGTGACCTTGAGGGGTGCGATGGTTGTAACATATTTTGTTTCCTTGTACTAAAGGCTATAATTGACCATTACCCTCTGTCTGGAATACCAAAGATCAGGCAAAGACTAGTTGGATTCCTCAACGTGCTGACAAGGTAAAAGTTAGCCTGGAAACCAGACACATCTGAGAGCTCATGTTTCCTTTGTTCAGACCAATCATAATCTGATATGTTTGACGCAAGAAAAGAAAAACTCTCAGCTGCGCTGTGGTGTTAGCTGTTAGTTGCAGCAGCAAATGTAACAACCAGTCACGGCAGACGTCCCTCTGATATGGGGTTGGTTTTAATACGTGACTGACAGAGGAGCGCTGTTGTGGCGATTTTGTAAACACCAAGATGCCACTGATGTGCCACAGTCTTTTGAATCCACTACCGCGTCAGTATTAAAACATATTCTCTCTAAAAGAGGAACAAACAACTGCACTTAATGCAGTTTGATACAAGCTGTATTCATGTAACAGCATAAGGCTGTGTGAAGTGAGTGAACATGCAGTGAAGACATGCTTCACATGTTTTGTTCCTTTTCGTTGTTACGTATCCCCCGGCGCGCAATGTTATCTTCCATCCCGATGTTTCACTGAAGATTTGGTAGACCTTACCGAACCCTATAGCTGAGTCTTTACAACTGACCCAACAAGGATAGAAGTTTCCAAAGAAATTAAAAAGATCTCATGGATGACAATAACTTCTCCAAAGCTGCATCAACACAAACCCAAAAGTAACAAGAATCTCCAAAACTTTACACTGTCAACTCATCTCCAGATGGCTAAACAAATCTGTGACTATTAAAAATTGCTCCTACATGTGTGCAAGGTGCAGCCAAAAATAATTAAAAAAGTGTCTCTGCAACTGTCTCCACACAAGGGTGTGGGACATTTTTACTAATAATGCTTAGATATGCAACAAAACAAACTAGAAATCAACAAAGACTCTAGGTCCTTTTCACAACTACGGTGCCTCTAAAATACACTCAGTATCATAATGGGTTAAGTGTATAAGAAAATATTGATACACTTGAGTATTGGATTGTGTTTTAACTACTAGACCTTTTAGTTACAGAATGGCAGTATATCACAGTATATTGAATCGTAACCTTAAATCATGACATGTGTATTAGGCTGAGTACTGGCAACAATATTGCCAGATTTTTGCCAATGAACAGTCCTAAAATGCCTGCAGCCCTTCATGGTATTTATCCAAGCAATAAGCCCAAAGAGTTTTAGAAAAGCTAAGGGCCGTTGTTAGGCACAATGTGAAGCGGGATGGGTGTGTAATATTTAGCAACATCAAGAGGTGAAGTTGCAAATTGCAACAAACTGAATACACTCCTCACCATCACCTTTGGTGGCCACAAAGAACGCAAAAGGCCCTTGTTAGAGAAAGTGTTTGTTTGTCCATTGTGGTCTTTTTAATTAAGGGGATATCGACTTTGGTCCACACTGAAACATAATGTCAGAATGCCACCTGCTATGGAAAAAAATGGAAAAGAACACTTCTGTTCAAGGCTACTGTAGAAACATGTCAGAGGTGTGCTTTTCAATGCAGAGCATGAAAAAAATGCAATAAATACTGATAAATCTTTCTTTCACCAAGAAAGTTCTTCAGCGACATTTAACAGAATTGTTACCAAGCAACACGCAGATGTGGTGGATGTTGATGTTGAAATACTGAGGTGATAATTAACATTTATCTGGATATTGTCATTAATTGTGCATCTGTTGAAGTGGTGTCATGTTTGCACTTCTCTTGCTAGACCAAAAGGTACATTTTAATTGCATTGTGCCAGAATCAAGGATATCACTTGAGTGTCTTCTCTTGGTGTATGTTTTATGTTTGGACAGCAGTAACATTGCACAGATTTCTCAACTCAGCAAGGTCCAAGGTAGTCGCAGCATCTATAGCCAGTTTTATTGCAAAGGACCTTATAGAGTAGTTGAGAGTGAGGGCTTTCATGACAAGGTAAATACTTCAGAGCCCAAGTACGAGATATACCAAGTAGATGGCATTTCTCTGACCAATGCCTGTCAGAGTTGTACATCAAAGTAAAGAACATTAAGAGGTTAAACAAGAATTGGCAAAATGCAGAGTGAGTGGCAATAAGAACTAATGCCTGGACATCACGTACAACCGATTCCTATGTGACAATCGCAGCGCACCACATCCATGGATTCCCTGGTCCTTTATGAAATAAATGTATTTGTAACGACGGGCCGCCGTTACCACATGTATGGACTAATTATGAATGACTGTCAAAAGAATACCCTGAATATGAACATTGATTATGATTGATAAAAAAAACAATGTGCATTATAATACGGAGACTGCAACTGCACACGGTCTTAGGGTGTAAATATATTGATTAATTATTGAAGTGATTGATTGCGGTTAGATAACTGAAGCATAGCTGTTGTGTGGTTCACATCGGACTTCGCCTGTGAGAATAGAAGCATATTAATGTATGCAATATGAGGACTAAAAAGCTCGGGTGATTGTATGTAGCTAACGACTACAGTTATGTTAAATGTTAAATTGTAAAGAGAAGACATAAAGTTGCCTCTGCCAACTGCTCTCCTCAAGCACCTGATTTGTTGTTCCGGGAGGGTTAAAGGTCTAACTGTAAATATTTGTATATATATATATATAATATTATATTTGGTGTTTATTTGGTATGTCTTGGGTTATGTATATATATATATTTATAGATATTTATAGATACTGTATAGTTTGTCATAGTTAATAATCTATTAATATCTATTGTATATTTATTTATGTGTACATTGTAGGCTAACCGGTCCAACCTGGTTACCAAATGATCCTCTGTATATAAGCAGTCAGTCAGAATCTGTATGGGGTGGGAGTAGGTTGGTGTATCGTCACGGTGTTTGAAGAAAGAAATAAACAAGTAATTGATTGCTGAAAGTCACCTCGGTCAAGCTCCTTTTTGTTCACGCGCCTTGGCCGCTCGAGCCAGTCGACAGCATTTGAAGGTAAGGAATGTCACTTTCAATGGAACTGGTTTATTTTCATTACTAATGGAAAATATGCCTATATTAACAAAATGTGATTTAGAACTGTCGCAGACTGCAGCACACCACATCGAATATCTATCTAGATGCATATTGAGTTGTCTTACACGGCACACCCCTAAGTCCATGTGGCCCTCTCCTGGTATAGACTATTTTACCATTGTTTCGAACGTGGCTCAGTCAGTTATAATCAACACTGGGAATTATACGTTTTATAAAGGACCTTGTTTGCATCGTTACACATTCATATAACGTGGAGCCCCGTGGGATGACAGCCCCCGTTTTGCCCTTGTTAAAGGTCATTAAATATTCGAGTCATCAGTTTTTGGCTGTGAAATTTTGTGAAAGTGTTGCACGAGGCTCCAGTCATTTTTAAAGCCACAGTGAAAACAGGCCCATGCAGCCCGTCTGCCATTCTTTCACATGTCTAACCATAATCAGGGTGAAGACTCGGGGGGGGGGACCCCCTGTTGATCCGTAACCCGGGTTATTCCACTCAGACCATCACCTACCTCCCACTCGCATTCAACTGGAAACCTCAATGCACTGGTGTAATTATGGTCAAACAAGTCCCATATGTACACACAGGACCTCCACAGTCAAACAAAAATCTGCACACACACATACAACAAACCGACGATGAGCACAGACTCACGGACGCGCACACTTGCACAAATACATCACACTCACTCAAGCATATGAAGGCGCACACACAAACCGTACAGTTTGTATGGATGAACACACAAACACACACTAAGTGAAGGGTGTAATTGCATGCTAATCAATGCAAAGCCCTTGATGTAGTGGAGCAGATGGCCTGAGGATGAGCACAGGGCTGACAGGTACACTCCTTTCTCACTTCCTTTATGATTTTTTTTTTTTGTTTTATCATTTACTCGCTTTTTCTTCCTCAGTTCCCTCACGTATCTCTTTATTTCTCGTGTCTGTCTTTTCTCTGCCCTTCTCTCAACTTTATTTTCTCCCTCAACCAATATTTTCCCCCGCTCTAATCTCATGATTTCGTCCTCTTTCATCACTATACCATTTCACTTGACTTCGCCTTTCTTCGTTCCACAGAGTTGATATGAATAATCAAGAACACACGAGGAGCGGTTGAGACGCTGCTTCGCCTCTCAAGTAGTAAACAGCAAAATGAGGTCTGATGTCTTAAGGGCAGCTCTTTGGAAATACCAAACTACAAACCAAGGAATGGAGGTAAATGCAGCAGAGAAAAGAAAAGCGAAGACCTCTTTGTGCTTCAAGATCTGCACTTCCTACTATTATGACACTGACATGTTTCATCTTTTCAGAATCGCATTGCAGAAGTTTTAAATTAAAGTTTTGAATAAATGAGTTTCACCTTGAGACTGCACAGCTTTTATGTGTGGGAAGGTGATAGAGCAACTGTCATGATTAGACTTTTTCAAGGCTGCACTGTGGGTGGTAAAAAAAAAAAAAAAAAACCTTCTCTGAGTCATATCACCTTATAGACGGTGACAATATCTTATCATTGAAGCCTGATTTCTACATCTTTTTTTCCCTTTTATGAAGCATATAAAAAGAAATATTCACATGCACCTGTGGTCTCACCAATTTGCCCTCTGCAGCTATCACTATTCACTCCAAATCAAATTACAGGCCCTCATTAAGCCATTGTGCAAAAGATTTGAGAACCTACTGCGAAGATATTTAACTGATTCACAGCTGAAGTGAAATTTCCCCCCTGGCATCTATGATCAAACATGAATCAGAGGCAGCTGTGAGTCGACCGATCATTTCCATATGACATCAACAAAATTATGCGTGTTTGATAGCTCCCGGTCACTAAAAAGAAAGCGGTGAAATCTGCAAAACCCACGCACAGCACAGATTTGACCAAAACAAAAAGATCTTCCATGGTGACAGGACGCATCATTAAACTGGGCTTATAACTGGCCAACGCTTTTAGTAACGCTCGTCGCCTTCCCGAAGAGACCGTTCTCCTTTCAGTAACTTCTTAATCCAAACTGTGATGCAAAAATACACAATAAGCTCTCAGTGTTGCGTAATAAAGTTAAAATGTGGCAGGAAACAAACCTATATTTGAAGAAAATAAATCTATCGGAAATGATGTCAAGAAAATTATGTGATAATCTGTGCAAAGCATCTTTTGGTAACACATGAAGGGTCAGGGCATTTTGTGATATGAAAATGTTTTAAGGATATGAAAAGCTGCTAATAAATGCTTGCTCTGTTTCTAGGGCTGGTGTACCTCTTTGATCAGATATTTGCTTAAGTAGGCTAAGTCAGGAAACATCTAAGTGTAGACTTTGAGTTATTCATTAATCCCTGGTGCATTCTGCGGTGGTTCTGTTTTGTTGAAGTTGCATTTATTGATGTTTTGGCTTCTTAGGAGCAAACTTAAGGCTGACTGGAAATGATGTAAATAAGAGCGCAATGTGCAAGTTGGTAAATCAGAACAACATGTTGCAATAAGTTTAAAGCACATAATGTATCATGATTTCACATAATGATAGGACAACTACGGTGTTTCTGTGTTCAGGGAAGTAGCATTTAAAGCCAGGCTGAAGGAAGAGTTGTTCACGTTTGTCCCTGATCATAGTGAAGGGTCACCTGCAGAAAAAAAGCCATCGTGCAGTTAGTAGCAATTTATTTACAGGCACATCAGCAAGATTTAGTTGCAAGCATCCAGTAGCCACACCCTCTTCGTAAAAGAACTGAAGAAAAAGAAGTGCCAGAACCTGCAGAACCTGCAGAACGGTCGCTTGAGGCTGGCTCCAAAGGCGAGTCAATCCCATAGACCCAAACATGTTCACAGCCTAGTTCAAAAAACAGACTATGTTACAACAAATTGCATTAAGGTTTAAAATTCTGCATAATAAGGGTGTAACTGCTGTGAGTCACAGGTGTGTCTGTGTCTGCCGTGAGGCCTTTGATTGACAGCTAGCTTGGCTGCTGAGTCAGACATTCGGAGAATCTGCTTATTGAATAAAACTTTTTTTTTTCCGTGACAGACAGCTCTACTGTAGTTGTGGTTTAGAAGTTTCACTAACAAGAGGATCGGAGGATTCTGTCTTTGTAACATCCTTGTCTGTCAGTGTAACTTAGCTTCATTAGCTAATGTTAGCATTATTTAGGAATGGCCTGCATTATATGGCATATTAGCTAGCCTGACAATTATTTTCCTGATTTATTATTATTATTTGCATAGCTAATTAGGCCAGTTAGCACTAATGGTATGTTTATACATTACGCATTGATATTGATAATCAAACACAACTGTGTTAATATTTATCATGTAGTTGAAATTACCTGTGTAGGTCAGTAAGTTAGCGTTAGCTTGATGAATTTCACCAGAGATCCTGGTTTCACGCCTTGCTCTTCTCCACATCTTATCCAAATATGGTCATTTCTGTTTCCAGAAAAAAACAAGATGGTGAAAAACCAAGGTGACAGCCAAATGCCCAACGTGATTGTTTCAAAACAATACATGCAGATAAATCGATAGAGACTGTTTATTATTAAATTACCATGACCATTAAATTAAGGAATCCAAAAGTCTAAAAGACTGAGCTTTCACGGTTTAGAAGATACAACAAAGAAAAACATGTAAAAGATTCAGATCTGAGGAGCTTCAATGCCTCAAATTTTGGCATGTTTAAATAAGAAATTACCAAAATAAATTAAATATCAAATTATTGATTTGATTTCTTGTCTAATTCACACCATTAGAGCTGCAGCTGTAATGTGAATCAATTTCCCACCTACACCCACCCACCCGTACTAAGCAGGATCATAAAGTCACACCATCCCAGAATTTCCTAGTTTGAAATGAGGTTGTGTCTCATGAAGAAGTGGTTTTGACTTTGTATACTGGTGTCTACTTTAAAGTCTAGTGTGTATTGGTGACATTTTGACACAAACTAAATAATGTATTGGGTATCTTTTGGGAATTCCCCCACTTCTTTTCTTTTTCAATCTTTCATTGCCCTCTCTTCTTCTCTGGTTGGTGTGTGTGTGTGTGTGTGTGTGTGTGTCTAAATGTTATTGTGGGCCTTTGAGCAGGTCACTATTAGCTCCAGGACAGCCCTCAGGCATCATCTCTACTTTAGGCTTGGGAGATGACCACTGCCATCTATCACACACTATTCACATAACATTAAATGTTCAGCTCTCCATATTTAGCAGTGTCTCAGCAAACGAGAGAACGAAGAAGATGAAGAGATAGACTGAGATAGGACGATAAGTAACCTGTTTGTTTGCCAAATAATTCAAGAGACATCGGTACCGTATACGCTGGAGCTTGTATTCAAAGAGGAGAACGCAGGCAGAAGGAGCTGTACTCAGGGTGATGTCTGGGCGAGTGCTGGGACGGGGGGAATGCTTTCAGGTTTTAATGCCTCATACAGAACGTGAGCTGCATAAACCAGGCGAGATTTGAGCACAGGTCTTGTCTTTTGGGGGCTCACTTTGTGTTTATGGTAAGGTATGATACAATAATTATTCATTAATTATTCGTTCATTTCATGCTGGTCTCCACACTTCGTTAGCGCCGTGCCAGTACTGCAGATAGGTCTGGCAAAAGTCATCTGGGTTGTGTGGCTAGTTCCTGGGTGGCGTTGAGCGCACGATGACGTGACAGTGCATTTGCAAAATAGTGTCGGGAGAGAAGTTGTTTTGGTGGAACATGTACACATGAGGGAGCGCTTTGTGGTATTAAAATGACTAAATCCCTACAAAACAAAACGGCAGAAAAAAACGTGTCTGTGTCAAAACTAGGTTGTTGTTCTTTCACGTAGCAGGGGGACTTTCAAAGCGATAACACACAGGTAACGGAAGGAAGGAGAATGACAATCCTGAACAGAAATATTCACCCTTATACTAGTGTGGAGCTAAATATGAACATGTGATGTAATAACATTTTTCAGCCGTGAATACAAACTCTTTTCACTGACGATTATTTCAGTGATCATTAATGACCTGCAGTGCATACATTTACATTGCGGTACCACTCAAAGATTGTGTAAGTAAAGATGGTCCACTGCAAGCTTCACCACTGGTATGAAACAGTGCACATTCCTGTCTCCTAAGTGGGTGCGGTCAGAAGGTTTGAAAACGTCGCAGTATGTGGATGGATGGAAGTAGATTAATAAGGTCTAAATGAAATAATAATACACACATACTGTATGTATTTTACTGGTAATTAACATTGTTTTTTTATAATTATAATTACTTTCCAGCTTGTCATTACCGCCCTTAGATGTTGTGTGATTGTTGTGTTGCTAGATCTGGTTTGAGTGTGTTGCTGAGACAGAGCCAAGACTTAAACAAAGTACATTTTCCTGATACACCCCCCTCTTCTCATTTCCCAATTTGTAGCTCCTTGAGTCCTCACCATGGGCCTGATCACCAAAAAGACTTCCACAAAGGATACCACCTGTGTATTCTCAGCTCCTCCAGCAGCCTCCTTGTTCCTCAATTTGTAATTTAAGGGAATTGAGACATCCTTAAAGATTAAGCACGCTGAGATTGATTTCTGGGTCGCAAGCAGGAGAACTGAGGAGTTGAGAAGGCGAGGAGTTACAAAATAGTGAAATGACAAGAGCCTTTTGTGTCTGACAAATGTCATTTTAATGTCAGAACGTTGTGGGGCTGTAATGATGCGTTGACGTAATAGATTATCGGTACACCAGTCCTCACTACTGAGCAAGCTGGAATTAAGACTCTATCTATACTAAAATCTGCCCGAACATCAACAGTGTGCAAATTTACCGTTATATACTTGCAGGTTTCAAAACTTTATGAAATGTCATGAAGTCACAATTACAGTCCTCTTCAGAGGCTTTTAATTTGTAACGATGGATACATGAAGTGGAGACGAGTGGAAACATCAGACAGAGAAAAGAGAGGAAAAAAAAGACAGAGGTACATTTAACTAACCTTTTAGTCAACATTCTGTTAAATGTTTACTTCAATTACCAATAAAAATGACAGTGTCAAGTTTCCCGTTGATAAAGGGTTTATGAGTACCGTTTAGCTCATGACCCATATTATAATGACATGTAGTTCATCTGATCCAGCGTCGCTGATGTTTTAACCAACATGTGTTAGTTTTAACCTCCTGATTGAACACTCTCGTCTTCTTGCTGATAAAACAGTTCTGGTGAATTTGCAGCATTTTTCGTTTGTTTCTGAGTTGGACAAGTTGACATAAACGCTGTCCTTACATCCGCTAAAGTACTTCTTTTCTTCAAAATTCGACAGCATGGTCCATTAACTAGAGATTATGCATCTTGTTGATTTAATCAAATATGTTCATTATCACTGCTTCATTAATGTTTTCTGTTTTCATTTCACTGATTTCGTAAGTTACAGCTAAACCCAGTTTAGCAGTTATATAAGTAAACACAATAGAGAGAGCAATAAGGAGCAGTGTAATGTTTGCAGTAAAAATATATCCATGACAACTGAGTAGCAACTAGTTAAAATATGCATCAAATTAAATTAATTAATCATCATTAATCAATTAATTCATTTTAAATGATCTAATAAAAATGACAACAAAATATTTTCCCTCCACTGCTGTCTTTGACCACACTGTATCTTTATAATTACTCTACCCCTCCCACCTAAACATCCCCCTGTTGTTAACTTGAGCTAAATAATATGACCTACATCTGTCTCTGTCTTTGGAAAACGAAGAAGGAATGATTTAAGGGATAACATCAATTATGCTACAATGGGAACAGTCCAAGATACTCGATATATAAATCGATTGGACAGCATTACCATAAGATTTAAGCAACTGGTGAACTCAACGATACAAAGACAAAAAGACAAATATGTCACGTTATCTAATTAATATGTACTCATTTTATTCCAGCTCAGTGTGAGAGTCTCTAATATGTTTTGCTGTCACTTGCAGTCACTCACGTTTCTCTACTCTGTCCTCTGTGTGCAAGTAAAAGGGAGAGACAGGTGAGGTGAAGACAGCGTTACTTAACTGTTACTTGTTGTGTTACTGTAAGTGCAATATAAGCTTCCCAACAAGTGTTAATCTGTGATTTCAAAAGAAATAAAAAATGGACAAGCGCCTGATCCATTTCTGCCCACACATCTAATGGATTCTTGATAGCGATTCGTCATCAATCTGCCTCTTATATATGTATATCT
>JAPQRN010000025.1:19131091-19148403 GCA_037367275.1 Coranthus polyacanthus | reverse complement strand
ACACACACATACACACATATATATACATATACACACACACACACACACACACACACATATATATACATATACACACACACACACACACACACACACATATATATACATATACACACACACACATACACACACACATATATATACATATACACACACACACATATACATATATATATACATATACACACACACACATATACATATATATATATATACATATACACACACACACACATACACATATATATATATACATATACACACACACACATATACACATATATATATATACATATACACACACACACATATATATATATACATATACACACACACATACACATATGTATATATATATACACACACACACACATATATATATATATATATATGTTCCATCACCAACTCCAGTCATGGTCATTTTAAGCTCATGCCCTGTGCTCATGCTCTGTGTACAACACAAGGGAGGAGGAGGAGGAGCACCATTGTTCTTCATTATGCGGCGTGTGTGTGTGTATGTGTGTATTAAACACCCTGCTTCTTGAATAGTAGCATGTCAACCACAGCATCAGCAGCCATTTGGGATCAATGAAACCGAGTGAGAAGGTGATGTGACACACACTCTGTGCCTGTTTCTTGTAGTTTGATGCTGAGACTGTAAGGTGTGTACTGACTACAACACACATAGGACCGCCATGATCAAAGCTGAGGCAACATAGTCATCATGTGAAAAAAAGTCCAGAGTGTCAGGGTCATCTACATTTCTTGACGAGAGATTTCATTTTAGAATTTATACAATATCAAAATGTATAGTATAGTTTCATTTATTTGCTTGGTGCACAGTCAACACTTAATAATTAAGATACGTTCAACTTGTCTGTATTTTAGGCCAGGAATGGACAGAACACCCAGAATATTTTAACTTTTGCAGCTATGTGCTCTCCTGTCTTGATAAGTAGCTACTGGACAATAGTGAGGCTTCATTGCAAGTATAACACACATTTTAACAGAAGTTTTAGGAAACTGTCCAAATAAAATGCCAACTAATAGCTGGCTCCAGTTGCAGGTGTTAGGTGAATGTTAAGTGGTGCATGCAATGAGATGAAAAGTTGGCAAATCAAAGGGAAATGACTTCAGTCTAAGTGCCAACAAAAGCTTCTTGCTTGCTCATTTCAGTGAATAGCAATGATAGTATAAGAAAATATGGTTAACGATAATGGACACAGGAAAAGACTGGAATTGAACAGCTAACAGAGTTTCAAAGAGCCTCTTCATTGATCCACATCTTTTCATCTTTACTTACTGACATTCAAGTTATATTTGTTCTTTTTCTATGTTTTCTTTTCCCTTTAAGTCTATTCCATTGCATTTTACTTTAATTGATTTGATCAATTTCTCCCCTTCAGCCTATGAATAAAAGGTATCTCCTTATTCTAGTCCTCTTTTGAATGCCCATCATACCTATTCTTTTTTCTGTGTGCATTGCAAATGTGCATAAAGAGCATGGATGAAAACACTACTTGTTTAGCCATGTTTTGGCAAAAAGGTGGTAAATGTACTGAGTGAATGCTACAGGAGTGATAGAGAACTTTCTAAATGCAGCTACTTTTTTCATCACCATGAACTGGGTCACAGAATCTGTCCCACCAAGTTACAAACCACCTTTCAAATCTCCAGGGGGTGAGTGTTTGATATTTTTTGGAGTGTTGCTTTAAGTGTTTCCTAACCTGGTAGCTGCTGTTAAACATTCTGATCAAGCCTAAAAAAGGTTTTCAGATATTGAACATCCTGTGATCTGGCATTTCCTAAGTGAAGCCCTGCAGTGTGTGAATGTGAGACACCGGCAGCATTAGAAATATTCCATGAATAAAGTGATACGGGACCATGTGGGGTGAGGGTCGGCACATATTAAATCTCACACTTATTCTGTAGTTACGTTGGTTTGTTTCTGCTGCCATTTCTCTCAGTATCTTAAAACGACACACAATAGACAGAACAGGTTTTCAAAAGCTCAAAGTGTCCTTTTGCTGTTGCTAAGCAACAGAGCAAAATATGCTATTGTCAGTCATCTAGTTATTCTAAGTAAAGAATAACATTAGGTAATGTAATTAACTTACAGGAGAAGAAAAGGAAATCCTTAGCATCTCTTTCATACAGATGTTGTTTATTTTATCATGATAATCACTTTTTGTGAAACAACGTGTTGTAGAAACCAAGGCCAACTTCTTTCTCCATCTTCCTTGCTAACATCAAGCCTGCGTCTTCCATCTGATTGGTTAGTAAGGAAACAAAACAGTCAGGTGGGGTCATTTTCTGCTCACAGCCCATCAAAGCACTATCATTTTCAACTGCGAGTGCAGGTGCTTCCACAAAAAGAGCCGGGGCAACACAAGTGGATAAATGAGAGGCGCCTGGAGCGTGACAGCAGAATGCAGAGCGCCTCACATTCATTCAGAACAACTACAAAAGTTACCCCCTGCTGCTAGAAATGCTTCCTGTGTGATTACAGCCCCGAGGCACAAGTCAAGTCAAATTTAATTTTCTCAAAGATGATGTTTAGGTCAGTGCACCAGAATCAACCCCAAAATAATCCTTAATAATCCCATCAAAGTGTTTAGGACTGACACCATTTAAAGGCAGTGCAGTTCATTTGGGGAAATGTGTATAAAAATAGAGTAATGTGTGAGAATGCACAGCCATCTTTCTCATCTCATCATTTCTTTAGAAGGCAGACAAGTTTTATTTAGGGCTGTTGACTGATTAAGATAAATGAACAAATTATTCACGCAATTTGCTATTATTAATCGCAATTAATTGTGTGTTTTTGTAGAATGAATGGATATTTCAATGTAAAATCACAGAATTTATGTAGAATCAATACAAAGGAAGTACATTTGAATTCAAATCCCAAATAGTTTAACGCTGCAAATTTCTCTTTTGGGCCTCGAGCTGAAAACGTTTTGGGAAACGCACCAAAGCTGTCATAAGGCATATTTCTTCTATGCACAAACAAAGCTCAGGCCTATATGTTAAAATTAACATTTGCATTTCAAAGCCACCAAGGCCATTAAAATTAGACATCATCTTAGAAGACAGTGATTTCTTATAAGCACTAATGTAAGTGATAATTAACAACAAATGTGTCCTATGTGGCAAGTGAAGTTGAATTTCAAAAAGGTCTGCAATGTTTCCAATCCAATCACAAACAAAAACAAGGAAATAGATAGATTGATGAATCTTCTTCACTTCACAGAAAGTCTTCATCTTAGTCGTCCTTTACATTCAGCCCATTACTGAGACAGACCAGTCTGTTTACATGATCAGGTCCCGACCACTGTACATTACACATAGATCTCTCATCATTTGTTTTACTGTAGGAAGCTCTGCTGTACGTTAGTGGAGTGAGCGGGTGAAAAAGAGAGACAGAGCAGTGGTGGCCGAGTGAATGAGTGGCGAGTGGTGTTATACCGAGAACCAATTATTTTCTGATTGTTTAACAGCAGTTTCTGATCTAAAGAACCAACACAAACTTGCAAGTAACGCTGTCCAATGCTCGGCATAGGTCGGCAAAACGCAGCTGCATTCATTCTGAAAATGAATTGAATATTTTTTAAGTAATCGCAAAAATGAACATGCTAATTAACACATTAATGTTGACAGAACTAGTTTCATTATGTGTTACCTGGGTGTTCTGCTTAGATGTGCTCGTCATCATCAATATGGAGCAAAATGTAACATTTCTAAAGTACCGGCTCATACCACAAAATGATCACGATACAGTATTTGTTGGGTTTGTCTTAAAAGCAAAGTATGGTGACACACAGGGCACAAATGAGAAAGTGGGTTCTTCGGCTGTGTGTTGCCTCTGGAACAGTCCGGTAGAGTTTTGCGAAGGTGTGGGTGTGTTTATTTGTGTTTTTATGGTATAACTGCCGCTCACTCTCCCAGTAGAGTCTAATGCTCACTCGACCACCGCTCCCTCTCCCTCGTTCGCTGAGTGGAGATGAGGGGCCAAGTTTGAACAGCTCTGTTTATGAACACAAGCCAATGAAGTTACATACTTTGCCTTTAAGTATTAGTAATTTAACACATAACCACCAGATTAGATTGATTTCCAGTCACTACAAAAAAGACATTTGCTCAAAATTAGCAGACACTAAAATACCACTGATAGCGTTTTAAAATATTAGATTTGTAGATTTGTATGGCATTTCCATCTTGTGAGTGGAATGAATGCTGCTCATCAGACCCATTACCCATCTCATCTGTGTCCTAGTTAGCCTATAATATGTACAGAGAATCTGGTGCTAAAGTTTTACAGACTCAGTGCTCTGACATTTGACTGTGTGCTCAGGCACATTTAATCAGAATTGTACTGTTTCAAACAGTCTCTGGGGCCCAGCTAGATGTGGTTTTGATGTGATCTGAACAGCCCTCAGCAGCACTTGAACTGTTACCTGAGATGGCCCATCCAGAGAGTGAGATAGAGAGAGAGATGATTGGGCTCACGCTCAGTCTAAAGCTCATCCTTTGTTCAGCTGTAACAGGTAGGTTCAAAGGATGAGACTCTGATTAATAATGGGGGTAGGGACAGGGAGGGACAGACAGTAGAAAAAGAGAGGACGAGGCGACTGAGAGGAGGAGGTGAAGAAAAAGGACAGACCGAAAAACACGATGAAAGCTTTTAAGCAGATGAGCGTAGGTGGAGATCTGAGGTGGCGCATCAAAGGTATGGGTGAAGTGCAGGAATGATTAAGAGAGGAAGACATAAGAACAGCAGAGCAGTTCGGTTAAGTGAAACAGCTGTGCCTCTTGTTTGCTGCACTGTAACTACAGTAAGAAACTCTCTTCTTCGTCTTAAATATTTCCCAGTTCATAGAGACTTTGTTTATCCAAAAGAATTCAACAAAACCGATGCTCCTCTAAAACCCCAACATACTGTAAAAGGCATCTGTAAGTCCAGTAGTGTTGTAGTCAAGACCACTTAAACTGAGACCAGGTCATGACCAAGACCAGAGTGTATTGAGACCAAGACTTTGAGGGGCTAAGACCAAGTCAAGACCAAGGCCGGATGAGACCGAGTGAAGACCAAGACACAGCATGGGCTAAATACTTACATATTTAGTGATATCCCCACGCTTCTGGTGTTGACAAGTTTTGAATTAAAGTCCTCTGTCTCTTTCCTCTTTGTCCAATACTGAGACAAGACCGAGACCTTCAAAAGGCGGTCCTGAGTCCGATCAAGACCGATCTCGAGTACTAAAACACTACTGCCCATTACACGGATAGGCATCAATCAATCACCAGCTGTGTTTGCACTAAATCACATGTAAGTATCACATTAGACAAGGTTTATGGAAACCACAATATTTCAAGAAACTTCCTCAATTTTACAGAAATATTTTTCACTTGCTTGAGCTGCAGTCATGTAGTTAATGGGAGATGGAGAGAGCCTTTTTAGTGTATTTTCTGACATAGTGAACGTTTAACTGACGTGACTGATAAACTGTGTCCCTGGAGCAGTGGTTTCAGCTCGAAACCCACAAAATCAATTTGATCTCTCCTCAGGACCCAAATTTACAAAGAATACGTTGTGAATTGCCATAATGTCGACATTTTCACTGACTCTTCCACGAACGATAATCTCAACAGTGTTTCTCATAAATAATGCAACCTTCAGCAACGACTGACACGTTGCTTTTACGTCTTTTTCTTCTTGTCATCTTGTTTAGAAACTTTTCCAGACAACACTCTTCCTGTATTTTAATTGGGAAAATTAATCCACATATCATATCATTATGTATTTTCCTCTGCAGCTCTGTGACCCATTTTGGGCCGTGACCCTGTTTGGGAAAGCCGTCCCGGATATTCCCATAAAGCATGAAATCATAGCTGGTAGTTGAAACAGGTAGTGTGAATTGATGAGGAGACCAAATTATTTCTTTGGATGCCACTCGTCCATTCTGAGCTTCCGTAGAAACATGGTTGACTCCATGGAGGCAACCCACTCCCTCTGAACATATAAACGACTCATTCTAAGGTATCTTATGCACCTTGAACCTTTAAATCAGAGAACGTGAACATGCAACAGATAACCTCGTCTAGATTTGAACTGGACATGTTCCAGTTCATGGCTGCCATAATCGCCCACGAAAGCTGACCAAACAGATTATTTGAAAAGTAAACATGACTAAATATAATGAATCTAAGCATGAAATATCTCATAAGAATTTCATCCAACACACACATCCCAGATAAATGTTTGACTGAACAGTCTTTGACTAAGCTCAGAGTTCACTAAAGATTATACAGTTCTAACTTGACAGGTCCGCAGTGTATTTGCAATGAAAGCAGCAGCTCTTTACTCATTTATGAATGGAATCTGCTGTTATGCAACGAGATTGGCTTTTAATACGTGACATTTCAGGACCATAAACTCAAGTATAGAACGGCTCAAACATAAATTTTGAATATAGTGTTTGTAGGGAGAATCATTCTAATAATCTGTACAGCTTGTTATCTTTCCACATACACAAACTGATTTAAATCTGGTGCAAGAACTGGGAATTCTCCAGTTCTACCTTGACCCCTTGTTCCTTTCTTCTTCTCTGCCCACCTGGCTGTGTCAAGCTGTCACTCATAAACCAATCATAAGCTAACATCTCCCTCCTCTGGTCTTCTGTCACCTCTGACCCCGCCCCTGAACTCAGGTCTCCTCCAATAAGACTCGATGTCACACCAAGGCGCTCACCCATGGCCGCAGACAGAGCCGCCAATCATCTGGGATAATCAGAAATGGGCTGACCCTGAGCTGACCCGGCCTTGCGGAGGGCTGACGGGATGAGAGGCGCTGGAGTGGAACTTACAGGGTATTTTCACGCTGCCTCCTGATCACACACACACATATACACAATGAGCACAGTGTGTAGATGTGAGCTCAACATAACGCCAACAAAACTTTTCCCAATGATTAATATGCTTCATTTGTGTGTATTAGATGGCATCTCATCATATTCCCACAGCGGCTTACTGGGAATTTTTTTGTTTGCCTTTCATGTCATCAGCTTGTCCTTGAGAAATAACAACCACAGTGATGATCTGATTCTTTTTTTTATGATGTGCAATGCAGGAGTCATTGGCTTGTTCGATTAACCTTTACCATGCCACAGTCTGCATCATTCACTCATTCCACTGGCAGGATCATGTCCTTTCTTGTCCTAGAGAGATGGATATAGTTAAATGCTTTTCAGGTGACGAAAGACTGATTGATTTGGTCACTGAAAACATTACTAAAAGTACCAATAGCGTGTTAAAGCTGCAGTGTTTCCTGTTGTTAATTGTGAAGCCATGATGTGAAGATGAAGAAGGGACTTCCACTGACACTGGCTTTGTTTGTATATAGAAGGTTTATTACAAATAAGTACAGCATCTATCAGGCTCCATGGTTTACCTGGAGGATCCAAAGCCAATATGAAATCCTCTGAATATCAGCTCTACTGTCCCCGCTTATATAGGCTGGTTTTGTCCGTGAAGCTGAGGCAAGAACATCTGGTCTCTATCTAAGGAAGCCCTTATCTAATCAATACCCAGATTTCCTGTAATTAGAGGCCTCTGACTATACGTGAAGTCAATTCATTTTAAATAAGTTACTAGTTATTTGGAGTCATAAGAGGTGACTAACTCAATATACTTGAGTTTGATTGATTTAGAAATAATGAGTCCTTTCCACTTTTTACTCCAGCATGTCCTACAGCCAGTTAGTTAGTTTACAAATAAAGATTGTTGCAAACACAAAATTCAATTGAGTTATAAAATACAATGTTATTAATTAAACTACCCAACAGTTTATACAAGTATAGCTAAAATTATTAGTTGATTAATCAGTTACTTGATTTACAATATAAGTCACTGTTTTTTATGTGCATGGGTTTTGAGACTGAAACTTTTTTTTTACTTTTCTAGTAGCATAGTTGATTCACATTCACAGATGGGTTCCTTGTTTGTAAGACACTATAAGATAGTATAAGATATAAGATAGTGCTACGTGTTGGTCAATGTTGATTTTCACCTAAACATAAATCTGTAGGAAACACTGCTGATACCCGGAAATTAATGGTCTCATATTACCACATTATAGCCATTACAGACATTATCATATTGACTTACGAAGTCAAATCTTTTGCTTTCGTTTCATTCAACATATAATTTTTTGAAATATAAATGTAGAAAAGCAAATACAACTCATCTAAGTATTTAGTCTGTCATAAGACAAATTCTCAGTCAACAACTAAATCATGCTGAGCAGTTACCTGTTAAAACTTCTCCAATCACCTTCATATTTTTAATGTTTAATCCTCAGGTTGTTAGGATTACACAGTTAAAGTTTGAGCCTTCCAGCCAATGGCATTGCGGAGATATTGACTGTGACACTTGAGAAATGTGACATCTAAAACAATTGTATACCCAAATGTCAAACTTAATACAATGTTCAAATTGACCAGACGCCAAACTTAAAACTTCTCCAATCACTTTTATAGTGAAAATGTTTCATCCTGAGTTGGTCAGGATCAAGCTGTTTAAATTTGAGCTCATCAGGAGCTACAACTATTGTAATAAATTCAACAATAGTGCTAAAACTCAGTTTGAACATATCCTGTCATAATAATTAAGATATTTGCTAGCATAACTGTTACTTCTCACTCTGCACTTAAATTTCAGGTAATTTTAAAATATTTATACAGTATGGCCATGTCCAGGATTTCAACACTGGGTAGGTCTTTGTGGTTTATAATTATGTGTCGTATTTTTCACTTTGACTTGACACAACAGGTCAGGTGTAGTGAGGTTTGGTCCTGTTTGAGTTTACTGCTATCAGTGCATATTTCAGTTGAGTCATCTTCTCACTGAAACAAGCAGATGTCTGATTCACTTCAACATATTTCACAACACAAATGTAGTATAAGTGTGGCATATCTAATGTTTTGAATCTTTTATTGTTTCCATTTTTTTTCAGTTACCAAGCAGATCAAAAACCTTGAATGCAGTGGATCTGTAAGTACTGCACATTTTGTGTCGATAAGAGAGGCTGCTTACTTTAGCATTATTGCATGATGCAGTACACATCAAAATGGTGAATCAAATTGATGTTTTTGTTTTTCATGTATTTGCAGAATTTAACAGAATTGCCAGTAAAGATCATGAGGTCGTGGTCTTTGAGGTTCTGGACCAGCACACCCCACGTTTCATCAAACTCTACAGGTCCAAACGGAACTGTTGGACAGAAACTGACAAAGTTAATGCAGGACATCAGTGGGGCGGTAAGTAATTTAATTTTATACCTTATGAAATCCATGTTGTTATCTACATTGATGACATGAAGGTGCTACATCAGAGGCCTGTTCAAAAATTTGAGGCTCCAGATGATGAACCTATTTGACTCCCTTTCAGATTTATGCTTGTGATTGTACATTTGTCACCTAACTGATATTTTCTATGTAGCATTACATCGCAGGTGTGACCACACTGCGCTATGTTGACCTCAAAGGTATGCCTGTAGTTTGCGACAACTCCAGTGAATTCTACAGGACATGTTTTGTAAGTACTTGAACACAAATAACAGTTTGTCCATGGACACATTCACAAAGGTAGATGATGACCCCTGCAATAGGTTGTAAACAAAACTTGCTATTCTAAAGAACGTGTCTTTTTTTTGCAGGATACACAGAGAGAGGAGAACCTAGCATCCGCCACACTTGGTGTACAGACTGTAGTGAGTAGTGACCTCCAGCCCATCTCCATTGCATTCTTCTTGAGGGAGGTGTTGTCATGGACAATATTAAAGTCTTGCCTCAGCCTGTTGGGCTTACATATGCTTTTCAGTTGGATTAACCAGGCTGCATGGCAAATACACTAAAATGCATTCAAACAGTAATGCCTGGATTTGGGAAACAAAACCCTCGCACAAAAACATGAAAAACATTTTGCTGTCTTAAATCTGTGAAGAGTCATCAGCTATCGGATAGCAATGATTATTGTACTGCTAATTGTTCATCCTACAAATACTTTATAATTGTGGATAACCCAAGAAGTGAAAAAAATTCTGTTAAAATTGCTCTGCAGTTAATTTTAAGTTGAATAATGCCATGCAGCTGAATCAGCTGAAGTATTTTGTATTTCAAGTCCCACTGATTTAAAACTTGGTAGGCAGGTCGTTAGAATTGAAAGGATTTATTGCAAGGATTGTGATGCATCGATGAACTTACAGTTCTTGTTTAGTCCATTACTATATTACAAAATGTGTTTGTAGATAAATTAAGTGTCGTAACTGTCAGAATTTTATCAATTAAAGGAAACTGGTTTGTTTCATTTAAGTTAATTTCATTTCATGAAATATAAGTGTTAAGTTGTAGTTAATTAGTTGATTTAAGCAGGGTTAAATTTGTGTCAAGTAGTGCGCACAAAATGAAAAAATAAGTTACCAAAAAGCATTGGTAAGTTTAAGTTAGTTATACTCCTTGATTAAGTAATGCACACTTCAACTAAATTAGTTATTGTAACACACCATCTGAAGTTTACTGTAGGTAATTTTTTATAAGGCAACGAGTTTCCATATATTAAGTAAAGTCAAATTATTATATTTTACAGTATAGGAAATCTACCCCGTGATGGACATTTTCAGACAGATAAGGGGTTAAATATGTCATTGCCAACCGTAATTAACAATCACTGTTCAGATTCAGCCATGGTTCTGTCACGGCACACAGAGGCTTGAAACAGTGTCAGGTCATCTATCTTTATATTTAGTATTTTGATTTGGACTGAGAGGAGAGAGCTAGGCAAGGAAGGTAATGTAGTGTCAAATTTTGACATTTTTTTTCTCCCTGATTTTGGGTCCTGCAGCTTTAAGATTGTTTGATTGTTTTCTGCCTGATGAACACTTTTTGCAGTTAAGCTTATGGTTGTGTCACGGGGAAACAACCATGGGTTGAAATGGAAGCCAGTGTAGAAGGATCTTGAAGTTAATACCACTGACGGCCACTAGATGCTGGTTCTAAAAAGTCCTGACTGCCATAGACTCCTATTAAAAAAATACCTCAATTTCTCTTGAGAAATACTAAGCCACATTTTTTTTTTCCAGGAGTCATTCTGGTCTCATTTACTTTATTTGGACCCTCTAATAAGTGTACTGGTGGTCCTTTTGTAAATTGTTGGTCTGTCAATAACATTTCAGCGTGAATAGAAGGCTTTGATGTCTGCCGTCTGGGCTTTGATTGACATGTGTGATTGACAGCTCACTCAGCTGCTGAGTCAAACATTTGGAGCATCCGTTTAATGAATAAAACATATTTCTTGACTGACAGACAGCTCAACTGCAATTGTGGTTAAGAAGTTACATTAACAAGACCATCCAAGCATTCTGTTCATGAATGTTTCAGGAAATGTACATTTAATTAATTACTCCACCCGTTAGGATAACTTAGCAACATTAGCTAATGTTCGCATTAATTCAACATAAGATATGCCAGTAGTCTGTTAATGAGGCACATTTGCACATACACAAATTTGACATTGCTGATATCAGACATAACTGTATGTTAACATTCAGCAGGCAGCTGAGATTACTTGGCTGTGTTTAACATAACATTTCCTAGTTACTGGTGTGGTTTTTGTTGTCAGTAAGTTAGTGGTCGTGTTAGCTTGGCAAATTTCACTTCACTCCTTCCTTCCACACACCTGACCAAATATGGTCACTTGCAGCCCTAAAAAAAACACAATGGCTACAACCAAAATACCAAACTCAAAGCTACAAAAAGGCAGTGCACAAACCAGTGGGTGGTGTCACAGTGGCTACGTCCACTTCTATACAGTCTATGGATTGTACAGGGAGGCTAGTTTTTACTGTTATCCATTTACTTTCATAGTTGATTTAAGCTGGGGCTCTGCAATATGCTGATATATTTTATATTATATATATTTTCCATTACATTTTGACACAGATTCCCAGTGGAAGACAGGTAAACCTAGACTGTTGCGCAAATTCTTAAACAAATTTAAAGTAAATCGAACATTAAACCTATTCAAACACCGTTAAACACTTGTTGCTTTGGCCCTGTACTAGCAACATTTATTGTGGGACAGCACTGACTTTGTTTAAATAAAATCATCACCTTTATTTGCAGTTGAAGACACTAGTACCTATTACAAAAGTTTAGGTCTGCTTTCAATTACTTCTGCTGAGATTTGCCTCTTTGATAGCGTACAGTCAGTTTAAAACAACAAGGTCAGTGAGTCGCCCATTTGATCATTATCTGTCGTCACTTTCATAGAATGACATGGTCAGTAATTAGGGAGAAGAAAACACAGCTGGAAAAGTTTAAAAGTGAGAATATGAGACCTGGAGGAAGGTTGCGTTGTTAGTATTCAACCTCAGAGCTAGCCTCTTTGAAACATCCCATTTCCAATTCCCCACTCACCTGTCGTACTGACGCAAAGAGAGGGAGAAAAGTGTGACAGAGAATAAAAATTAGGGAAGGAATAAAAAAAAAAACCTAAGAGGTGAGGAACATTTAGATAGACAGAAGAAGAATAACAAAAGGAAAATCAGACTCAAAAGTTACTGATGCCATGTTAGAGTTTCTGATCTGTCTTTGTTGTTAGGAGTTCGAAAGAAGTATGTGTCACTGCATCTGTCAGAGCGTCAGAGTTGAAACTACAGCCTTTTATCTCCCCTTTTTTTTTTGGTATAAAGGTGATTTTTGTGGCATTTTGAATATAGTATTTCATTAACACTTCGGTGTGAGAAAGAAAAGGTCTGGAAGAAAGGAAGGATCATAACATACAGAGGATATCAAAAAGCCCACAGTCACTTTCAAAGGTCATAACGTAACGAGGCTTGAAATCAAGGACGTAAGTCAGACTTGTTTATTTCCATCTTTTAACTTGGCTGACAGTTTATGTAAGAATAAAAGAACGGTTTGTGAGCTTTCTTCAGTCTCATGGCGTTAGCTTAGCATAGCACAGAGTGGAGGCAGAGGGAAACAGTTAGGCTGGTTCTGTCCAGTGAGCAGGACTCTTTTGACTTTTCACCACCTTCCCAGAATTGTTCTAGGGATAAAAAAAAGAAGAAGAAGAAGAAATTTAAAATTATTATACCTCTTTTTGCGCTGTCGAGTGAAAGTATGAGAGTTGACAGCCCTGCTTTATATACAGCAAGAAACTGAGCTCACAAAGTAAGAATGGACCAGCTTCTGTCAGTAGCAGTTTTTCCATAAAATGACCAGGGTATGCGAAGCAAACGTTTGATAAGTCACAAAAAAAAGAAAAAGAAAATGGCTTTGGAGAGAATAAACTAGGCTGCGTGGTGTTGTCAGAAGGTGAAACAGGTGATATAGGCATGCAGAGGTAAAGAAGTAGAGTATTCTGTTGCTGCTTCCCAAATAAAATTGTGTTTCTTGTTCCGTCTTCGAACTATGGGCCTGTTTGTTTGCTATGTCAGAATTTTTTTTTTTTAAAAAGTTTCCATCTCCCACCATGCAAATTAAATCTTTCATGAAAAAGGCAACAGACATCCCAAGCAAGTGTAGAATGCTTTTTCTTTCCATCATACAGTCCTTTCCCACAGGGAAGTGAAGCCCTGAAGCCTCTTAAACCTACCAGATTTCACCGACTAAAAGAGCCCACTCTGCAGCTGTTGTTGTTGTTGTTGTTGTTTTGTTAGTGTGGTGTTTTAATACCGTATTTCGGGTTTCAAACCGACAAACAAGTTAATCGACGAGGCAGCGGATTTACGAGGCAAACTCTCTGCCCTGGTGTGAGTCCGGTGGTTCTGAACAGAGCGATAAAAAGGCCTTTGACCCGTGTGAAAATGAATGAGGTTGTGGCGGAGTCTGGCTGAAGGACAGGTGGGCTGAACACCTCTGATTAGAGGCGGTAACACAGACTTTTTTAATAGAGATTTTGTGACATAGATTCGTTCTAAATGTTCAACTCTGCTTCATCATCAAGGTGGGAAGGATTTTAAAACAGGAAGTGGCACATTGAGTCATTCACTTGTAAAATGCTGATTTTTTTCTCACATTTGATTATTTTTATATGTACTATGACCAGTATTGATGTGTTTCATCCCAATTAAGTCGTATAATTCCGTTTACAGCGCAGATCACTTTAAGCCCAAGTCGCTCCACTGGGGCAAATAAATAACATTTCAAATTTTAGCCAAATCAAATGAAATTACCCTGAACTATTTTCTTCCCCACCCATCCCAAACCCACACATTCAAACGGCACCCTTAAACTAATGAAACAGTGTCTTTCTTGAGCGAGTGGCTGAGATCTGGTTTGTGAGGCTGGGGTTAGAAATAACTTCATCCCTGTTTGTGTGGCAGGTACAATGGACTCTGTATCGTGTGTTATCTCACCACATGCAGCTGCACACTGAGGCTGCTCCCTGCTATGATCAGGCATTCACTGAGGGATACTGCAGGGTGAACGCCAGAGAATTAGCCTTTACGAATATGCATAAAATCCCTTCAAAAGACAGAGCGGGAAAGAGGGAGGGAGACAAAGACATTATCTGTAGCTGGCATAGATTTCCTGCGATAAGACGGTCTGTAGACTTTTTGTTTGAAGGTTTAGACTGTGGGTGTTTGGGGAAGCAATCATACCAATTACTCTGTGTGTGTCTTTGTGTGTGTGTGTGTCATAATGAACCCGTTTGTCTTAAATCTTTTGCTCGTTCATAAAATATAGATGCTACAGATCCCCATTAGAATTGCAATGCTTATTTATTATTTCCGTGGGATGAATAATTCAATTTTCCTTTTTTTTGCAAATGCAGCACTCGAAATGACGAGGAGATAATAGTCGTCATTAACTATGAGTTTCTTTCTCTCTCATTCTTATTGCTGATGTGACACAAAATACTGTGTGTTTCCAGCCCTACACCAACCAATGGCCTCAGCCCAGCCTTCTATCGCCAAAAGAAAACTTTTACAAATGAGAGGAAAAAGTGGGCCATTTTCCAACACAGCCTAATTATTATATTTTTAGCAGTTTAGCAACTTGTGTGGCACTCTGCAAGAGCTGATCCACTGTCTTCACTCCAGCATAAAAGGACATGACACTAAAACACACAAACCATTCTACATCTGAATCTGGTTTAAAGCTACAATATGTCAGTATGATGTGTGCAACATACATATAATATGAACTAAGGTTTAGAGGGATTTAGGAGGCTCTAATTGCAAAAATGGAATATAATTTATGTTTTTATTAATGTTTCCCTTAGAATGAGCTGTTTGTACTTACCGAGTCTGCCAAGTTAGACCACCATGTTTCTACAGGAGCTCTGAACAGACTTTCTTTTCTCCATTTTCCCGTTTTATAGTCCTATAATTAGATGTACATTACGAGACACAATTGAAAAACACTATGGTGTTGCATTTGATGTTAAAAAATTACTGTCGAGATTTATTAAAGGGGCGCAGTGAAAAGATACTGCTGGACAATTATTTTTGCACCTGGTCTAAAAGCATATGAATTTGCTGGAGTTTGCCTTTTAGAGGACAAATTTTGGGGCGGAGAGTATTTAAACCATGCGACGTCATTACTAAGGTTTGTGGCAGTCGATTTACTGCTAATTGCGCCATCATCATCATCATTTAGCACCCCAAAAAAGCAGGTCTTTTGCGCCTGGCATGACTGTGATAGTTAACATAAGGAGGAGGCACTGCCGAGAACAGAAAACAGGTGGTAGAGGAGAGAGACTTTTCTCCGCTCATGTTAATTTATTTGAAATGACAGGGGAAGGTGTGATCAGAGCAGACTGACTACAAAACAGTCCATATTTTCTGGTCCTGAGATCATTAGTGGAAAGATTGCACAGACATACAACTGTACCAAATGTCCAGGAGGAAAAACAAGATGTCAAGCAGTGGTTTAATAAAGTCTTACTTTCACATAATGTCATAAGAGTTACATGAAATCGTCAGCTCAAATTTCCATGTGTTTTACCACATTGTTAATAATTGTGGAAGTCAGAATTCAGTGCTGTGAAGCCTACAAATGTCACTTCTCCATGCATCTCCTTTGCGTCATGCACTACGCTATCTTTAAATTTCGCGTTTCAACGTGCCTTCCTCCTCCCGTATTGACGTCGCTCTCAATGGTGATCCAGATATGCTTTTGTGAACAAGTTGGACATTGTGAAGTATTGTAAGACACTATTTTGGACTAGGTTACATTCATCCATAATGATTTAATATACAGTAGCAATGTTGATATGAAGCGTATTTTTGGTTAAATAATGGTGACATTATACGTATCCGTAGCGTCAGATATTCTGCCGACTGGGTTGCTGTTCCTGAAAAATGGTATTTCAGTTCAATTTATCTCCAAAAAATTCTCAAGTTTGCATCTCTTGAAGCTGAAGAAGAGAAACAAGACAGGTGTTACCACAAAAGGATGCAATTCAAGTGCATTATTTTCCACAAATTTACACCTGAATCACTTTGTTAACGTGTCTCAGTGAACAGCAACAACAACACAGCTGATTTGCACTGAGAGCCATCCTTGAGGAATATGGCCTTCAAAATGTACTGCCTTTCTCCAACATAATGAGAATGTAACACTTCTATGACAAATAGATGATTCACAAACGTATTTCAGCCACATTGGTGTCAGTTGGCATAGAAACAAGGGTGTCAAGAAGGGTATAGAGTGCATCGCATATAGACTGTTTAAATCATGGCAGGATCTAGTGTACTTGTTGTTCAGTACATTATCTGGGTGTTCTTGATAACTATTCATAAACATATGCACTCAACAGCGGGTAAACTTACAAATAGTTCCCTGGGGATATGTATAAATAAGCCAATACAAACACTCTGAATGGAAACTTAATTATATTAGGCTTTACTTTTGTCCCTTTTTTTAGGTGTTTCGTTGGTGCTTTTATCCAGGGCTCTTCAGAGTAAGTACTATATGCATGTTTGGACTTTCTTGATCAAAAAGAAGCTTATTTGCGTATATATAAAAATGCGTATAGCTCCTGCTGGGGATTCATAAGATGACATGTATGAGTACGTATTGTAACTTCTTGCAATCAGGCAAATCAGGCAATCAGGCATGCTTTTTACTACTATTGCAACCTAGTAAGAAATATGGCTTTGCTGAACCATAAACAGCTTCCATTGTCACATTTTCACGTTTACCTTTCTGCAGAGGTGTCTGCCCTGGAGTGCCCCTGACTTTAATTTTTTTAAGCACAGGATGGTGAAATGATGGCGATATAACACATTAATTACAACATAATAT
>JAPQRN010000025.1:19092757-19108910 GCA_037367275.1 Coranthus polyacanthus | reverse complement strand
CTTGGTGTTTGGGGCCCTTGTTGAGAGGAAAAAGCTAGAGAATTGGCAAAGGGCCTATGAGGGGACCATTTTAAAGTAAAGAGACACAACTAGCAGACTAATACTGCATTCATATCTTACTGTTTAAAACTGAGCATGAGCAGCTAAGTGGGAAAAAAACGTCCTTGTAATTCCACCTCTCAAGGTAAATAAATCCCATTAAAACTAATGAAACTGAGCATTAGACTTACTAATAGTTCAAATAATCTGAGCTGTCTAAGAGCATTCTCACGGTGCTGCTAAAATGTCTCTTTGTCCAGTTGGGATGTAGTGCTGTCTGACCAAATTAAGTCTTTGTCTCATCAAAGGTATCATAGTTTTGCACCCACACACAAACCGTGAAAGAAGTGACTGTGTTAAGAATTAAAAAAAAAAGAAACTTTGAGAGTGATGTTCGGACCTCGCCTACTTTAACTCTGCAAACCTGGCCAATAGTGTGTGTAAAATGGATTTTATTGAGGGATTAGCTACTTCGAAAAGCCAACATAAATGGTCTAATGTGACACAGGCATTACTAGACGACTCAACGCTTTCACTCACGACTCACGACTTTCCTTAATGCAGATTGTTCTCTCTTCAAACACTATTCAAAAAGGTCCCACACCATGGCAATATACAAGCCTGTTCACCGGCAGAGGTTTGTTTTCAGAACCATCCCTCCTTTTCCCAAGTTATTTCCTCCAAATTTCAAGTTATCCCAGTGAAGAAAATGTTCATAACTGCTTCCGATCAGGGGTAGAAGTAAAATATAACAGGTCAAAGACAAACATTTCTAGCTGCACCAAAGTCAGATAGGAAGGCTAAGCCAGTGAATGTGCTGTTGTTGTCACTTTCAGTAGACATCACAATAAAGACAGCACCTTTCAGAGAATGTTCCCTTGAAATGTCAGGGCCATCCTCAGGAGCCTTGAAGAACGGCGTCTCTTTAAAAGCAATATTGGCAGTAAACATACAAGGCGGAGGCTGTCTATCTACTTTTGCCATCAGAGTGTGGTGGCGGATGATAATCGCTGTGGATGAGCGGCACCTGGAGGAGTTGAACTTTACCTTTTTCACATTTATTGGATCTTCACCAGCTGGGAGACGCCTTTGTGCGATGGTCAAAAGCAGCTCTTTTAGCTGCAGAAAAAAAAAATCCTTACATTTTCCCCAACTTTCAGCTTTCATGAGACATCACAGACATTTAAATCAAATAAATATGTATGGCCTTAATTCTCTGCCGTTTTCTCTGAATGTCAGTGCGTCTCGTCTAAGAGATCTCACTTATTTTCTCTAGAAACCTTTAAACGCCTCTGCAGTCTGTACTTACTGAGTATTACAAAAATTTAGTATTTGATGGCATCTTTATTGTCAGCTTGTTTTTTTTATGCTGCTATTGCATTTTTTGCTTCTGTCATCTACCGAAAAATAATTCATCCAAATTGTTTCTGGGAACAGCAGAACTGTACTGAGGCACAAATCTTGCAGTGGATTTAATTTGGCTATTATATTGTTTTTTTTAAATATAGCAAAGAAAACAAGTCTCCATGCAAGCTTGACGAGCTGCATGGTTATGATAAGTTCTGCACTTCTAAATAAAAGAAAATGAAGCTACAGATAGTAGAAGGTATAAAAAAAAAACAAAAATGTTTTTGCTTGCTATATATACACTTGAGGATTGTCAGTTTTAAATGAATGAAAGTCTGTGCTGTGGATGTAGGATTTACTGAAATTAATTTACAAGTCAGTAAGGCAAGTTCTACACCTTGTAGATGTGACTACCGGTGTGGCAAAAATAGACTGTCTGTCTATCTGTCTATCTATCAAAACTGATCAAATGATGAGCTATGACACAACAGGTCAAGTATAACAAAGCTATTCCAACTTGTAAACATCATTTTATTTTGTATCTTTTCATCACAGAGTGGTGTACAATATGCCTTAGCTGCTCATTCGGGCAAATAAAGACCATGTGAAATAGCATCCAGCATTATATTATACAAGAGTCAAACAGTTCAAAAATAGAAAATCCAGTAACTGAACATAAATGCCAAATATACAACTCACACTTGTTAATTCAGTGACCACAAAGGACTGTGTCCAGTTGTGGGAAGCCACTAGGGGATCATGGTGTTGCCACTTCACTACCTATCGATTAGTGGAGGCTCCTGCACAGAGGGGGTGGGGGTGGCGGGGGGGTCGACACATGAACCTGGGCTCATTATGCATTTTGTGGCTACTGACTTTATTGGACAGACCGACAGTGACACAGACCTTGGTACAGGGGTAAACCATGTCAAATTGGGGAGAAAAAAAGGTGTGGGGGGGGGGTGTTTAAAAAAACAGAAAGAAAGCAGAAAACATGAAAAAGAAAGGAGGAAAATATCTCACTATTATGTATTTCACGCTAGAGTGAGCATTTGACATATCCAATTTCTAACCTGAGACACTTACTGTGTCTTTGTGTAGCTGAGAGGGGTTAGAGGGAAGGTTATAGCGTAACAGATCAGTGTGTATGTGTGCGCGCGCTTGCCTATGGAGTTGAAGCCTGATAATAAAACATCTTTTTTTGTACTGAATATGTTGTTTAAATAAGCTTTCGCTATTTGAATGTGGCCATCACATCGAGGGGCTGTATAGTTTCTATTGGAGCTCTGTATACGGCTGTGTGCAGGGAAGAAGTGATCATTTCACATTTGTTACCCTCTGGGGAGAACACATTCAAAAACCTCTAGCACACACACACACATACACACACACACCTAACCCCCCCTAGCCTCTCCTGAGGCACTTTAGCACCTCCATCACCATTACAAACTCTTAAACGCAGACAGATACTGCTGCTGTCACTCAAAGAATAACCAGCTCCTTTATTTTATATGTACAGGACTGAGTCAACAAATGAGCAAACACCTGATTAGTTTTAAACCACATGTATGTTTTGTGTATGCACCTTTTCTGGCTAATTGCGCCGCTTTGTTTTCTGTAGCGCTGAAAATCTGTCGCCACATGTAAAAAAAGAAAAGAAAAGAAAACGCACCCAGCTCTTTCTTATCAGAGTGGCTGCGATGGTTTACACAACCAGCATAAGCTTTTCAAACACTAAAAAGATGTTTGTGTCTCTTCTTAATTGCAAGCTATTGCAATTATTTCCACAAAAGGTGTTTTTTTTTCCCCCTGCCTCTCATTCATGCCTACTTTCCCCTCTCCCCAAAGCTGACCTGGTGGCTCACCAATCTCATTGTCATAATTACCATCATCACAATCACTATTATCTTAATTGGCCTTATCTCCTCGTTAGCTGCTCGTTAGCTAATTGACTCAGAGAATATCCCGCCAAACGCTTTGCGCGACGAGACAAAAGGCAACAGACGGAGATCAAGAGGAGACATCTGCCTGTTGAGGGAAGAGGAAAAACTACAGCGAGCGCTCATCTGTCACAGTAATGACTGTCTCAACAACTGTACACAATTATGTGGAGGAAAACCCGCTGCATCCGCTACAACACTGGTGACGCATGGGGACACACATACATGCACTCTTATACCAGTACTTACACAAATACAGAGCTAGACATAGACAGATGCTTAATGACATGTTCTGACAGACCTGAGAGAAAGAACACAATTATACACCAAATAAGACACGCATGTGCCCCCATGCACACACACTATAGGACTTCAATGTGTCAAAAAGCCAATTATAGGACACTGAAAGGAACAGAAATAAATACTGTAATTACAGCACACTGATCTGTATGGAAATTAGGAGGAAAAGCAGAAAAATATCAGAATTATGATCAATTAATGCACACAAGAAGTCTCAGCTATCCATTTAATGACAGGGAGATGGCTTTAGAAAAGAAGAAGAAAAAGAAATGAAGGAAAGCACTTTTTGTGCATATTAAAGGAATACTTTTTCGGGGGAATTCAGTTTTTGAAAAGCAGCCATATGTGAACTGATTACAAACTACATTAAGGAAATGTTTTAACGGGAAGCGAGTTTACAAAGCAACATATGTCCTCTTCAGTCATCTGCCTGCACTAGATGAAAGAGCAGCCTCATGCTCCCCATGTCCTACTTTGAAAAGGGATCCACAACTTGCAGATAAGTGTGTATGTGAAAGAGCCACGTGGATTGAAATGTACATTAAAGCCCTACATTATTCAAAAGATATAATAAGCAGTCGCATTGAATCATAGCTGAGCTACAAAGTAAAGTCGCTGGGTTTTCCCAGTCCTCACGTGTCGTCATATGCTTTGGACAGTGACGGGATTTCTCTGCAACACGTGTGTCCTCGCCAAGGAGCAACAACCACGGCTTGAAAGCACATATCTTGGCTCCATTTGACTCACATTCTAGAAAAAAAGTCAGTCTTTTTTTTTCCTGGAGTCATTTTGGTTTTGTTCACTTTATTTGGACTTTGAAATGAGTGTACTGGTGGTCTTTTTGAAAATTATTGCTCTGTTAATTAGCTTTTAGGGTTAATAAAAGGCTTTGAATGACAGGTGTAATTAACAGCAGGCTCAATGGTTGAGTCGGACCCTCTTTATTGAATAAAACTTATTTTTTCCTAAGAGAGCTCTACTGTAGTTGAGTTTAATCAGTTTCAATAACAAGCCGGTCAAATGATTTAGTTAGGTACATGTTCACATGAACTTTATCGGTATTGAATTGCAAACTCCATCTCATCAGTATAACTTTGCTACATTAGCTATTGTTAGCAATAAGTCAGTATTGCATCAGCTAGCCCGTTAATTAGGCCAACTGGCGCTAATTAGTATATTTATACATGATGCAAAGTTGACATAACTATGATCAAAAACAACTAAATGTGTTTGAAATAAAAGTAGGTGAAATGACCTGGTTTGCGTTTAATTTAACCATGTTAGTGGGGTCGGTGTTTACAGTAAATTAGCATTAGCACGGCGAGTTTAACCCTGACTCTTCTTCAGCTACACCCTCTTATCTAATGAAAACTTTTTTTTATTTTCCAAAAAATTAAAAAAGTGACGGCCCTAATGCAAACTCGAGGTAGTCCACACACCAGTAGGTGACGTCACAGTAGCTATACCCACTTCTTTAATGGGGTCCATTACTTGGTGTGACAACATATGATGTATTTTTGACTGCTAGATGAATACAACTGAGCGTATTTATAGCAGAGAATCTTGGGGACCTGTAAGCCAAAACCATGTTGTCTTGTGAAAATACTGAACCCTGCATTGCTTGCATCCATGTTTACTGACTAACTTCTTCTTCTTCTTCTCTGACTTTGCTGGCATCACCAACTGTCAAACAGTGGAAATTCAGTGGGACCTGCATCAGGCACATCACATTTTTGTATGCATAGTAGCATCTTTGCATGCCTGAGACACAAACACCTCACAAAAACACCACCTCAAAGGGCAGTAGTGGTGCCACTCTTTAAATATCTTCAAAGATTCAGAGGTACTGAAATCAAAAAGTAACTGTCTGACTCTTGTTCTTGTGGAATATGTTGATTTCATTGACATAAAGTAACTGGTGGTGCCACTCTTGAGTGACAAGTCACTGCTTTGTGACTGGTTTATGGTGCATGAAAACAACGCACAGCATTGTCATATGCCTGTAAACAAAGAGCATCAGTATTACGTGGCAGAGGAATTAGACTGACCTACCATGTTTGTGTGGCACAGTAACACACCCCCCAAAGTTCAACCAACACATTAATACATTATTATCTTACAGCATCACAGGAGCATTAAACAGTAAATTCAGCAAACAGTCTTGATAGTGAACAGAGCATAAACTCCAGAGTCCAGAATGTTTCTATCTCATTAATTACTGATGATTCTTTATTGACAGTTAATTTGTTACATTTGATTAAGAAAAATGTGTAGTTGCGATCATCTCCAGACATTTCATCATCATGTCGAAATTTCAGTTTGTCAAATACTGTGGGTTATAACAAATTACATCACCTTCAGCAACAGTATTTTGTAATTTGTAATTACCATGATAGCACACTTAACTAAGATGGTGAAGATGATACTGAAAGCTCTGCTGTCTCTAAGTAAACTATTAATTGTTATATATATGCATCAATACAGCCCACAGATTTGATAGCAGTACTCTAATCTTATATTAATATTTATAATAATATACCAATATTTTAAATATTCCAAATGAATGCCAAGTTTATATGAAAAAACAGCTTTAATAAACCCTTATCTACCTTTATCTAACCTTATGTAACCTCTATATACAGTATTTGTGCAAATAACTCTGTGTTTGTCCAGTGCCATTTAATTTGTTCTTAGCTGTTGACTCTAGTGGGTCCTTCTCTAATAATAAAGATTCACAGACAGAGAGAACGGCAGAGAGAGAAACAAGAAGGGACAATGAGGTCGTAACTGCATCGCTGCAGTACATATTGCCAACCTGCCAGGGTAAATCAGCAGAAATGGGAAATTCTCAAACTGCTGCCAAACAAGAAACTCAGTGTTTGATATAGCAGTATGGAGTTATAGTGAAGTCAAAACTGGTCATACGCTACAGAAAAAGGTAGAAATGTGACGCTATTTCACAACAGATGGAAAAGGAGTGGTGGATCAGGGGTTTGTCATGCTGTAAAGAAAGACTATCAAAGACCCATGTGTTAAATTCAGTCTGATAATATTTCAACAGCTATATTATGTTATATCACAAGCAAAAAAAGAGTTGAACAAAAGCAGTTTATTCTGTGAACCAGTCATAAATCCATGTGAGTCGTCCCACCTAAACAGGCGCCACAAAACCTGTCCTGCTCCTGCTCAATCCGGCTCTTTGAGACTGAGCCAACAGTAAAGTCTTTTGCAGCTAGCTAGCTTATTATTTATCACCTGTATCTTACCTGTCTGGGTAGCTAGCTAGCTACCATGCTAGATAGATAGCTGGATGCCTGTACAAATCTACTGGTGAAGATGACAATGTGTAATTCTTTTATTTTCCAAGTGCGGTCAACTTGGACTGCAGCTCTCACTTCACCCCGTGAATGTTTAATAACTCTTCTCAGAAAGCTACGTGGTTTGCTAAACAGCTGTACGTCTTCCTACTGCATCTGTACCTTCTCTCCCCCTACTTCAGCCTCCCCCTCTCCAGTTTCACCCACCATCAAAAACATATATATTAAGTTAATTCTCTTGTCAGCGCCTTTTGCCATGGTACTGGCTTAGATCTAGAGTTGGTCCCCAGGCGTCGCACGGTGGCAGCCCACTGCTCCTACTGTACTTGGATGGATCAAATGCTGAGACTTAATTTCCCTACAGGGATAATAAAGGTGAACTTCACATTAGACATGAAGGTTTAGTTTCACTCAGATTTTTGTGGATCCTTAATGCTCAAGTTTGATATCTTATATGTATTTTTACTATTTCAAGCCAAATTTCCAGAGGCTTTAATAAAGATCATGACGGTATTTTTTTAGATATAGCCCTGCCTTGGACGTGGTATTATGAATATGTCACAGCCTCATTGCAGGAGTCAGATTATATATCCTCAGAATCACTGAGTTACATCAGAAGAGGTGGCAGACCTTAATACACATCTGGTTCTAAGTAATGTTCCTGTAATAGAAATTCCCATTACGATCCATCAGTCGATCCTGGTGGTTCTGCAGCCCAAACAGCCCAAAGACCCCCTGCCAATGCATCGGTTTAAACGGAAAAAGATTATAGGTATCAATTAGGAGTGGATGTGGGAGGCTCCCTACTGAGAGCTTTTCAAGTCCTAAAAAGCCATGCCAAACAGCATTTCACTGAGAGAAAATCTTATAATGGTCTGGACAACCTCCTCCAAACAGTGCAGACAATCAAGCCATTCGTCATAATTATAACTGCCCTCATGAATGAATCATGTTTGTAGTGTTTAATAAAGCTCTCCGTGAGGCCATCCATTTGTGAACGCTGGCCCAGATTGATGCCCAATTTGTATCGGTCAGTCATTATCTCTTTCCGGACTCTTAAGACAAATTGAAACAGGGTCTGACACCAGCTGATTGACTAGGGGACCACGTCTGAGTGGCTGCATTCACTGGTCAAGTATGCTTTTTAACAGCCTGCCTGTCTTGGCTCTCCGTAGAAAGATCAGCTGCATTTCTATTTTAAGACATGCAGCAGCTCTGGAAACTTCAAATCAAAGCACCGCACTGTCAGTGAATTTCATTTTAAATTCAAAAACACCACCTGTTGCTTCAGGACATACTTTGATTGGTTAGCTGCAATGCTGCAACATGACAGAACTTAAAAAAGGGGCACTGCGTTGTAATATTAACTATTTTATATAATGTAAGAGTCAGTGATTTATACTCGATGCTTATGTTAGTAATATTTTTCATCTAAAATTTCAGCTTGAAGGTAATACTTCAATCAGCTACAACAAATGTGTGCCATGCAGAAACAGTTCATTACAGCAACAGCTTATGAAGTGGGTGGAACAATTTATCAGCTTAATACAGTAATGATTTAGTCAACATTTCTATATCTCTATCAATCTGACTATGCTTTCACAATGAGCTGCATCAAAACAGTATCTCCTATAGCTCCAGCTGTAGGAGAGCTGTCGCTGTTTAAACATTCAGTGTGTAAACTTTAGTGCCATCTAGTGGTGAAGTTGCAGACTGCAACCAACTGAGAGCCCTCACCTCACCCTCTCCTAAACAGTGGAGATGTGAAATGTGAAAGGCCCTGTTACAGCCAGTATTTGCTTTGTTGATTCTGAGCTAAGAGTTTATTAACACACATTAACACTGGATGCCGCCCACTAGAAGACAGAAAAAACAAGCCTTTTGTTTTCAGCTACTGATGAAATGTGGCAGTGCAACATGGTGGATTCAGTGTGGATATTAACAGTTCATTCTAAGGTAATAAAAACACAATCATTAATTTTCAGGTAGTGCTGTGTGGTATGACTAAAAATTAATATCAGATTCCGGCAGGTTTCAGGGTATTATCATGGCAAAAATTGCATCCCTCCACCCCCCTTTTTTTTTGCAACATTTGAAAATTTTGCTTCAAATTCATTTGACATTTACATGGAAACACAGCTAGTGACTGAACAACACCTTAGATAGTGGAAGATAGAGTGGAAAATAAACTTGAAGATAGACTAAAGATATTCTGTAAATAATTCACTTTTTTTCTGGAGCTGATTGATGCTGAATTTCCCCCTAGGGATTAATGAAGTTTTTCTGAATTTTGATCTGATGTACTGTTCAGGTCAAACTGACCTGAAAGAGTAGTTCACTATTCACACACACACACGTGTATGTATATATATGTGTGTGTGTGTGTGTGTGTGTGTGTGTGTGTGTGTGTGTGTGTGTGTGTGTGTGTATATATATATATACAAACACTACAATATAAAAACACACACTTATTGGTCCATCAGTTGATTGTACCTTTTAAAATTACATGTTATACAGAAATCCATTGCCTTTGCATTAAGCTACAAGAAGCAATTACCTTGGGGTTTCATTAAAATATATCAGATGCCTTCTGTCTGGCCTTTAAATGCAACCTCTCCTTTTTAGTTAATTTCAATCCTTTTCATTGTATGCAAAAGTTGGTTTAATGACTCATACTGCATTTATTATATCAGTAATTGGAAGCCATGTCTTTATTCTGGATTTTTTTTTTTTAAAGCTAAAGTTCAGTTGCAGCCTTTCCTAACTTCCATATATATATTTTTTTTTATTTCAGGGTTACTAATTTTTGCCTTTCCTTTTCTCTGTTAAATTAAAATTCCACTAGTATTCAACCTGCGGCATGTCTCCCTTGTGTCCCCTCGTGACCCGCTCCTGGTGGCGGGGGGGGGGGGTCACTTTCTTTTCAGCATTGATTCCAAGACTTACCTAAGTATCATTACTCACTTTCAGTCATACACTACCACGGGATTGTTTGTCCTGTGAATTTTACTTTTCATTCAGTGTCATCTTGCCTCTTTTGTGTTCACTTTTTATTATTCTTTTCACTACCCTCATTATTATTATCATTGTGATTGATTTTACTTGTTTTCTTTTGGTACAATAGTGCTTTTAGCACTAGTGTATTAATCAAGAAGCTATGGTATAAGCTACACACACACACAGCCGATCACTCACTGGCCGATCACAACCAGTTTAGTTAATGCTGATTAACATTTTAGATTCTTGCAAAAGGAGCATGCAGCATTTTTCGCCAATTTGTTTTTTTTAGCGAGAGACAGCTGTTTTCAGGCTTTTTCACACAGACTTGCAGTCGGTCACTGTCCAGTGTCAGCCGTTACACTTCCATTTAGTCTCCTCCTGCTCTGTGTTCTCCCATCCACTGTGTTTGAATCCAGCTGAATTCACTAATGCTCTTCTCATTTACTTAGTTCTCTGTTGTCAGACAGCTGAACGAGTATCAAACAGTCATATTACTCGCGGCATTTAACAAGCAACCAGTTCTAAACGATGATACAAATCTTTATTTTATAGCAACTGTGATGTCGTCTGACAAAATAGCAGATGGTAATGTCACCCCTCCCTATATTCGACTAATCACTGACTGCTTCCCGGCAATGATCAAACAGTGTTTTGTTTTGTTTTTTATTTGTTTTTTTATAAATGGTCCATTGCATTGTTGTGATCAGTTTCATGCCATGCCACAATGTGACTGAAAACAGCTTTAAACAGGTTTACGTTTCCAACATAGGTAGAACATGGACACACTCATACCTTCTACAGTCAACTACAGTACATGCCCCCCAGTAGTTACATACAAACTACACATTAACACTAAAACATAATCAGGGTTTCCTTTATACACATGCAGCAGAATTGTATGACATATTGTATGAAGAGGTTACATTACACGAGTCTTCAGAGAGCTTTTAATGTGGTGGAGAAGTGGAGACGTGGAGACATCCGGTCGAGGGGAGTGAGGGACTGAGGTTCATTGTGTCTGTTAACTCTCATTTAAGTGATATCAAGGTTGGGAAAAGAACGCTGTTTTAGTCTCGTGTTACATTTGTCCTTTTGAAACTCGTCTTCTTTATGTGGTAAAAGCTTTTTGATTTCATTAATAAGCAATAAGGAACAGCGTAATGTAATTAGATTGCAACTAGATTTTTTTTGTTTATCCAAAGCAAAAATTTGTATATAATTTAATAATAATACAGTGTGTAATAAATAATAATAATAATAATACAATAAAGTGTTTAATGATTTTAAATAAAGCTAAAAAAAAGCAGTGATGTTTTTGTTTTGCTTTGTTTCTTTTCCCTTCTGTCCTGTGTCTCCTTCTGAAGTCCTATAATAATAAACCTGTGATTGGTATTTGTCACATGTAAATATTGTCACCTTTTCTTCCATAAAAAAGAAAAAACCTCCTCTAGTGAACTGCACTGTTGTGACTGACTGTCTCCAATCAGACAATAAGCCGCGATGGACTAAGCACGGGAGAAACTGACGACGCGCAAACCAAATAACTCAATTTCCATTACCGTCTTTAATGGCATATCACAACGAGCGGAACCATTTCCCATACATCAGAGCAAGCCAAAAAGATGTAGTATTGCAAAGAAAACGCTTAATGTGATCAGCGGAAAAAGTCACTCCCGAGGTCACCCCACCACACGAACATCCAACACACGCCAGGTGAACAGGTGAATGCACTTACTTACTGTCTAATCTCTGGAGTACACACCCAGTGACACATCCTCAACCAAACACCAATACCGTGGCCACACACGAATCAAAACATTAGTATTCAACTTACACACATGGCTCCTACATGCACCTTTAACATCTTTACTTTAAAAGTGTGATTTGCAGGTTCTTAGACGCTTATTGTGAAACTCTCTGTTGCCTGAGTGAATTTCACATGAATTTCGTGCTTTAATTGCACGAAAGGCTCCTGTATTTTTGCACGTATGCGTAAATCTGGCTCTTGGCACATACTTTTACAAACCCTCAACAGGTTGGGTGTGAGGTTTCAGCCAGAGTCACTCACCTCTCTGCACAAAGAGATACAGAGATGGACTGATAGGTGCAGAAAGAAAAGCTTTATTTTTATTGAATTAATTCAACTGCGAAAGAAATCCCATTTCCCCTTTGGGCTTAGCAGCCTATCAGCGGAGACAATGTAACAAGAGTCTTAGTGCTACCGAGTCTGAGAAGGGTCAAAAGTCCTGAGGGTCAGGTGGGTTTTATCACTGCAAAAGTCTTATCTGACATTTGTCACAGGGACAGGCCTGGAGAGATAATTGGAATGGGATTCTCTCTCTCTCTTTACACTCTCCTTCTTTTGGTCAAACCTACACACACACACACACACACACACACACACACACACACACATACACACTCATCTTCAGCACATTTATCTTGATACACTAAGTGTGTGCCGAAGTTAGTCTGCGAGCCTTGCCTTCACATCTCTCAATATCTTATCTTGGAGTAAGACGCCCACGGTTGGCATTTTAAGACGACACATACCAGCCGTGCATACACAGATAACCACAGCTACTACTCACTGTCACTCACAATGGCCCACACACAAGCTGCGAGAGTGTGTACGTGCGAGAGTGGGTGAATAAGGGATGTTTCTTTGTATAAGTATTGGCTCAGGTTCAGCTTGTGTCGTCCTCGTGTGGATTCGCGTGTCCGTGTTTTGGTTTGTGTTTGAGACCGAAGAGAGAGCTGTAGTGACGCCGCGCGCGATGCATGCACCTTTGGCACGTAAGTCACCGTTTCTGCGTGACTTCTTGCATTTTTGTTTATATGTACGACAGCAGGCATGTATGCAGTGTTTGTGTAAACGCGTGTGTCGTTTTCGTGTATCTGCCCGGTGCGAGGAGTGGTAAGCACTGATTATGCAGTAATGCTAGGGCTGTCAGGAAGCCAGCAGGCAGCCTGGTTTTACCCACAGCGGGACGTGGCACCATCACCACCATTATACCAGCCTCAGTTTCAAATGGAGAAATATGCAAGCCTGGACAAGAGGGCATCTTTTCAGCATGTTATTTTTTTTTTTTTTTCCACAGTGGACCTCAGACTGTCTTTAAAAAGCATGCCGTTTCTATTTAATTGCCATGCTGAGCTGTCTAAAACACAGCTCACCTTCAGTAACTTATCATTTTGTAGAGACGCTGTTAAACACAAACTCTGTTAAAAGCGCACACAAACAAAGTCTGTTGTGAATCAAAATTGTTTTAAGTGAAAGGAAATGACATTGAAATCACTCTAAACGACAAGTTCTCAGAAATGAATGTTAGTCATCGTGCCGCTGTGTTTTTTTCCAGATACCACAAAGTGCAGCTGTGTCACATTTTGCAATCAATAAGAGAAAAATTTAAAAAATAGACAGGCTCCAATGAAGCTGATAAATATCATATCATATAACATTTACGTATTACTATTTTCATCTGAAGTAATCTTTTTTTAGCATTTTTTTTAATTTTTTTTTTTATATCATACTGTATTTCCTCTAATAAGTGTACAGGCCTTTATTTCTCTCAGCTGCAGAAGGTACCAGGCCTTTATTTGAAGGAGGCTTGTATTAGAGTCAGGCCTTTATTTATAATTTTCTAGTAGGAAGGAAGTAGAAATGGTCATAATTAGCGCAAAACCCAATTTTGATCCGCTCCCATTTGCGATATTAAAAATACTGCCTTGTGTTTTTCTACAAAACGTACTTTATCGTTACAAAATAAAAGCCCTCTAGTGTTTTGGTGGATAGAAGCTATTCATTGCTTAACAGAGCTTTTATTGTGTAAATGTAAGTTTCTACAAATGACACTTTAGTTGACTGAAATCGGACAATAACAATAACACTGTAACAATGAGTCATCTAGAACAACAAAGTCTTGAAAATAGCCTAATTAAATTGTTGAATGTATTCAGTTAAACTTGTAGAAGTGAACGTTGTGCTTAACTGGCATCGCATTACATGACAGACACCAGTATTTGAGGACCTGCTTTTATTTGTTCGTGTCGTCCTTGCCCCCAGCTCCTGGTTTTTATTTGAGGAAATATGGTACATGTATTTTGTTGTGTGATATGATTTGAAAGTGTTGACCAGACGTGGGTTTGCATTTTGACTTCATGAAACAACCTTCACCTCCAGCTTCGTTGAATGGAAAAAAAAAGAAAAAAGAAAAAGTTAAGTGTTTGTTGTTATGACATCCCTGAAGAAAAACTATTGATGAAAACAGCAATCTATTTTTCATTATAAGCCAAGAGAGATATTTCACACATTTTAGTACCATTTGTTCAACCCACAAGCAAGAGCTACACACACCGTTTTATTCTGGACCAGTTGCAATTTTCGTATATTACTCAGTATTATGTATTGGACCAAAATGTTGAGCAGCAACCCAGGTGAGACCAAATGAAAACTTGGATTACTTGTGTGATAGTTGGTGTGTCAGATATTTTGCACACCTCTTCATTACTGATTAAATGTTTCCCTGTTTAGTCACCACTCTGTGTGTGTTTATTTATTGTCTTTGATAACTCAGAAAAGTGTGACTTCTTCCATCTGCTTTATTAATATTTTATTTAGATAAAGCTTTGGTTTTGAAGACAAAGAATAATTTGTTTCTATTACAATTCAGATTGTTTTAGACACTTTCAAAATAACTTCATTACTGCTGATCCAACCAACTTCAGTTCTCAATCTAGATTGGTATTTAAATGCAATTGTTTCTTCTGTCGGCTGTCTCTGTCGACAGCTTTCATCTGAACATGTCCTTCTGCATTTTTCTGAAAAAAACAGGGTTGCTCTGATCTATTTAAATACAAGATGAATCTCATAATACTTAGATGTGTCCACGGCACATCTCTATGAGAAGGTGTGTCCATCCGACGGCTGGTCCCGTTATATTGTATTCAATATCTCAGGAATGGTTTAACAGAATGTCACAAAATTTGACACAAACTTTCACTTGGACTCAAGGATGAACTGGTTAGAATTTTGTGGTCAAAGGTCAACGTCGCTGTGCCCTCACAGAAAACATTTTTGGTCTTGAGAGACCTGCATGAAAAGTAAATAGTGGATGCATCTGACTGAACTTCTCTAAAGGACAAGTTTGTATTCTGTGTTGTTGTTATTTTCAATAAAGACTAGCACTAGCAATTAATTCATCCTACAAACAACATTGTCTGTGTAGATACAGTATAACCTAATTTAGCTTAATCATCTGTGCCAAAGAGCAGAGTGTTCATTTTTGCTTTCAATGGTTTTAATCCTTTTCCAGGGTTTGTATTCCTGGGGTAAAAGCCACTGAATCTCTATGGCATACGTGTGCTACAGGTTACCTGCTTCACAGGCTAATTTCCGTACTACTAATGTGAGTGTACTGTATGAGTGAACAATGAACAAGTCTGCCGAGCCCTCGAAGCCCCCAAGTGTTATGTTTGTTTTTTTTCAACTTACCAGCAGTAGGTCTGCATTGTGAGCCAGGTATCGAGGCAGCGATTGTAATTGAGAAGGTACGATGTAAGGGGTTCCAGTACTGGATGGTATCAGCAGCCAGTGAGCACAGCTGTGATAGGGGAACACATTTCAGTCAGTCACCAGCTGCACTGCCTAAAGCTAAACTTTGTCCGATGATACTCAAATGACTTTTAAACAGTTTAAGGTGAAGAAGAGTAGTTGTGAGAAGGTTAGGGCTTGTTTGTCAGACTGCTTTAGGTTCGGGTTAGGGTTACTTCCTGTAAGGCAGAACATACCAGAATATGTTTGATTTGCTATAAACTATAGACTGTAAAGAAACTTAAAGACATTGTTTAGACTAGTTACATTTGGGCTACTAACAACCCACAATACATCACTTATGATGAAAGCTGCTTGTACAGATACATTTAAATTAAAGTTAATCTGGAAGCATCCACACTATCCACCACTAGATGCTGTCTCCAAAAAAATCCTGGTCCACTCGACTCCACTCAAAACACTGGTAACTCCTGTCCAGAAATAGTGTTCGGAAGGTTACTTTTGAAATGTAATAGGTTACAGATGATAGTGTTGTTAATTGTGTCGCGATGATGTGAAGATGAAGAAGGAATCCCTGCCGACACTTTCTTGCTTGATTATAAAAAGTTTATTACAAAAAAGAAGAGCATCAAACAGGCACCATGGATACCTGGGAG
>JAPQRN010000025.1:19040777-19078154 GCA_037367275.1 Coranthus polyacanthus | reverse complement strand
ATGACGCTTTTAAACTGATGAGAAATCCCAAAATCAAAATCAGTGTTTCCTCAGGAGTCCTTTCTTGCTCAACAAAAATTCAAAATGCAACCTGTTTAAATATTTCTCCGGTCATTGTCTTCTTTATTTTATTTTAAATTATTTTTATTTTGTAATAAATGATGCACACTGTCATTGTCATTGTGTCATTGTCATTGTTGCTGTTTATTGATTCTACACATATGTATAGTTTATGTTAAAAAAATTGTTTTCAATTATGTTTTGTCTTGAGTTCATGTAGACTGAAAAAAGTTGATCAAAATCACGCATCGTCGATAACATCTAAACAAAAATCAAGGTTCAGTTTTCTGGCCATATTGCTTAATTCTACATTCTACGTCATACATGTTCTGTTTCATAAATATCATGGCCTGTCCTTATTTTTAAATGGCATATACAAATACAAATAGAAACTAGAAATTCCAAACAAGAAATCGTTGGAACGGTATGGAAAATGCAAAATAAGAAAAATGCAGCGGAATTGAAATGTACTTGTGTGTCTTTGACTTGTATTTCATTGTAGACAGTATGAGCACAACATATCTCATGTTTTATCTGGTCAACTTCATTTCCTTTGTAAATATATATGTCCATCCCTCACATTCAGGCTGCAATGCTTTCAAGAAAACGTTGGAACAGGAGTAACTAAGGTAAAATAATGAAAGAACAATATGATTTGAAACAGGTGATGTGAACAGGTGACTGTAACCATGATTCGGTACAAAAGCAGCATCAAGGAACGACGTAGTCCTTTCGGAGCAAAGATGGGGCAAGGATCAACAGTTTGTTATTGAAATGTTTTAGAGCAATGTTCTTCAAAGAAAGATAGGAAGGGGTTTGGATATTTCCCCCACTACGCTGCAGAATTATCTAAAAAATCTGAACGTTATCTCAGCGCATAAAGGACAAGGGTTCAAGCCTAAGCTGAAAACCGTGATCTCTGATCCCTCAGACGACGCCATATCTAGGACCATCATTCATCTATAGCTGATAGAACAACATGGGCTTGGGATTACTGTGCAAACCTTTGTTAAGCTCTACGATACGGAGTTTCAGCCACACTGACAGTAGCTATAATGACTCCTTGTATTCTACATAGACAGTCATGTTATGTTGCAGGCTAAACCTCTAATTAGCGTATGACTGGTCGACTCCAGCACATCGGACGCTTCACCTGCAAATGTCATGCTGCCAGAGTTGAGATGCCAGTGTGATCTTTCATTTTCAGTACAGCTGTTAACACTGACTGTCTTCGACTTGAAAGCTGAGTTCCGGCCTCAGAGGAAAAGTCAAATCAGTTTTCAATCGAACATGGACAGCGGTATGCCGACTCAGAGGCTGAGAGAAATATTTAATGCACTGCAAAAGAGCTTTTCTTTGTATTTGACAGTGAGGAAGAGACAGGATATTTGGACACACAGGAAGTGACATGGAACAAAGGTCACCCAGGGTGTTGTGCTTCAGAGGTTTGCATTAATCCATATGTACACTCAGAGTGTCAAAGCTATGGCGGAGTAATACGATGATACGATGAAGTACACGCACTTCTGTAAAACAAAAACAAAACAAAAGAGGCTGATCCAAGTCACAAAACAAAAAAAAACCCAATAATTCCCCTAGTAACAAGCCTGTTTTGAAAATGTAAAGAAAGCACAGATATTTGTCTTAAAATGTAGGGAGAGACACTTTTTTTGTTTTTTTTAAATTTGAGTGAAAGCAACACAAACAAACGAGGAGGACGGTGAATGTGACACAGAATGAGGTCATTCTGAAGATAATGACTCCATCAGTCAAAACAAAAAGAGCAGCTCATACCTAAAAGAGGGGCTACTTTTGTCACATGGATGTGATTTTGGACATGAAAAGTCTGACACGGACCAAAACACAGGACCGAATTATGCTGCAGGCATAATAAGGCATTCGTATTTTTTCACATGCTTAGTTGAAAATTTGCAGAAAGCTTCTAGATAAAAGGTTCTAAATCAAACATGAGCGCCATTTATTTGTAATTCCAAATGTAATAATAATCAGTTTACATATACTACTCATGGATTGATTTTTACAGAAAAATGCATTATGTCATGATATGTACTGTATCATTATCTGGATGTAAAGTGACTTACTTGATATGATGTTTTGGTCATGCCACACAGCCTTAGACTCAACCTTGTTTTTCACTCACTCACACATTTCTATTTTAATGCATCCCGCCGTCTACACCTTTATAAAAAAAAGTCTAACAAGTGTAGTTATTGCGGCCTATTGGTGGACTGAAATCAACACCTCTAATGGCAGAATATTAACAAGTATTAAACACCATCATTGTGGCGTATACTGACTCTCATGCATTAATTTGGACAAGCAGCAGATAATAGTGCAGTAGACGGTGGCTCCGACTGTGACCCCAGCCTCGACACACTGAGTCACTGCCCGATGTCTGTTTTTTAAATCAGTTTTTCAATATGTTGAGAATTTAGAATATTTATAACATTTTCCTTCACAGTAGAACATGTCTGTATGTGCTGCGACAAGCTGCAGTCTTTAAGCTTCCTTTTATCCCATGCTGTTTGGCAGGCTCCGATACTTGGCTAATAAGCACGAGCTACCACACTGACGCTTTGCAGCAGAGCGGGCTTCCTTCTATTGGAGAGACCTGCGAAGACAGATGGGAGATTTACAAATGCTGGAAGAGCAGGGAGCAGAGCTGGCAATGGCACACCTCAAAAGAGATTTCCATTTACTGCAGCCTTCTTGTCTTCATCAAGGTTTTGCGCTCATGGTGTCACTTTTCTGCCGCCAAAGTGAGCCGCGGGTAAGGTGAGAAAGACAGTGTCACAACAACTGCTTTGGTTAGAGCAGCTGTATCTGTGTGTGTCGCAATTAGTTGTCAGTTACTTTATCTTTTAGATTTTGTAAAAGTAAAGCACTCATACACACAGCTGTCACTGTTATGTGTCAAACTGATAGGGAAACTGAAATGAAATTGATGAATATTCATCGTCTGCCATCACTTCTCTCTTCAGTCGTCATCTCGTTTCGATTCAGATATGACTAGTCGCGTGAGGTTTGTGTTGCATTGTGGGCGGGTGTGTTTGTCAAGAGGTAGAAGGCAGTAATTCCGCAACTGAATAGCTTCCTAATCACACATTACTAATCTGGCCTCGCTCTCATGTCCCTGCAAACAGCCTCTCACGTTCGCCCGGCTTCCTCTTTTGTTTGCGAACCCGTCTATCGGCCTTGTGGATAATAACGCGGACCACTGCTCCGGTCACAATGAGGAAACAGATCCCAACTCAAATCTCATAACCTGACAGTAGCAACTCACTATTGATTTCTTTCATAAACCACGCTCGGCGTCTCTCTTTCCCTCTCCCGCTCTCTTTCTCTCGGTCTCGACCCGCCGTGCTCTCGTCAGCCGCGACCTGCGCCCACCCCACCCACTCCCCTAAAGAGTAATTACTCACTCTTTTATTTTCTCCTGTGTGGCACCGTATCAGACTACTCATCTCTGACAGCGGTGCAGCTCAAATTAAATTCCCCCATCTGATAATGAAAGTCATTAGGTCCCACTGGAGCCTTGTGGAAGGCCAAACAAAGCCCGATGGAGGCCCATGTAATAACCCCAGGAAGGGACAACACACAACTGAACAGAGAATAAAAAAGGCGGACACGGACTTTTGGATACACAGCTGATCCCTTTTTACTGATTACTCAAAGGCATCGCAGTTTTGACAAATAAAAATGAAAAAAAGAATCTGCAATACCTCGTTCCACAGCGTCCCCATAATACAACGCATGCAAAGGTGCAAAATGATATTATATCGATTTTCTTGAAGTATCTGAATCAGTATCTTTCACCGGGTTACTCTCGAATCCCTCTCTCTTGTTGAACCCATTTTCACCTGGCAGCGTGATCGATGACCACACCAGCACTCAAGCTGATCTGAATGTGCTTTTAAATTAGATGCCATTATGAATTTCCACCACTAAAGTTAGTTTAGCTGGCTCCCAACTCTTACACAAACACACTGCACTGTGACCTTTGACACTCTCTGATGGCTGGGCTATATTTCCGAGGCGCAGAAGCCAAAATAGGTCCTAATGAACTGAGCTGTGTTCACATCGTCATGTAACAAGATTGCGAATGCCACAGACTGTGGAGCAGGAGTGGATGTAGCCACTGTGACGTCATTGGATTGTGGACTGCTGTTTTGAAGCCTCGAGTCTGGCATTTCGGCCCTAACAAACTCGGGAACGACTGACCGTGGTTGGATGAGAGGCTGGAGCTGGGGAAGATACCGACACTCGTCAAGCTAACGGTGCCGCTAACTTCCTGAAAACGCACACTACACTGCTAACCAAGTAAGTTCAGGCACTTGCAAAATGTCAACAAATACATATGCTTCTGATAACAGTTTATAGCAGCACTTCATACAGTTATGTCAACTTTGCGTAATGTATGAACAAACTAATTAGCGCTAGCTGGCCTAATTAGCAGGTTAGCTGACAGACTATATAACGCAATACCGACTTGAGGCTAACACTCGTTCACATAGCTAAATTATGCTAACAGGCTGGGTTGTAACATTTTCAGTTGTGTAAAGTTAACGTGAAGCTAGTATTTTTGAATTTCACATTGACTTGCTCTTTGTAAATACACAGATAAATGACGAAGCTCCATGTGGTAATTGTTCCAAACACCCTTTGCTCAGACAGCTCTCTGTGAAAGGAGCTAAAGTCTGGAACTTGCTGCCTGGTCACATGGAATCTGCTGCAAATGTTTTATCACTTTCAAGAGCGCTACTACATCCTGGATCATTCAGCAACAAAATTGTACTCGTCTAATTTTTAAATGTACTGTGTTTTAAATGTGCAACTTTTTGCGTCCTGCTGTATTCAGTTTTGCTTGGCTTAATGATGTTTTGGTGCGCTTAGTTTATCTTAATATATACACTTTTTAGTTTCACAGTTTATGCGTGCATTGTAAGGCTGTCAGTATTAATGTGTTAATGTAATGATGCATTTAGAAGTAATTAATGGATTCAAATAAATTAACGGAAATAATGCATTTTGTTTACTTCCTGCGCCAGCTGACCTGTGGTCAGTGCTGAACAGTGTCAGCTGAAGGTCGTGCTAAGGTGTGGGTGTGTTCATCCGTGTTTTAGAGCTCAAAACGGCGTGAAACACTCCGACCATCGCCACGCTGCTCTCTCACTCTCACTCGTCTACAGTCTTATGCATCACATTAGGGGCAACGTACGTGATTCCACCTCCACGTACAGCTGTATAAGCAGTTGATACCAACATATGTGGAAGCAGGTCTGTATGATGGTCCCATGACAGCGATGGTTGGTCCCTGATCACGACCGGTCCGTCACGGTGTGTGACTGAATGACCAGTAGTTTGTATGGAGTCAAATAGAGAGAAAAGGTTTCATGATCTGAACTCTCAGCTCAGTTCTCTTTCATATTTGCTGGACTGTCATGGAAATTCATTTGACACTTGAACATTGTTAATTATCATTTAAGTTGTATGCTGTATGTTGTATGTACATGAAGCTTGAGTAACATCGTGTCGAAAATTCACGCAAATACAGTGCCTTTCTTGTGTGTCATGTTTGTAGATGGTGCTTTTACGAAAGTGAATATGTGCAGAAAATCTCATGTTTCTTGTAGGAAGAAATAGCAATCTAGACCTTTTCTAATTATCTCAGAAAAAAGTGACGTTGGTTTGATTCCCTGTCTAGCTGAATAAACAGGTCTAATGAATAAAAACAGCAGAAATAGCTGTGTCTGGTGTGTGTGCGCAAGTGTGTATGTGTGAACCAGGTGGGGGGTCCCTCTATTACAACACTCAAACCATCAGGTTCATTAGCCCAACAATTACACATTCATGAATTTGCAGTTAAAATGGCATTTGCAGAGCTGAGTGCACCAGCTCCTGTCAACCTTAAGTGCTGGGTAAAATACTTTTAATTGGTCTCAGTCTTTCGCCTGGTCGATTACGAGGGCTGGCTTTCTGGGAGCACGGCTCAAACATGGGGGCTTAAAAGCCTCCAAGATGGTGGGCTGGCAGAAGCAGAATGAAGGAGATGCTCCAGAGGGAAAGGTCACGGTAATCACCATAAAGGGCAGAATGCAAAATAATTAAAGGGAGAATAATTGGCTGTGAGTTGTTTATGTGCATCTGTGTGTGTGTAATGGTAGCAAAAGAGGCATGTGCGCATACCAACATAATGAGAAGATAGAGAGGTGGTCAGCGTGCTTTTCAGTGCTGGTGCTGATCCAGATGAATTTACAGCTCTGTTTACATGCTGCAATGAAAATCCTTTGAAATCATTATTCAATAGCTGAATCTTGAAAGCATGATACCATTTAGTCTGTAATAAATCCCACTTGGAGACACTAATATCTGAACATCTTGAGTCGACAGAAGTGAAGTCTGATCTCCCCAAGCTCAGCAGAAAAATGAAAATACAGGTCAATTTTTGGTGCAGATTAAAACGATCAATGTTTATGTACCTCTTTGCGGTCATGTGGTGACCTCTTACGGGGAAAGAAAAAGTACAACGCCGGTCAGGTGACGTCATTAAAATCATTAGATTTCAATCATCATTAAAATCTGGAAGGATGGATATGTGGAAAAACCATCTCTGTGGACTTAAAGGTGACTTCAGTGTGTGATATTTAGTGACATCTAGTGGTGAAGTTGCAGATGGCCACAAAAAAAAGTTTTTGTTCAAGGGGAGATTAACTCAACATTCAAACATAGCAGTAGATGGTAATGCATGGTAACACTGGATGTCTCCCACTATAAGGGCCTGTGTCCACAGGCAGCGTTTTTTGCACTGGCAGCATCTATTTTCCACTCGAATCCTATGAAGTTCAGCGTTTTTAGTGCTCAGCACCCTCAGCACACGGCGTTTTTTTGGCGCTGCGTTCACAGCGCTTTGAGTTGAAAACAGTTCAACTTTTGGAACAGCGCCGCGCTCGTCAGTGTCACTTCTCTTTCACCAACCAATCAAAATAAAGAAGGGGCGGGACTTACAATATCACCACTGTCAACAGTGATGGAGGAGAAACTCACTGACAATGTGGTTATTTATGATCTAATACTGAAGGATTACTGTGATCTTATGAAAACACTGAATGTCCTCAACATCCTTTAGGTTTTGGAAACTTTTACTGTGTGAACAGGGCATTTTTACAAGTCGCTCTGACGCAGCCTTGGACTAAAACACATCTCCGATTCAATCACATGGCCTGTTACTACTAGGTGAGTATTTCTGTAAACAATTAACTTACAAGTTCCTCGTCTGTCGGGATGTCATTAAATTTAAAAACCACTCTCCAAGATAAGGCTGTGCTCTGCGTGGTTCTATGAACACTGACTGCCCGTTCATGTTGATGGTTGACGAGGCATATTGATTGTTAGACTGATAACAAATCTCCGAAATCACCGGAGCATATTTTTAATTAGACACTATCTTAATAAATCAACCACATATTTGAAGTATAAACAACCACATTCTTGCCTGAAAAAAATCTTAAAACAACTTCCTGTGAACCAACAACAGTAGTATTTCAAATATTATAACTTACAGTAGCCAGTAATGATCAAGAAGTAACGCAGAGGTGACCTTACTGGTAACCACAGCAACAATAATCAGGTCGTGGGCTCTTCCAGCGTAAAAAATGCTGCCTGTGGACACAGGAGGAGGTCTGTTTTGAGCTGCTGTAGAAACATGGCGGTGCAACATGGAGGATTTTGTGACGTTTGTGAAGTATGAAAAACCAAATGATTCTCATTTTCATGTTATTAATGAAAACATAATTATGAATATTATTATCAGTTTCTGCAATTAGATCCCCCTTAAAAGTGTTTTTGTCCCACTTTCAACCAAATGTAATTGTTTTTGTAGCGTTCATCGTGTAGCTTTCTTATTTCAACTCTTACCGTGGTCTTTTCCTAACCCCACCAGGACCAGGGTTGTTTTTGTGCCTAAACCTAATGAAAACTAAAAGCTGCAGGAGCCAGACCACTTGAATTACAATATGCAGAGAGGTAATTATGGCATTTTCGCCCATGGACACCAAAAAGATATTTCACACTGAAGTTTTAACTGTGACTCTGTAACAGCCTAAATATATTTATGTAGTATTTTTAATACTACATAAATACTTAATCAGCGGTCTTGTGTGTCAGCAAATTTCATGCATATATGTTGTTTTGGGAGTGGTTGGTAATTGATCTATTCTGTCATTTAGGCATGAGGGTTCAAAAATAGTGAATCAATTAAAAGAAAATATTATTTGCTTAATCTTTGTACTTGTTACTCACACAGTGATGCAGGTTTATGTTTAAGATGTCCTTTAATGTCACACGAATCTGTTATTATAAACTTTTGAATGAGTAGGGTTGCCTCTTATCTCCTAATGCTTAATGCTTTAAAAAGGAATGAGCAACTTTGTTTACTCCCCTCTCTTATCCTCTTTAATGTGCTGTGAATCCCAAATAACTTCAAACAGCTCTTTTATGACTAAACACACTGACAGAGTCGACAAAGCATAACAAGAGGCAACCAAATTAGCATTTTTGGCACTGGGAGCATCCACAGCTATATTAAAAATTTATTTTCTTTTGCTTCTGTTTTCAGCTCCAAAGTCGTTTAAATATTTGTAGAGGTAGGAAATACAAAAAAAAAATAAAAATATATATCACATTCAGTGTAACTCACCAATGTATCCTTTAGGATTTTTAAGGGCGCTTCTGTCCTCATAAAACATTTGCAAAGCCCGTGTTTTAAATCCTGGATTTTTTTTTACATCCAGGTTCATGAGCTTGCAGTCTTCTTCCTCGCCTTCGTTGAGATACTGTTGCATAATTTGGCGGGTTACGGTCACCTATAGATCAGTGGAATAGTGCGCCGCCGTTAGTAGGACTGTATGTCACGTCATGTGCATACATGTGCATGCTTTTCCATAGTGTTCTTATTTAACAGACTGGAGCTTCCAAATGAAGTCCCACAATAGTGTGTACACACATACAAGTCATAGGAGCATTGCACATAACTGTTAATTTTGCTGCAGATGGATCTTTTACCTGTGCAGTTAAAAAATGTCCTATCTGTTTGTCTAATTAAATCGACAGTGAGTAATTTCTGCTGCTAGCGGTCTCTATCAAAACAGTAACAAAAGACAGATTGATGTTACAAAAGTGGTTTTGCTTTCTATACCTAATCTCCCCATTCATGACACCTTTATGGGGGGTGAATTTTTTAATAACTTACCCGAAATAAACAAAATCAAAATTATGTAAGATACGTAATCAGACAGAAACGACAGAAATGACAAAACAAGACAAAAACAACATAAGACAAAATGACTGCCTGGTCTGCTGTGTCTGATCTCAGCTGCTGAGTTGAACATTTGGAGCTTCTGTTTATTGAATAAAACATGTTTTTTCGTATCAGACAGCTCTACTTTAGCGGTGACTGAGAAGTTGCATTAACAAGACCATCGTCAGATTCTGTCATGAAGTTTACTGGTACTTAATTGCAATACTCTGCCTGTTAGCATAGCTTAGCAACATTAGCTAATGCTAGAATTAATTCGTATTGGATTAAATAGTCTGTCAGCTAGCATGCTAATGAGCCTAGCTAGACATTGCTGTTATAGTTTCATCCCGAAGCTCCACCCTCTTTCCCAAATATGGTTGCTTCTGTTTCTAAAAAAAAACAAAAACAAGATGGTGACGTCCAAGATGCCAAACTTAACACTTCAGAACGGCAGTCCACAAACCAATGGGTATATAGTCAGTCACGTATTAAAGTTTTATTCACATTATTTAGGGTTAGGGATGTATATTCACATTATGTAACTTATGAAAGAATAGTAATGCTAGCTAACGTAATGCAAAATGCTAACTTAACATTACGTTGCTGTACACATTAGCTTGGTGGCTAGCTCTGTTGGATTACTGTGCTACAAGATTATATACAAATAAGAAAAAAATATGCAATGTGGCTGAAATACTGCTGTATATCCAAGTATTATTAGGTGACATTGTATGATTTACACCTACCCTTCTCCAGTAGGGCATATGTAACTGTTTTGTTGTTGTTTACTGTGTTTCCACATAAAGCACACGTGACACCATTGACAGGCAACCGAATGAAACAGCCCGTGAATAGAACCACAAATTCCCTGAATTTGAACATTTTTGGAAACATTTGATAGAATGTAAGTATGCAAGTCAACAAAATACAGAGCATAGGCTTGGTCATTTTTAGACACATTTAATGCAGAAATGCCACATATTATATCTTTATACTATCAATTAATATTCAAAATAATGACTCTGGTACAATTAAACTACTCATAGGAATTGCCTCATCAAACCATCAAACACTTCACTGTATTTATTTCGTTTATTATCCATTCTGTGTTATTATATTTAGAAACTTTTGGTTCCATAGTAATTCTTCTACACCCTGTTGTTCTAATTTCACTCACTGATGTCTGTTTCAATGCAGCCTTATAAAAACAAGTCATAGCTGCATTCGCTGGTCAACACAGCAAAAAACATGTTTGGCAGTTTGTCTTTGGTTGTTTTCATTTAGTTAGAGACTCAAGCTGGAGTGAATTGTCAGCCGACTTTATCTGACACACACAGGCGGCATTTGAGAAAGAAAGTGTGACAGTCGATCCGCTCATTACCAGTAAACAGAGGACGCATCATGAGGGTGTTCTGCAGTGCAGCAGTGACACTTACTGTAGATTGTGAGCAGCACTGACACATCATCATTTCATTTGCCCTCACATAGAGCCACCGTGCAGAAGATTTGGCTGTAAACACGGGCTAACCAGCATTATGAGATGAGAATCAGAGGCATGCTAATGGTCGAGCGCAATCGATGGCCGTGTGGCATTTAGTCAATACCTAACAATGGAACACGTTGAAAACGAAATGCCATCGGAGCACAGCGATGGAGTTAATTGTCGGATACTTCTCTCCTGCTGTACTTTTAGGGCCTAATTAGTTTTAGGTGTCTGGACAGGGATAGGTGGCTGAATCAATGCTGACCAATGAAAAGGAAGGAAATAAACACCATGCTGTTTTTTTTTTTTCCCCTTTTCGTTTTGTTTTTTTCCCCTTTAGTGATTTTATCGATTTAGACACTCAGAACGGCAAGTAATCTGTCTGTACTGGTTATAATGACTGCTTATGTTTTGTTTTCTGCTTTTGTTTCTCACCTGTTTGGTCGATAGTTGCTCTGAATAATGACATACACATTTCCTATTCATAAACTAAAATGAAACAAGGGACGCTGCGCCGTTTGATTTTAGCCGACACTGACGGGACCATTTCACACCGCCATGGCTGTAGTGATTCACATCTGTTGTCACAATGGGTGGCACTTACAGATAATGTCTATAATCAGCCTATTTAATGCTTTCAACAGAGTGGCAGATATGAAACAGATGGCAAAACTGCGGGCGTACTCTAAACACAACAGGCTTCATGTTATTCAGCAGTTGGTGGAAGACAACTGTATGTGTACACTTTGTCTTATAGAGGCTGTGGAAGCATGTGCAGGGTCAGGAGGCTAAGGGAAGGCACACTGAAGATCTACACTCCAATAAATCATTCTTTACAAGAATAGCGAACTAACCAACCATGTAAAGACCTCGTCTGAATTCACACTAGAAATGCAAGTGTCCACACACTATAACCTTGCGCTTTTTTGCCAGGATAAAGAAACCCCCCACCACCACCTCCCGGCCAGGATTCAGCCTAGATTTGCTCAAACCCCCGCGGTGACTCATGTTTACAGCCCCCGCGCACATGGTAAAAACACAATCACACACTCCATCCTCAGCAAAGCAGATGTTTGCCGCACATTTGAAATGTCTTTACAGGGGCAGGACAAAAGCCGTTACAGGGATAAGTGCACATCGTATGACAACTGTTAGGACTGGGTGATGAAACAATAATAATATTAAAATATCATTATTGTAAAGTACATTTTTCTTTTGTCATTAGGGTTTAATTTGTCTATATTTTCAGCTAAAACACTTGGAAAATGTTTCTGTGTTTTGATCTCGTTGAAGAAAATAACGACCTTTATCGTTATAATTAACAGTATTGACTGATGTGAACATTTTTATCATGATAACAGTTTGGGCCGTATCACCTGGCTTTAATTACAGTCATGTTCGGAGGAAATGCTGCGGTCATCAGTTTGTCAAATGAAGAGGACCTTTGGGAGCTGACAGACACAGAGGAAAGGTTCTCCTCAGACACTCGTTGGGAGATTATGGCTGCAATCAAAGCCTCTGATGGAGGTTGAAATAAAGTGGCCATTTAAAACCACACATGCACACCATTCAGGCATTCGCTGTACATGAAAGCTTTAGCCATGAACGTTATTGTGTGTCTGTGTGATTTCTTTTGTGGCTTTTTTTTCTCATTTAGCAGCTTAACACGGAACATAATATATGTCAGAGCTATACTTAATACTTTTGTCATACATGTAAGTGCTCTGCTTTGCTATTATAGCCTAATGTATGCCTATCCAATCAGTGCAAACAGCAGTTAGTGCATGTGGTGTACACTCTAATAGTGCTGTAAGCGCTTTTCCTCAGGTCGGAGGATATGGTCCTCAGAAAAAACAGGCAACCTGTCATTGAATACGTCCTTTAAGTTGATGAGCCGTCATTTACAATGCATCCGAGATGGCCTTGCAGCGGCAGTCCCATTCAGCTCCAAGCCCAGCGCCATTCATGCTTGGGAGACTGACAAAAAAAGTACTATTCTAATTAACACCCCCAGTGACCCGAAAATAAACATTTATTTTCCCATCTTCTGCGAGCAGCGGAGGATTTTTGACGTTGTCCTTTGATAGCTTGTGATTTCCATTTTCATCTGGCTTTTTTTCTTCCCCATGTCTCAACCTGTAATTTATGCATCAAATTCATGCATAATTAATTTTGAATTTACCACTGTATAAGTATTAAAACACCAAAACAAATTCTGTGATAATGGAGGTGTTTGAGGTCTCCCTCATTTCAAATTATTACCTTCCCCTTCCTCGCCTTCTCTCCGTCTTTGAGCTGGAACGAAGAATAAAATAGATGAAAATGAAAGTGACAACAGAATGCTATCACAATGACAAGAGTCAGGTGTAAGAATTTAAGACGAGACAGAAAACGATAATAATACACACAACAATACCCCATTAAAGGTCTCCTCTGACATGTTTAATCAAAATAATACCTTGATTTACATTAGAATTTGCCTGATATGGGTGTCCTGCAAAATACTTCAATAGAGTAATCACATTTTCTTCAAACTTTCTCGCTCATTTTATTCCAAAACACAAACTGTCATGACTTGACAAAATTATGCTCATGTCTTCCCGAGATTTAAGTATGTCTTCTGCATAAACAGTTTTTTTTTTTTAAAGGTTCAATATGTAAGATCTGTGCATGCTCATGTGCGTACGTGACGTTTATGTTGTGCCTACCCTAACCCTAACCTGGCCCTTTGTCGACGTTGGCCATCACCATTTCTAAGAGTCGCTAGTGTTTCACACTGTCACAGCTGTAGAGGAGCAGAAGAGGCACTGAAGGTGGACCCAAGTCCTCTACATAGGAATCATTATACAGGCTGTTTTGATGGATGTACGCAACCAAGACGGAGTTTAGATTTGAACGACCAGCTCCCCGATTCCATTGCAAACTTCACATAAGCACACGAGGACATATTGAAGCTTTAAAGATCAACTTGCACGTTTTCATTGAAATTTTTGTCTCAGAGGTAAAAGCACGACTTATGAAGAATGAGCAGGCGGCTGCTGTAACCGGAGGAGTGATGTAGAGACTGATGTTTCTCACAGTGAGCTGTTCTGATGAAAAACATTACATATGAAACAAGATCTGTAGGTTTATTCAGATGCGTCCACTATCCTTGCCTCATAATCTGTTCGTGCAGTTCTCTCAATTATTAGCCAAAAACATGCCTCGTCAGGTCACGGCGACCTTGACCTTTGGCCAAAATCGTTGTTAAAAATGCTGTCTTTTTTTTCCTCTGGGTGTTTTGTCTTGATGCTTTGGAATTGGAATTATTTTCTATGTTATGTATATCCGTTTAACATTGCATGAACGCAGATAAATCAAACCTGCAAGCTGCACTGTAAGAGGAGCAACAAAAAGCAAAAGGGTTTCACTCACACACAAAACCGATGCGAAAAGAGCTGTGGAACCCTTTAAACTCCGGCTGTGAATCATAAATAGCTGCAACATATTGTGATACGGTGACACGTAAGCGACACATTTAAATCTGTCACAGGGAACATGTTTATTTGTGTATACAGTAAATACCAACAGATTTTAAAGGCGGGTTGATGGATTACGGTATGAGACAGTGTGACAGTCACTAAGTGTGTCGACGCTCAGCACAAATCTAAATCCACAGGACTCCAGGTGAAGGCTTTAATCACGCTATATCTGGTTATAGCGGCGTTACAGCCTGAGAGGACAGAAATATTACGAGTGCTGCTAAATTGCCATTAGGACAATCCCTGTCTCACTTTCATGGATTAAATAGTCCCTCTACAGTATATCCTGTCTCTGCTCCAACTGCATTTCCTATTCATGACAGATATGGGCCTAATAGGTGAAACTAATAACATGCCATTTGACCGCTGCTTTGAACCAAATTGCCACGCAGCATCATGAGTGTGTATATTTTGAGCCAGAGTGCAAAATGAACCCCTAATCTGTGTAGTTTGCGCTACTGTGCGCCTTTCTTTTAGTTGTGCTGTGGGGTTTTGGGGCCTGCGTTTGAACGTGATTAAAAGTTTGAGATATTCGCTGACCTTGCTGTACAATCCACTACTACTACCACTATCTATGCTTTTCAATAAAACGAAGTGTAAAGTCCATCTGATATGGCTGGTTTCGTGATAATATTACATATAAGATGCATAAATTCACTTGTTTTAATGATTTATAGATAAGGCCTGCTGTGAACTGGGTCTCAATGGTTTATCAGTTTGGTGGGAAGTCGGTCCCCGGAAAAAGAAAAAAACCCGTGTCGACTATTTGGCAGTGACTGAATGAGTGAATGAATGAAAGGTTGGGTCACCTGAGATAGTGAGTATTTGGAGCAGTTTCATACTGTGTTGTACCACAGAGGAAAAAAGCAAAACATTTGTGTTGTAATGTGAAACCAAAGGGAACCGTGATCTCCTGGTGTATGAGTGATACGTGGATGATATCTTCAAGAAGTGCAGTGAAAATACTGGATAAATGTATATTTCATGGCCTGCGTGAAAGGTTTAACATGCAGACACACTAACTTTGTCCTCCTCACATAATGTAACATGGTATATAACGCTTAATGCATAAAGTATGAAGTTTTTAATATTCCATGCAGGCCAAGAAAATGGCATCTGATGAGGAAAAAGTAAATAACTTGTACTTAAATTAACGCAGTCATGTGTCAACACAGCAATTAACAAGGCCCTCGCCACCTATAGCTTTAATGGAGTGAGAGATTCATCAGGCGTATTAAAGCTTAAGACTTCCACACCAGGGCCGAGGCTGTGTGTCAATCAATGCTCTCTCTCTCTCTCTCTCTCTCTCTGTGCTACTGTTTTCTCCGCTTGGCTAACGCCTGCCATCAGACCTTTAATGTCATAACTTCAAATTTTTATGAGACATACACTGAGTCAATACCACTGTTCTCCACCTGAACTGTTGTTGGTGGTTGTGGGAGTGGTTCACAAGGGTTTATCTGCACCTTCAAAACGTGTCTTTCTTCTTGTCTGGTGCAGTGGTCGGCAAAAGAAACACTGTACGGCAAGAGAGAACTGGATGAGAGTTCAGGGTAGAGTCTGGATTTTTGTGTGGATTTTCCAAAAAAAAAACAAAAAAAAACTGAACTGAACTTTGAAAGCTTGAAATCTAATGGAAGAATTGTGGGGGGAAACCTGAGTTTGAAGGCTTTCATAATTTTTTCATACACTGAACTCAAATTTCTAAAGTCTGCTGTCCCTGAACACAGCGGTGCATTGCTTAGCTTCTGTCTGCTTCTCCACACAGGAGGTTTACTGACCACCATCTACTGCAAGTAATACCAGGGTTTAACAATAAAGGAGTTATTGAGAAAGTAATATACACATTGTTGTTTTCTGGAGCTGATGGTGGAAGAAGCTCGAGGGCGATCGATGTCGCTCTCATCTCTGTTGAGGGTTGCATGGTACTACACAGCGAACTGCGTGAAAATGGCAGTGGGCGAAAACGCACATGAGCTGAAGCGCAGACGAGAATTTTGGTTATATCCTGGAAAAAACGAGATTACTTGTGTAGGTTTTTGGAGGATTTGGGTGGAAAACTAATTATTGCACAGTTTGCTGCAAGTTTGAGAGCAAGGTAGATAAAATGGGGTAGTTTTTCAAAGGCAAATTTCAGAAAAATGTCACATTTTGAAAGCCATAAGAACAGCCGACGAGACCTCACTTGTGTGCCAGCTAAAAAGGCTGCCTGAGTTGACAACTGCTGAGAAACTGTAGTCTTTGTTCTTATTTCATAACTGGTAACAAAACAATTTCTTTGAGCAAGTGGAATGAAAACGTTAATGTTGAATCCCGACTGGACTGGACGTACCTCAGACAACTTAATAAATCCAGAATAAACAGATATTATTCTGCTTGGACACAGTCAGACATCACCGAGAACCGTACATCTTGTTCACGTCAGTCATTGAAAGAGGTTGTTGTATTTGGCAACATGTCATTGGACTGTACCTCTGCAGAGTGAAAACAATAGGTTAAAAAAAAACACGTTTTTTTAGACCTTCTGTTTTCAGACCAAGAGCTGCAACATGACTTTGCACGTTCGCTTTTGTGTGGGCAGATCTCTGGAAAAAAAAGTATTGTAAACTCACCTCCTTTTTTCAAGTTTCACATGTCCACAGAATATGCAGTTTTAAGTTTCAGCTCAAAATCCAGTGCAGCTGGTTCCTTGTACCATCCCTGTATCCTCCTGGTTTTCTCCACATGAGCTCTTTCAGTGTCTGGTTGCTTTAAATGCAAATGAGCTGCTGCTGCAAAACATCTGCAAAAGGAATAATAAAAAAAATAAAAAAAAGCGCTTTCAAATTTCAACATTTCACAGCTTTTTTCCCCAACATATGGGCGTCAGTTTTGGGATCACCTTTTTACAAGGTTTAACACCTGGGAAAATAAACTAATACAGCAGGAGAACAGTGAGGATTTTCAAAGTGAAAACACGTTGCAGAGACACTCCAAAAAGTGTTGCGCTTATGAAGAAGAACTGAAGAAGAAGAAGTCTGAAGAAGGCTGTTTTTGCACCGGTATGTGTGGGTTATAACCCGAGTTTATTTCAACAAGCAGAGCCGATGTTTTTAATTGCATCATAAAATAGTAATTTCTAAAAAAGGTTTTTAAATTCGTGAGTGCCTTCGACCCGTTCTCTTTTTGAACATTGTGAAAGAAAAGAGGGAAATTCATCACGCTTGATTGAATTTCCACGGGCTCTGGATTTTGAATTTTTTTTTCTTTTCTGATAAAATAATGTTTGCAGAAGTGTTTTTTCAACTTTCAAAAACATTATGCCGGCCTTCAAAGGTTTCAATCTTTCAAAAGATTTTTTTAATAGATTTTAAGCTTTCAAACAGACTTTTCAGACGTTTCACAGCTTGTTTTTTTTTCAGTTTTGACTTATGTCATGCTATTTATCTCATGTATCTGAAATATGTGATGCATCGCAGGGCTGTACTGAAAAAATCTAAATTAGACTTCACTCAGTGCTAGAATAGTTACAGTGGTTCCTCAGACAAACAGACACAGATGTTTTTGTTCCGTCCGGACAGCAGTGATATTACCAGTAAAGGTTTCTTTTGTTTTTACCTTATAATCATTCTTCAAAACAATAAATGAATTTGCTGGTGGACAATTTAAGGATATGACACAACGTCAGCTAGTGAACAGATAAATGTCACAATGCTTGTCGAGAGCGATGCTGCTCGACTCTTGGGCGATTGTTTAAAACAGCAGGTGCAAAGTTATCCCATAATATCAAAAATAGATGATGTAAATTCCACTGGGAATTTTGAGAAGGAGAAAATCACCAACATGCTCTTTCTGGAAACAATCAAATTCCCGACCTCCTGTTGTAATAATTACCAATTATCAGCCATCCACTTTTTTTTTTTTACCATCCCAGACTGGAGAGAGGTTTACGGTTCTGGCGTTCTTTAATAAAATAAAATATTTCATAACACAATAGACCAAATGTTGTGAAAACTTAAATAGCCATGAACATCCATAGCCGCCCACAGAAAGCATCTGCAGTGCTGGCGTCGATATAAGAGTCAAACTCTGCTCGCGGCTCCATCACTCCTTAGAGAAAGATTCATGTGTGGTGTTTGTACTATGCTTTTTGTTTTATTTTAAAGCACTTTCATTGTTCCTGAAGATGACGCAAATAGCCAACTAGTCTTTCAGCAAAGATTCATGTAAAGTTGGGGGGAAAAAACAGAGTAAAAAGAAAAGAATAAAAGGGTTCGTTTGGAGGAGAGAGATAAGCATAGAGAGGGAGACAGTGAAGAAGCGCTCATAGCTTCAGCAGGCAGATGGAAGTCTGGAGTCAGGCTCACTTGTAATACAACTGTTTTTATTGTGGCCTTTGACTGCCACGAAGATGAAACGACAGAGGTCAACTTGTATTAGACGGGAGAGAGAAAATGCGAGGGAAGTGTCGGCAGATTTCCCGCAACAATATCTCAGGGAAAGTGCTGACAGGACCGAGCCGGCGGAATGAAAGATCAGGGCTTTTTTACACGGACCTTTATTATTGTAATGAGCCAGAATGGACAAGGGGCGAGCTTTGCAGGACGGTGTGGTAATGTGCATGTTCGCAGCAGGTATGGAAAGATAGAGGAGCAAGCAGGAAGGGAGGGAGGGAAGGGAGGGAAGGGGGGGGGGGGTGTATTTTGATTTCTTCGTTCAGCGTTTCATTACTTTCTATTTCCTATAAATACAAGCATCTCCAGAGTCAGCAAACAGCGCTCGGTAAATGGAAATGAGAGTCCCGCCATGCTTTGCCTGGCATCAGCGTGGTGCATTTAGTCGTGCACACAAACTGCCATCACGGACAGCGGGAGCCGTTTTTTCGGCCAGCGTTTCGCTAAAGCAGCGGGGGTGTTTGTCATTTGTTTGGTGAGATTACATGGTGGGTGAACTCGTTTAGTAGGTTTTATTCTTTGTTTCACGGCGGATGGGTGGGTAATGTTTGGAGGGAAATGAAGGGGGAAGAAGAACTGTGAGAAATAAATACAAAAGTAAACAGCAAAGATGAAAGACAGGCTCCGAAGCGCAAGAATCACTGTGTGTACTTTGGCAAAGTTGCCCCATACTGCCAGTGCCTACTGTATGGAAAATGAAGCTCGCATTACAGTATATCAGGAATTCAAAAATGAGGTACAGATATGTGTCATTAATATTCAACCTTGACAAATAAACTAATTGAAATACAGACCCTGTAAAGATGCCAGAGAGAAAATCATGTCATTTTAAAAGAATGTCTCTTCATTAGGACACAAAAAAAAATGATAATGAATAAATAAAGCAAACACCGAAGCTTATTTTCCACATGACAAATCCCTTCCGAGTGAATGAAATGAGCTTTGAAAACTGTTTTGAAGGAAAAGGAGCAGACTAAAAACGAGCACAGAAGATTCATAATTAGGGGGCGAAAAAAAAAAAAAAAAAAAGCTTCAAATGTCGGTTCCGCTAGCTTAGACTTCTCCCTCCACCACGTCATGCAATCTGCCTTTCTAATTCCCCAAAGCCCCCCAGGCCAATTTTCTGCTATGCTAGCACTATCCTTCCAAGGAATTGCTTATGTTAATATAGCGGATAAAATACTCTCAGCAATTAAACAATTAATGTGTCTGAAATGTACTGTTGTTTACTGAGTTTGATACATTGACTCGTAAACTAAGTCAGAGATGGAGTAACCTTTTTTTTTTTTTTTTGGAAGAATCTGTGATTGGGTCAAATCGTCCATTACTTAAATGATAAAAGACTATACCGAGACAATGGGATGACGGAAACACACGGCACATGTTGTAAAACTGGTTTGAAAATCAGTTTTTAATCAGGCATCCTTCTTATTCGTAAGTTGCTTTCTAATAGCTTAGATCTAATGTTGTATTGATATGCTCCAACATGAAGCAAATGCGGAAGTATCTTAAAGTTGTAATACTGCTGACTGCCACTAGATGCTGCTCCCAAAAGCCCTGGCTCCCATAGATTTACATTGAACTTCTCTCTAAAAATGAAAAATTCCAGGACTCACTCCAGTCTCATCCGTTTTATTTGGAAACTCTAATAAGTGATCTGGTCCATCTTTACATTTTTCCTCTGTTAATAAGAGCTCAGGTCAAGGCTTCGATGTCTGCCGTGTTGGGCTTTGATTGACAGGTCGGAACGACAACTCACTCACCTGCTGAGTTTCTGAGCTTCTGTTTCTTCAATAAAACAGATAGACAGACAACTCCACTGTAGTTGTGATTAATAGGTTACACTAACAAAACAGTAAAATGACTTTGTTACACAATGCTTAGTGAACTTTACCGTTTCACAGAGTCAGTAAGCTAGTGTTTATCAATAGCTCACCCATGACCCGTCGCAGATGGCTCTGAGCCCTCGCACTCCCATAGCTCCGCCCCCTTTGTCCAAATACGGTCACTTCCGGTTCCAAAAAAAGCCAACATGGCAACGACCAAAACACAACCTACTAGTTTCAAAACAGCAGTTCAGAAACAGATGGGTGACGTCACGGATCCTCTGTCCACTAATTATATACAGTCTATGGGGAATACCCACAATTCATAGCATTGTGATGGTAAAACTTAAAGAAAAAGTGGTGTGCCAAATTTAAAAAGAAACCCTAATAAAAATGTAAGATGATTTATAAAAGCACATGGAATCAGACGAATGCAAAAATGGTCACATACGACAAACACCAAACAGCAGAATATTCCAGAAATATACAGATAGGACATTCGAAACAATTAAAACAAAAAAATGTTTTTTCAACGTCAAAACATGCATTAGTAAAATTAAGAAAAAAACCAACAAAATATTGAATTATTTTACATGGGTTTGACAATGTAAGTGAACTAAACCCCAAAGGAAAATGTATATAGTGATAATAATTATTGAGATATAAAATTTTGTCATTATAGTTACCATGATTATTTTATTGCCCAGCATTTAGAACCTAATTGAAGGAAATAAACTTACAGACCCCAGTACAACTTTACAAAACAAGCTGCCTGTGAGCTTTAGGTACACATTTCTTGACATTAATTTAACCTTTAGTGCCAACTTAAAATCCTACAGAATCCTCCTTTTTATTTATTTGATTAAACATAAAGAAAAAAGGACTGAATATTCTGGCCTGTTTTCGGCTTATCTTATTCCGACAATCTAAGTAATATTTTTCTATCTGAGCTGCGTGTCACGTATGATCTTGATCAAGTCCATATGCAAATGATTATCTACCATATGTTATCAAGGCGTCGTGTTGATTGGTAACACACTGCGTTTGCACTTTGTTTTTCATGTGCCTCTATGCATCTCTGACCACCTACAGAGGTGCTTTGAATGATTACATCTTCAATATGTCTGGGGCGCATTTACACCTTATTCTTATGCATTTTTGCATAAAATTTCCTGATTACTTTGAATCACCGCCAGGAGCACACTGAGTTTAAAATGAAATTGTAATATTTGTAAAAGTCAAGGCTTCTTATTAACGCAACAACAAAGCATGGGTGTAGCATATGAAACAGCCAAGTCAGAGATAGATTGATGGGGGAAGAGAGGGGAGTGTGGATGAAAGACTGGAGGATGACAGACAGACAGAGAGAGAGAGACTGTTGCTCATCATAATATAACCCAGCCTGAGCTGAGGGAAGAGATGGAAAATTACAGAGGCTCCTAAGTGCACTTTTTGATGCTGAAAGAGCAGGTAAGGCTCTTTGAAACCAGCCCATCAGTGCTTTTCTCATGGTATATTGCCGGGCTATGCAGGCATGGGTAAATAACACCTGCAGCACTCAGTCAGAGTGACCCAACATACAAACACGCCTCAACATTAGACCGCTACTGTATGGTCTATGTGTGTGTCTGCTTTACAAGGACAAAGTGCCTCTTTCTTTACCACTATATCAAACTCAAACGCTACGTTGACCTTTTTTTCTTCCGATGCTGGTCCTCCCCCAAACTATTTCAACTTGTGTGAATTTGACTTTTTCTGCAGTCACTAGTCGGACTGTGCTCTCGACCTCTTTCTGACCTCCGCTTTATTTTTCCTACATCCCTGCTTCCCTCATTCTTTTTCATTACCTGAGCCTTTTTCACCTGCATGTAGCGATGCGATCAGAAAGTTGCAGTTCGTACAGGTCCATAAAACATGTCAACACATCCTCAGACCTAAATGTCACAATAGGTTGATTGGCAGTCACTCCAGAAATGACATATATACACACATTTTGTAGGTAGGTTATCAGGAGTAAAGATGGGTCGAGGATCACCACTTTGTTAACAAATGTGTGAGGAAATTCTTGTAATGTTTAAAATCAGTGATCCTTAAAGAATGATAGGACAGGGTTTGGATATTTCAGCCTCTACGGTACAGAACCGAACTAAAAGATTCAAGGAATCTGAATGTATTTAAGTGTGTAAAGGGCAAGGGTTCAAGCCTAAGCTGAACATCATGATCTCTGATCCCTCAGACGGCAGGACATCAAGAACCGTGAGCTAATCCATGTGGTTCTAATGCTGATAGAACCACATGGATCAGGATTAATGTGCCAAACCTTTGTCAACCTCTACAATATGGAGTTACATCCACAAATGCCATCACCTGTTTCAAATCACATTGTTATTTCATTATTTGAACTCATTATTAGTCCTAAATTGCCCCTGTTCAAATTTGTGGCAAACGTCGTGCAGACTGAATGTGAAGAATGGATGTATATTTACTAATGAAATGAAGCTGAAGCTAAAATATGTTGTGTTCATACGAAATGCAAGTCAAAGCAGATTTTAATATCACTCCATTCTTTTTTAATTTGTGTTTTCCATACTGTTCCAACTTTTTCTTATTTGGGGTTGTAGGACATTGCGGTCGCCAGTCCTTTAACTGTGTCAACAGCTTTGTTGAAGAAGATTGTGACTCTGCTTGGCGTCGTAAAAGTGTCTCCCTGTGGCTCCACACTGCTCATGTTATCATATGTAAGTGTGTAAAGTATGTTAAAACCAATTTTGCCACAAGTCCGACCACTTTGGTTAAGTGTCTACTGTGTTTTTTCAGCCTATACATCTGATTTGGTATATTAGTGTTCTAGGCCTCAGTCACTTTTTGTTAATTTTCCTGTCAAAGTCCTGCCAAATTTTTCGACACTTTGGCTGAAGGCATAGTGCACTGCAGTCAGAGAAATTTAAGAATAGAGTGGTTCGCTGAGTGGGAATGTTCTTTGAGTGGAAGTAACTAAATGAAATGATAAATGTCAGTTGTGTATTGTGAATGATGAATGGTAGACGCTTCCAGCCGTTCTGTCTCAGATAAGATGTCGACCAAGTTCATCGAGTCGATTGGCAATTTATCACTCACCCATTGTTAACTTGTGAGCATGTTTATCACTTCCATTTTGTGTTCATTATTTTTGTTTCGTCCACTGTTGAGGTCACTTTCCTGAAAGGATAAATGGCGAATTTGTTTCGTGGTATAATGAATGATAAATGTAAGAGTGAATGAATAAATTAATGTAACATGGCTCTGTTTTCATCATATCTAATTGATCAAATCACTTGATAATTTATCACTTCATTTTTCAATTTGCATCCATTTTTAATGTTCCATTTATCATTTCAAATGCTTTTTCATCACCGCTATTACCATCACTTCATTCTTGTTACTTCCACTCTCTCTCTTTCCATACTCTTAAAGGTGGAGTAAGTGATTCTAATTCAATACACTTTCTCTCAAATTCAGCAAGTATTTCCATCGCAGTGCTCACCATTAATTTGAGGGTCAGAGTGACAGTTTCATACTTAATACTTTTGTTACATCATTAATTTTTTAGCAAAATGACATAATCACCTCTCAGCATTTTGTAATTCAAGTGGCCTGAGAGGAAAGAAGACTTCTGCACCTCCTCCTGATTCTGTTTATAGGCTGTAGAAAAACTACCCCCTGATGGAAAAGTTTGAGAAGATTTTAGCTAAACACAGGTGTTTTGTAGAGAGGTCATGATAGGGGTTACAGTTACAAATAACTGTAACTGCAGTTACAACTGCTGTTAAAAAGATTCTGTCAGACTCCATTGCTTTACTCCGTGGCTCAACACAGAAGCAACGTGGCAGCTCCGCTAACCATGGTATTTTGGCTTCATTTTTCCATAACGGCATGAAACAGTAACACATCATCCCCAGAAGGACAGTGTGTATTTTCCAATTCAATGAAAATACACTACAATACATTCAAATTCAATTGCATTTTTGTCCCCCTGATTTCCACCTCCTGCAGCTTTAAAACAGGTGTGTGTTTGTTTGGTTGTTGAGTTCAACTATCAACAGTATTTCTCAAGAAATTGCTTACTCCATCTTTAATTTGGACTTTAACTCTCCCTTGGTTTAAAAAAGAAAACCCAAAATCCTGTATGCCAGCTTACCATGACCTGGGATTCACCGTGATCGCCTCTGGCTGTCTGAGTTGTGCATTTAGATCTGAATTGAAATACAGGATGGCTGTATGCCAGGTGTAAACACAAAGACCAGCGCTGCTCTGTACACCTCGTCTCCTTCCTTCCCCAGCCTCCTCTCTCCTCATGTTCAGACGGATGGACAGACGGGTGGACGGATAGTGGTGACAGAGGAAAAGGCAGCATTCGCTGCCCCACCTCTGTGCTGTTATGATATCGAACGCCCGCCCACTCCTGCCAACGCCGTGCTAGCAAACAGATTGCCACTTCACGCCTCTGAATAGCTCTCTCTTTTTTTTCTTTTACCTTTATTTTCCTAAAGCCCCCCCCCCCTCTCTCTCCTTGTCTCTCCCTCCAACTCTCCAGAGTTTCATTTTTCCTTCTACCTTTGGCATATAAGCAACACCGGCATGACGTTAACGATCAATTTAACAATATATATTGAGCACGGTTCCCAGGAGAAATTTGTTATCAAGAAGTGTATCGATCCAGTGTATTATTCTGTAGTTTGCTGTGAATGTTGGAACAAAGTCACATAGTAATGCTCGATTATGGGCTGATACATCCCGGTTTTGGTGCAAAAAAAAAAAACAACAGGCAAAGGTAATACGTGAAATTGAGTTTCTGCAGAGAGAAAAACAGTGACTTGGCATGTTACTCAATGGATTGTTTGTTTTTTGTCTTTTTTTCTTTTTACTTTGGCAAACTGATAAGGGGGGGGGGGTTATCTAAGAAATGCATCGCTGTATGGGATAGCATCGAATTCTGTTTTCATGGTATTGTAGAAGAGTTTTGAGGTGCAGCAAGATGACTGACAGCTGGCGAGGTAACAGCACATTGATGATCTTGATCCATTTGTCAGTACATTGACGCATATCCTCCTTTATCACAAATGATCAAGCAGCTTCCAAACAGGTTACATAAACAGCATGGTGTGGAAGTTCTCTCAAAGATAAAACTCCCTCTGGCTGTGAAAGTTGCACTCAGATAAAAGTGATTTTTTTTTTGGCCCAGTTTGACTTCTGGAGTTCACTTTGTACATGTTTTGACCGGTAACAGCGAATGGACAAATGTCTCAGGGTAACAGAGATACAGAGACGCTCCTGAGAGTCTATGTTTTGTGAGTCACACAACTCAAGAAAAACACAAATCTTTTACTCAAAGTGTTCTCAACACAAGCAGATGTGAATTATATTCACGTCATTTAATGCATCTATTTCATGCATTTCCTTTCACTGTGACTGCATTTATGGAGATTCTCAATATTGGTTCATGCTCTAACATTTTGTTCTGTTTAACACGCTGCATCTTAATGCATTGTCAGATCGACAGACAGAAGCCTTGCCGACTCAGTGTTTTGTCTGCCAGATATTGTTGATTTTGTTTAAGTTGGTTTGGATTCTTGAAAATCTACCAGAGGTGCACCTGAATGCAGCGCCGTGTGCGGCTATGTAAGTGACGACAGTAGTCAAACAGTGGAGTTTTTTTTACATTACGACCATGAAAACACTTTAAGAGACAATAATATGGACTGTCTACAACACCTGATGTGTGTGTGGACGACATGTAAGTAAGTTATGACTCTTTATGTTGTGAATAGACCTTATTTCCTTATGCTTATTTCACACCAAACCACACAGTAATTATCAATAAACGGAACCGATTATAAAAACAATATATGTGACAACATGCGCTGGTGGTGAACTCACGAAAGAAGCTGAACTTTGAACAAATGAATTTTTTTAGTTACATCTGTCAAAACACAGGTATCCCGAGGCGAGCTCACACAGGACAAAACGCTCTGTGGAGGTGAACACCTCTAAGTCAGGATCCTTCCTGGACCTAATTGGTCCTTAATTGGTCTGGCTTCAGTCGATGGGTAGAGCTGTGATCTTTTAAATGCTCCAAAGGATTCTGTTGTTTTTAATGTGGCCAAAATCAACACCAAAAGTCACAACAATGGATTTTCGGAAGTAAATAAAAAGGAACGAATAGCTGAGTTCGCCAGTTAAGTTGCTGCATGTTCTGCTCTATTGTGTTTACAGTTTATCACATCGTGTGTTATTTGCCTTTATGTTGTGAAGACGAGCTCTGTGTCGGAGCAGATAGGATGTAAATAATTATGAATTATGGTGATGCTCTGTTCATAATATGACTCTCTGTATGAAAGACATCCAAATTGTCTCGCTGCCTCTGTTAAGAGTAAGTCATCTCTCCCCACTATATTTTTGATTCTTTATGAGACTGTGGCAGGCTAAATTAGATGAGGGCAGGCTGCCACAGTCTGTATAAAAAAATGGGAAACACTGCTCATCATAAAACCTTAGAGAAGAGCAGCTTACCTCAGACCTTCTCTCTATCTTGAGGATTTGTGTTCAGAAACACACTCAACAGATTGTTTTGAAAAGGCACACAACATAAAAGCAGCCCCTCGGCTTCCTCTGGAGAGTCGGGATGCCGTAACACCTCACCGTTCTCCTTCAGAGAGGAAGTCAGAGCAGGAACAGGCCAGGTGTGCAGGGTACACTCAACAGCTGGCAAAAGTGACAACCACCTTGTGTCAACGTGCCGAAGCACCTCTTGATAATCCATTTCAAAGAAGCGAACGAGGCTTGTGACATTCTTGGCAGGCGATTAAAATTCAACTCTGACATCAAGACGCGAGGCTGTCACATCACCGTTAATGTAGATGTGAACACCGTGACTCCTGCATCAACACAGAATCTGCCCTGTGTCTGTGCGCCTTACTTTCTCAGATTATTTTAATTCTGTAGTGTCTCCCAAGTAAGTGAAAGCTTTGTCCAGACACAACCTGCTTTTTGTGCTACAGTTCTCCTGTGTTTATCTCTTTGCGGGAGCGGTGTGGCTGGTGAGTTAACATCTTGTTGGCACTGTCTGTGATGTGGTCATGTGTCAGTGAGGTCAGCTGATGGTGTGATTGTCTTACTTCAGCAGCAATTATGAAGCTCTCTTGAGAAGAGCCCTTATCTTGAGTGTTACCTAAAGTTGTTTGTCCAAACCTCTGTGTTTCTGATCAATCGCAACAGACCTGACTGTTGGACAAAGGTCTAGTTACATTAAAGGCTTTTTCCTGGAACTGCTTATTTTCGGTCAAACCAAAACAACTATCCTCACACTGATAACCCTGTAGTACAGTTACTGTTTCCAGTTCAGTGCATGTTGTAGCATCCAGGTGTTTCAGTATAATTGTATAATTAGCAAGTGCATTTAAAGCGAACTGTTGAAATGCTACAAAAAAAAAGGCAAAATGTGATTTGGCGTTTTCCCATCAACTACTTTAGAGCAAGTAAACCAGGCTGCGTAGTGTCATCAGAAGATATAGGCTATATCACTCATGTCTCCTCATCAGTCCACATGTACCAGTTGCTACTAGCAACTGGTAAGACAGCAGAAACACTTATCAAGGATTGTCAAGGATCCTTCTCGGTAGCTGGGTCCTTCATGGGCATTCCGACCAATCAGAGAACACATAATGGAACAGTCTAGCAAGTGTGCAGTTTGCGTCATTAAAAAGGTCCCGCCACTAATTTTGCAGTTTATTAAGACATATATTTGACACTGCTATTAATATATGGAAATGAAAAAACAAATGGAGGTGGAAATGAAGCCAGCTATGCCTATTCGATCAGCTTCCCTCACCAACTGAACCTGATATGTGGCTAATTATTACAAATTTACAGTGACAGGAGTGTTACAGTTCATTACTAATATACAAATTATATATATATATATATATATATATACATACAATACATTCACAAGGACAACAATAAGATTGTTTTAAGACAAGATTACAGATTTAAATGTATAATGCACTAGCGAAGTGGTTGGCTCTGTTTTGTTTAGCTGCATTTTTAAAACATTCACATATAGGATTGTGGGTGCTTAAAGAGCGCAGAGGATACACAGAAGCATCCTTGAAAAATTCTCAGACCTATAAGGACTCTTTTGTCCTTGGTAGGATTCGAGACATTCTAGACATCTTCAGGAAAATCTGATGGCATATCATCCTGGAAATGAAACCGGTAAAGGTCATTCCTTCATATTCCATCACACTTTTCTTCTTCTTCTTCTTCTTCTTCTTCTTCTTCTTCTTCTGCTTCTGCTTCTTCTTCTTTAGCCTAAATGGCTCATTGGATATGAGTTCAATGTTCACTATGTCAGAACTTACTTGTAAAGGTTGCATTCACTCTTTTGGAAAAACATAAAAGGTCCTCTTTAGAGCTAGTGTTTGGTTTGGCCATTCTGGGCTTGGTGGTGGTTTATAATAATAACCTGGTCTACACTCAAATATAGCAGGTGATGGTAATGTACCTTAATGCTGGATGCCACCCATTTCTGCAGTTACACACCCTGAATCCCCCTAAATCTTACACACTGGACCTTTATCAAATTGTTAGCAACTGCAATAAACTGTGGTAAAACTCACCCGAGGTATGTGTGACAAAGTTTAGTTGAATTAATGGTGACCGACCTCCATCAGAAGATAATTCATGTTCAGTTTGCAAACAATCACTGCAGGTATAAAAAAGGCAAAATGGAAGAGAAAGTGTAAGTGGAAGCACCTCTATGAAGCGTTTACTGGTCTTTGCCATAAAATCTGTCTTCATTTTCATTCTGCTATTGTTATTAGCTCAAACACATACTCGTGTTTTTGGTGCTTGTCACATTAATTTCTGTCCAGGTATGAGACGGTAGCTTGTTAGTCTGTGGATCGGCTACTATTCCTGCTGCCTGTCAACATTGGTGAGACTCATTGCTCTGTTTTGGCGGAACTACCTGTAGTGTGTGTCACTGATAATTTTTCTCATTTACTGGAAAATAGTACACATGGAGAACAGAGAGCAAAGCACTCATGACTCACTCAACATGACATCTTTAGTCATCAGCTTAATATAACCTACGTCTATTCATGTTTTTGAAGTGAGCCACTTCCATTTAATGCTGCCACATACTATTAGCATGCCTTACACTGTTGTGGCCTAAAAGGTGGACTTTGCCTTCAAGACTCATTGCGTGCTTCTTGCATAAAGCACTGCAAACATATCAACACTCTCCTGCAAATGGCTACTATTACATAATTGCAGCCAGTGCGCAGACCCAGTGTGTGGATCTAAAGATCTGAAATACGACCGTTGGCAGCTGCTCCAGCTGTGCACAGCTCTTTGTAATGATTTGTTGGTCTGAAGGATCAATAAAGTAAACACTTCCTTTTATACTGCTTCCCAAACACTGATAATCAGATAACCAGTGTATTTATAAAGACCAGAAGGACAGAAAAGCAAGTAGAAAATACATTATAAAGAGTGTGGCCACTGCATCCTTTTTGTTCTTCCTATTTCCTTCACCCAAAGCAGCGTCCCTCTGCACTCATCCTCTATATGTGTCGACAGCACACAATCAATACTATACGTACACATTATTTGTTGTGGACAGTGCAAACACACCACATAGACAATGCTCAGATAACTGTAATTTTCTATACTTTGGGTTATTGTCAACAAGTTCCATGGAAAGGCTTAGGCCAGCAATGAAGTCATCCTGCAAATGGTGGTCAGATTTCGAACTCCTCTGTTGTCACTGAGCCTCGTCGCTGCACTGGGTGACATGTTTCTTCCTTACAGAATGGAAGGGAACACTAGTTGTTACCCAAACAGCTCTAAAATCTAGTAATGAATGTCGCAGAGCAGGCTGCAGTCTGCCGGGCAGAACTCATCTCCACTGTAACAACAATTGACAGTAAGAGTAAGAAACATGTTACCCAATCTGACGATGAGGTTCAGTGAAGGATGTCCAGAAAACAGTGGATGAATGAGCTAAAATCGGGTACAATTGCAATAATCTTTGTTTCACTAATTTCGCGGCAACAACCGTGACTTGAAAGTGAAGTCAATGCAGAAGTATGTGCGTAAGTAATCTTAAATGTAATACCATTGACGGCCACTAGATGCCCCTTTGCGCTCCCGCAGCTCCCCTGTCTTGTCCAAATGTGGTCACTTCTGGCTCCAAAAAGCCAAAATGGCAACAGCCAAAACACAAACTCAAGGCTTCAAAACATTAGTCCATGAACCAGTGGGTGTGATCACGTGAAGTTTGTGTTGGAGTCTGTTGACATTAGATGACTGCATTTGTAAGCTAACAGTACCTGCAGAAGATTAGAAGAGATGCACCAAAGAACTCCAGAGCAAGTGTGATGATTTACAGGGCAAATCCCACCTGAATCCTCTACATAGAAATCAGTGCAACAATGTCTTCATGTAAGTACACAAGCATATGCAGATCTTCCAAATATAAATACACCTTAAATGCAGTGGTATTTGCATTAAAGGCACACATATAACTTCACCATTAATGCATATATACCTGAGATGTGTGAAGATGTATTAGTTCCAAGCTGTTTCCAGGAGACCAGGCCTCCTTTGTGCCCTCGCTTCTCCCTTTTGCAAAGTGTTGCACTGTATCAAAACATCACAGTGACATCCAAAAAGTCAGCAAGTGATCACTCCATCCAGTGAAAGCTTGACTCAAACATTCTCTCATCCTTTTGGTTTTTTATGAAGCACAAAGAGCAGCCAGTACTGAAAAATTCAAAGAGCAAAGTTGACATATGCAGCTCTGAAACACACATTTTTTTTGTATTCAGTCCAGTCTCTCTCGCTGGTAATGTGTCACAACCGCCTTTTGTAGCTGTGAGTATGTTCTTTTCTGAATATAGTGTGTGTGTGCGTGTGTGTGTGTGTGTGTGTATGTGTGTGTGCGTGTGCTTACTCCAAGAAGTCCTCCCACATTCACCACTGAGCGCCACATGAAATAACTACACGCTGTCTCCATTGGCCTCTTATCCAGCAGTGTTCAGCGCTCTGCCGTTAATGCACTGACCTACCGGGAACCCTGGGTAAATGGAGATCCCGCTGCTGCGGCCAGATCACAACACAACAAACTAAACAAACACAACAAGCAGGGTTCAGTTCAGCGGAGACCTTATCACAGCGCTAATGGAGCGTTCACTGTGTTCTTATTTACATTAGGGATGCTTTAATTTGTTTTATTTTGAAATAATTGTGTCTCTGAGGAAGTGTGTGGCTGTGTGTGTGTGTGTGTGTGTGTGAGAGAGAGAGAGAGAGAGAGAGAGAGAGAGAGAGAGAGAGAGAGAGAGAGAGAGAGAGTGAGTGAGTGCACATTCATGTCTGCATAAGTCTAGCGTAACGGCTTTGTTTGTTCTCCGCTGAGTTCAATCACAGCGGAGTTGTGTACACACACAACACCACTCATTACAACAGTATCCAACTCTCCGCTGTGAAGACATGGCAGGAGTCGAGCAGTGTCTCCCAGCAGTACAGCTTTAGCGCACGCACACACACACACACACACATGCTACACAACGCCACACACGCAAACAGAAGTCAGTCTCTTTGCCGAGACCACCACAGAGGAAGCTAATCCGTTTAACTCGGCTGTAGCGTTTCTATTTGAGCTGCTCTTACATGTTTATGGTGGTGCATGTGTAACTGTAAAATGTGCCTATTTCCATCCCAAGATTAGTCAACTAAGACTTGTAATTGAAGCTTGATGAGCCGTGTAATGTCTTCTTTTTTTAGTAAAGAAGAAGGTATACCAGAAGTCTACATCGCTATATCTGCAGCTCCTGGCTGCACTTAGCTGTAATAAATCTCACAGTTTTCGTGTGATGTGTGTGTAACAGAGTTTGTATAGTTTGAGATTCCACTTACCAAAATTTGTCTAATTTGATATCCATGCATCTGTGTTTGTATCTGATTTATTGTCTCAAAGGCACCCTCTCTTCAGTGCATTTCCATAAAACTGCACATTTTCAATTTGCGCATAAAAAAGTGCAGTGCAAAAAGTGTGAAAGACCCTCGTTGGAGCCAGTGTTTGTTTTGTCTGTTCTGGGGATATTAACTCTGATCCACACTGAAACATAGTAGGTGACGATAATGCACCATAACGCTGGAAAATGGAAAAAAAAGAGGAGGTACGTTCCGAGTTACTGTAGAAACATGGCAGACTCCATGAAAGGCAGCACTCCCAGTCATTCTAAAGTAACAAAAACAACAATTCTCACACCAATTAAAAGATAATTATGAATATTATGCAGTTTATGCAATTACTGTCGATCCTCCTATATCCTCCTAAATTTTACACATAGGACCTTTAAGTCGGAAAAGTGAAAGAAATCTCAAAATATTGCAAACAGCAACACTTGGGAAAGGTTAAAAAAAATTGGTTAAAAAACTGATTAAAAGTTGAATGAAATGAAAATAGGTGCAATGAAACAAATTCAGCAAATAAATGATAACTAGTACGTAATTAAATGGTTTTCTGCACGCGTAGATTGATGAGACTGCAACGTTGATTGAATTAATATTTCAGAAAACAAACATAAATGCTATATTAGACGGGAAACGGCAGAAAAACACCACCACTTATCAAGAGCTGCAGAAACCAATGTTCAACAAAGGCTCTGACAAACCCTGGAAGAGTTTGAAACACATTCGTGACACATTTGTGTACAAACATCGTGTGTTAATATCGGCGCGTCGACTTCATGAACATATGTGCACTGTGAGCTGTAGAAATGTCGACTGAGTTAAAAGTGTTTTTTTGTACTTTTTAAGTGTCAATATATTCAGATAATGGTACCATGCTGACAAAAAAAACTGAAGCTACTATACTTAAATTGTGAAGGTTATAGGGCGAACCAAACCAAACAATGGCAGTTACTGTACATGCATCATATTTTAAACAGCAAGCGGGATTGTGTCCCTGCTGATTAAACTGGATTCAGATTTGTTTTTTCAATTACACAGTGAAATCAGATGGAACTACATCATTGCAGTTAATTTGTAATACAAGCAAGATGTAAGACAGTGCAGATGGAAAGCCTGGCGAAGGGGGAGGAGATCATAAACACATATGGTGCTTTCCTTCACATTTAATGCAAACGTATTGAAATTATTTATTTTTACAAAATGTGCACATGGACACACTTCTGGCTCTTAAATAAAGCGACAGCAGAGCATGGGAAGAAGACACCCCAGTGCCGTTAGTCTGACAGCAAGTCTGCAGCAGGGCCTGCTTGTGATTATTCACTTATTCATTAGTATGAAGTGGAGACGTGAGTATGACAGAGTGTGACTAAAATCTCAGATGCATTGATCGAAAGTACGTCCTGTCGTCCTGTTTTTAAAGTCGCCTTCAACTGAAAAAGTACGTAGAAGTATTTTTCCTGCTTCTTCACTGTCATCTTTGAATTTCTCTGTCAGGATGTTTTCTCATTCGGCTGCTGAAGGACAAATGTTTCTCTGTGCTCATTTAGTTTCGGTCGTGTACCTACCAAGTGGCAACCTCCGGAGCTGAAAAGTGAAACCAGTGCAGAAGTCCCACAACCTGCAGTCCTGTGAATTGAGGCAGGCTCCAAGGATGACTCAATCTCCACAGACTTGACTGGTTAAAATGTCCAACTTTAAAGCAGGAAGATGCTTACAGCCTGGTACAAAAAAACCTTTTAGTATCTATAGCTAATTTTCCCATTGATGACAACAGTACGGGGGTGAATTTTTATAAGGACATGGCTGCTTTGAGTGACAGGTGAGTGTTGTCCATCTCTGCTGCGCGGGCTTTGATTGACAGCTAGCTTAGCTGCTAAGTTGGACTTCCACATTTTCTCTTTATTGATTCAATCATTTTTTTTGTCCTGACAACCAGCTCTTCTGTGGCTATGGTTGAGAAAAACGAATAAAACCTCAGAGGATTCTTGAAGTTTACCATTACTTAATTACAATACCAGGTCTGTTATTGAAACTTACCTACATTAGCTAAATTAATGCTAAACATTAGCTAATGTTAGCATTAATTTGGTACTGCATGATCTGTCAGCTAGCACTTTTTAATATGTTTATACAATATGCAAATTTGACATTACTGTTATGAAACAACTGTATGTGTTAACGTTTGACATGTAGCTGAAAATACTGAGTGGTATTTAATATGATAGTGTTAGTCTATGTGGTGTTTTCAGGAAATTAGCGTTAGCTTGGTGAGATTCACCCCTCACCCTTCTCCAGCTCCTCCCTGTTGTCCAAATATGGGCACTTCAATAAACCTCAGGTGGGAACAAAAACTCAAAATATCTCAAAAAAGCTTTTCTGCCTGGGAAAGATAGAAACACTGGCGTATAGTTAAAAGGCAAATGTGTGTAATAGAATCAAATTCAGAGAATAAATTATGACTTAACGTAATTAAATGTGTGCGTGCATGTGTACACTGATGAGGAGGCTACTACGATGTTGACTGAATTAGTATGAGAAACAAATATAAAAGCCATATGAGATGGGAAACGGCAACAAAATGCAACCATGTACCAAGAGCTGCAGAAACATATGTTAGACAAAGGCTCTGACAAACTGTGGAAAAGGAAAAGCAGCTGTGAGATTTTTGAGAAAATGGATCAGATTCTGGGTCTGTGACCTCTGGTTACATTTACCAGCTCCTCAATCAGTACCTTGTATGATAAAATATTACATCTAATGGGCAAAGTTTTGAAATCTACTCTAAACTTACTTATTTTGTACAGTAATAAGTTGATTTATTTTAAATCCCATTGACTGAAGGAAATGAGCTTGTTAACTCTTAATTATCGTTTCTTATGTATTTCATACATAAGTGTAGTATTTTGGGTGTATACGAAATCTATCAGATGGCAGCACATCACACATCTATGTTGCTGTTGTAATGTTTTCAGCTTTTATTACACAGTACTTTTTATGACCTTTCTGAATCACACTCCTGAGAAATACCCCCCCCCCCCCATTTAAAAAAAAAAAGACTAAAACTTTCACTGACACTAATCACAAAAAAATAATACTGCAAACTAAACTAAACTAAACTAGCAAACCCACTTTAAAATCTAATTAAACGTAAGTTGAACTTAGCCAAATACAAATGAAAACTAACTTTACACCGGACATTTTTATAAATCTAATCACTGAAAAAGGTTAAAGTCTTAAAGAACAGACAGCTTGGAGATTTATTTAACCAACAAACGAGTGTAACCCTGGTAATATTCCATGCAGCCTGTTTCCATAACAGCACACACAGGTTCTTTAATGACATTAGCACGAGCCGTGCTCTTGTGTTTGTGTGTAGGTGTAGTTAGTATAAGTAAAACTCCTCTCAAAGGCACCTGTGAACTCCAGAGATGAAAGCGGGGTTGTTGTTTTTGTGCCTTCTGTCTCTGTCATCACAGAACTCCCCTAATCTTCTTATGGAAATTCATAATCATAAAGCACAGAAGCACAACCGCGGGCCGCCGCTCCAGCGATGTAGGTGCACCGCATGATAAAACGAAGATGTAAATAAATAATATTAACAAGTGTCACCTCGCTGGGGGAAAAGCTGGAGGATTGTGACACATCCCACGTGGCTTTACTGTTTCCTCTTGTCAGTTTAAAAAAAAAAAAAAAATCTAATCCAGCTGCTTTTCACCTAAGAGCTTAGATACACAGTGCCGCTGTTTCGGGATAATTTTTGTCTGGAGTGGACTTAGCATACATCAGTCTCATTTTACGCTTCTTATCTTTCCCTTTCCTTGTCACCCTTTCTTTGATTTATTTTTACTTTGTTTCGGCACGTTGTTGACAGATTCTGTTCTTTTGTTTGTTGTTTAAACCAACTAAGGATTTAGCTCTGCGACTGACACAGCTTTTGGCCTTGGAGCTGAACTGTTTGACTCGAGGCAAACAGCTTTTTTATTTATTTTTTTTCCTGCCCGCGCCCCGGTGTAATCCTCACAGATAAAGCAACCTCTTCGAAACACAGTGGAGTGTAGCAGTTGCTTAGGCAACAGACTATCCCATCTAATCCAACCTGTTCCCATCTCCCCAATGTCTGAATACCTGTCCAATTGGAAGGCTTCCTAAGCCCACTGCTTGTTAGCCTTCAGTCTTGTGAATAACATTTTAAGCAAAGATTTCTACAACACCATGTCAGCTTATTCATTGACATTAAAGCTGGCACAGGCTCGAGCTCTTTTAAATTCAGGGGAAAGATTGCATTTAGATCACCGCTGTTTTGTTTTTTAAAAAGAAAAAACAAATTGCATGCCTGGAATAACAGCAGTCATTTTCATAATCAAACCACAATGAAACAAAAAGGAAGAAATTCCTTTGTATTTAACCGTAAACTCATTTTCAGTTTCCAACGATCCCACTCTATAGTCTCGAGTAATATTGTTTTACATCAGTGTCATTAATTGTAACAAAAGTAACTTCATAACAATCTCACAAAGCTATAATGGGACTGGGAATGGTACGGGACAGTTGTGCTTAAAGTTTGTGGAAAGCAGTGAAAAAATAAGCCGTATATTCTGCTCTCAAACACTGAAACCAAGGAATGGTGGAGCCTCTCTCAGGTGTCAAATACCAGCAGGATCTAAAAAATCCTGCTGGTCTTTGGGGGGGGGGGGGGGGGGGGGGGGGGGGGGGGGGGGGG
>JAPQRN010000025.1:19006219-19038064 GCA_037367275.1 Coranthus polyacanthus | reverse complement strand
ATTTGACCCCCCCCCCCCCCATTTATTCAAGTAAGTATCTGACGTAACCTAGCTGATGGAGTAAGAGAACCACTGCTGCTAAGGTGCTGTAGCTTTAATAACGTTATAGTTATTGGCTCCAGTGCATCACTGACCCAGGGTCCGCTCAAAAAATCCTGAACACAAATTCAAGCTCGCTACTATACAGTTCACAGTCTTCTCAGTCTTCATAGAATGTGTAACATACAGTATATAATGTGTTTAGAAACATCTCGGAATTTCCCTTTACACTGACTTTGAAGGTTCAGTATTTCATTTTCACACACGCCAGTGAAGTTTGTGTTGGATTATGCTGGAAGCTGTTCATTTGTTGACATTAGCTAACTCCATCTCAGTTAAGGACTGTCTCTCTTGCCTTCATCCATGTGTCACAGCCTGTACACTGACTTCTCAGGTCGGGTTTTCAGTGAAAATCCTTCTGCTCACTCTCGAGGTCTTCAGTGTCTCTGTTCTGCTTCTCTACAATGGCAGCAGTGTGCAACACTCGCTACTGTTAGCTTAGAAATTCAACAAACAGCATAAACCAAACTTCTTGTCTGATTTGAGGTGGTGTCACTGACAACTTTCCAAAACCACCACTCCAAACGCTCAACATGCACACAAAGTCATTCTGAATTACACACAATGTTTTCTATGTAATAAAAGCAACTTTCTGTGTTTGTATCAGTGATATCCGAAATACTTGCTTGATTTCATTTCGTATCAACTAGTCCTACTCATTAGAGGCTGACAGTTTTTCGGGAATCCTGTTGGTCATGGGATTCCTGTGGGACGAGAGTCAGTTTCACTACTCATCACATGATTGAGACGGGACAGGAAAACAAGTTGATAGGGGTGTAAATTGTCCTGACAATAAGTCAGTTTTTATATATAAATATGCAGTTCTAATATGAATAATATAAAATGCTGCTAAAAATCACCTCTTTTGCAAAATTTGAAATGTCAGAAGTACCAGAAAAAACACTGTGTTGCCTAAAGGTTACTGCCTTTGATTCAATACGACATGGGAATGGGACGGGACAAGACTCATTCTACTGGGACTGGGAATCTTTTCATTCTTTCATGGGACTGGGACAGGACAAGTATTTTTGTGGGAGTTGGATGGGACAGGGGGGCAAATCCACTCCAGTGTCACTGCTACTGCGGCTGAAATACGTGGCCAATGGCAGGCTTATTCCAACAGACTACTTCCTGTGAGTCAGTAACGCCTGCTAGACACTGTCATCCAGTGTGTGGCAGAAACCGGATTTGTTTTACAAATGCTACTACCTGACACCAGTGTTATTTATTTACAGGATTTCTAGGATTTAAAAGGAAATAAAGTTACTTTGGTTTTAATAGTTATGAAATATAAGATCAAAGTTTTTATCAAATAAACATCTTTCCAAACAGTCAAATCAGCTAATAGTAGCTAATAAGCTAACCACAGCTTGCCAGTTCAATCAGAAAAAGCCTGTGTTGCCAGATGTACAATAATTATCAAATTTGTACAATAATTTTGCCCTCTGTATGATCTATGGTTAATAATGCCAAATGTAGGATCATTTGATCACTTTGTGACACTTTATGACGCTATCAATCAGAAATACAGTATAAGGCATTTTGGGCTGAATACTTTGTAACTTAGTAACTTACAGGCCAATACTCTATTTACCCAGTGCAAATCTCTTGACTAGTATACAATAATTTTCGTCAAAATATGATCATTTTAAGCCTCTGGTAACACTGCCTCCTATTTCCAAATGGAATGCGAGTGAACAGAGAACGTCTAATGACTGAATGAATGCCATCTTAACATGCTAACAACACTATTTTCAGTTTGTTGAACAATAGAAATAACAAGTCTTGTCAATATCCATATGTTACACAGTGTATATGCTGTATATAAACAGTGGATGAAGCCTCCATGATGCCACCCAGTGGCTTGTGTTCTGTGATTTTGAAGTCTCAAGATGGCCGTCACGTCTTGGTTTTTTTTGGAAACACATGTCCATATTTTGATAAGAGGGTGGAGTTTGGGAAGAGTGAGGAGTGAAAGCTAATGCTAACTTACTAAAAACACAGACTAACACTGCCACCAAGTAATATCAGCTACTTAATTAATGCTGACACATACAGCTGTGTTTGATAACGGTACCGTCGGCTTTACGTGATGTGTAAACACACTAATTAAAGCTAGCTGGCCTAATTTCCAATTAATAATAATAATGCTGATAGACCATATACAAATGAATCCTAACATTAGCAAATGTAGCTAAGTTTTGCTAACAGGCCGATGCTCAAGGCAGCAATGCCCATAATATAATTTAAACAGGTGAGTTATATAAAAATGCACTCCCTGTTGTTAAGAATGGCTATAGAGACCAAAACCATTTTTTGTACCAGTGTGTGAACATTTTCAGGTGTAATGTTGGACACTTTAACTTGCAGCTCTATGGGGATTGACTCATTTTTGGATCCAGCCTCAGGTGGTCATTCGAGGAACTGCAGGTTTTGACACTTCTGCGTTAGCGTCATCTTTCACCCCTGGAGTTTGCCACTTGGTCCCAAGTAGCGCTGCGTCACGAGAGCCCTGAAATACAGCACAATCTGACCTTCAAGACGGAAACGTTCACAACAGATGTATCTGACAACAGACGCAAATAAAAGAACTCAAATTTCCCTTTAACCAAGGGTCTATCAGCTGAGAATTGACTAATAAAAGTGGCGCTGACCCTGGATTACCCCCAGAACACAACATTGTTTGTCTTTGTGTCCCGCTGCCCCCCCCCCAAAAAAAAATCATTCTTCAATTCAGCTCTTACTTCCCACCTCAGAAAGAAATGATGGGGGAGAGATGATCTGGCCAAGCGTTTTATAATCTTCCCTGGGGTGCCAGGAGCAGCAAAGTGTTGGGGACATAGTATTGATTTATATAAACTCAATGTTCCCTCTGCTGCCCAGATCTGAGTGTGTCTGGACCGTGAGAGCGATAAGGGATTGGACTAATGTGAGTGCAGAGCAAAACGGCCTTGATGCCAAATGGATAAGCTCAGAGTTTTAACAACTTGAAAGTTTGCACTCTCACTGCTGTATTTCCCCCCCCCCCCCTTTATTGTGTCGTCGTTACTTTGCTGGGTCTTGATGAATTGGAACATTAAGGATTATGTTCTCCAAGAGATGCCCTCTGGTGATTTGGGCTAAAAACTGGAATATGTCAAGTCACCGTCTGAATGTAACTAGCAGCTATACCGCACAGATTTTGGCCAGATTTATAAGCCTAATTAGGCCAACCCACGCAGGCACAGACAACTTTGGAGAGTTTACCTTGTCATAGCTTTTTATCTACTGTTATCTAAGGGCAGCTGAATCTGGAAAATGTTGCTGCGGTAGCATTTGGAGCACTTGATTGGGTACAGGATGCACATAAATACTGTGCAGAGCGTCCAAGGTGTGACTTCAGAGAGTTAATTTCACAAAAATAAAAAGACAGCGTTGCAATTTTCAGCTCGGGCAAACACACAAAGTCATATATAAACATTTAAATGTCAAATATCATCCATTTCATCGTCTTCAGAAACATCGCCTTATTATTTTCCAATTATGCAGAGTGGCTAGCAAATTGCTTTTCTTTAATTACTTCTTCATATTTCTTAACATGTTTAATAAACATACCCTTAAGGAAAAGTTCTGTTGTTCTAATGTTAATTCAGATATGCTGCAGAGACACAATGAAATCTTTTGTGTCTGTAAATGAATCAGTGAGAGTGGACATTCAACGTCAAGTACATTTTAAGGGTAAAATATAAGGAACAATTTGAGAAAAAAAAAAAAAAGGTGCCATGATCATTTGCTCTTGCTGCAGTTTAGTATTTTATTGGATGCATTTTCCCATCATGGTCTACTAATCATTTCAGTCTAGTGTGTTAAAGATAAATAAATAAGTGATTATTTCTTAATGGTAAGCATTAAACTATCACAGCCTCTACTTCCAACATACTATAGGTAGAAAAAGAAAACAAAATCTGAAGACTAATTTGTTAACAGAGCCCCGGCTCAGACATTACATCAAATTCATTCAGTTATCCAGCTTTTATTCACATTTTCAATTTGCGCATTAAAAGTAGAAAAGTGGATTAAGTGGAAATATCACAGAAAGGTTTTTATGCTTGAGAGGTAGGAAACTTGATGTACTGATAAAAGGTTAATGTGAAAAAGTCCAATGGAAACAGATTCATCCAAAAATTGTGTGTCTGCATATGGAGACTGTAACATTCACTCAACTGATAGAAGAAACAACCACGAATGTCATATTAGATGGAAAACAGCAATGAAACGGCATCATGTATGAAGAGCTGCAGAAACAGGTTGAAACAACATTATATGACCCGGACCAGCGGAGCAGTCGGTTTGGGAGTCAAAAGCTTAAACCAGATTCAGGTTTTGGTCAAAATATCAGTGGCGGCTGGTGTTAAACAAGACGGGGGGGGGGGGGGCACAAGAGAATACGAACACAGCATGTATATGTGTGCATTTTTTGATGTTTCATTGATCTGATAATGCTTGTGTTGACATATCTTTCATTTTAATAAAAATAATTAAAATTACACGCATTTTAATGAAAAGTGAACGCCTCCTGTCTCGCCGGAGTCGAACCCCGGTCTCACCGGTTGGAAGCAGAGTGATTATCCACTTGACCATATAATAGACACTCAGTAGGAGCCCTACATCAGCTATCCAGCCGAATAGTCAGGTGGTGTTTGGTTTCACATTCCGTTAAATTACAGTCCCTGTGTGAAACACAGAGGTATAAGAGACTAAACGGAGGAGTAACGGGCTGAAAAAGACAAAACTGTGTTACCTGTGACATTTGGAGCACGTTAATGTCTGCTTTACGTTCATTCTGATCCCGAAAGCGTCCGTATCCTGTCTGGATCTCACTCAAGGCCACTTGGCAACGCAGCGAAAATCATCCAATCACATAAGCACAAGAAAATATAAACTATTCCGATTGGTCCCGGGGTGCGCCCTGCTGTGATTCTTTAATCCTCCAATGAGAGCACAGCCTCGTGTCACCTGTTCGCCAAAAGTTTTAGGAGCCACATAAACAAACATTTGACCAGCGCCCCGCGACCAGGAAGTGAATATATTAACACAGAAATGAAGTGAATACAGTTAAAAACAACTTCAATACATGTTGACATGAACTACAGGACACAGGACGAGGCATAATAATACTAATCTAAGCATTTCAGAGACATTCTTGCTAAAATTAATATATTCAGTATTATGTTTAAATAGCTCTTCTCCATGTAATTGTCGGTTGAGGCGGCCCAGCCACCACTGCAAAATATATATTAAATCTGTCAAACCCTAAACAAACAGCTATTTATTGTATGAAATACTCATCTAACGGGTTTTAAACCATGATGATGATGCCGATAATGAACCAGCCAACTTTTTTAACAATATTCTGAAAATTCAGTTAAACTTTGCAACACATTTGGATGGAAACCCACCTAATTATCTTCTTATACTGTTATGTTATAATTGTTAATTATAGCTTACCCTTCTGTGCTCTGCTGAGCATCAAGGTTCTTTTATAAGTTTTGCATTTCACACACAAGTTGAAAGCTAAGTTACTTTGTTTGTTTCTGGGGCTTAAAGGTTTAATGCTGGAAAACAGAGAGAAGAGTAAGAACAAGAAGTCCATTCTGAACTACTTTAGAAACACAGCAGTAAACTATGAAATCTGCTTTGCTTTGTAGAGCAGAGCACAAGGGCAGGGACATGGTGCATTTCAGATATACTTCGTGAACTCAGACATCTACACTCAAATGGCTGTAGAGGTCGTTTAAGTCAGGAAAGTTTATAATAGATTCTTTTTTTCCTTTAATTAAATAAACAGACGTGCATCATTATCCCCTTCTTATTCTTTCAGTACAGACAGATTTTAAACAAAAATGATATTTAAAAAAATCTTATCGAGTTGTTTTCAGCAAACTCCACAACAACATTTGGGTATAACTTTGTATTGAACGTCATGGTCAATATGTCCACAAAGCCACAGGCTACAATGCTCAAATTTGAACAGTGTGACCCTCTCAACCTATGTATTAAATAATGTCAACATGAAGGCAATCGAAGCAGATTTAATTGTGGTCAGTGGTCACTCTGCACACAGTGTAAAATTTGACATGTGGGCATAACTTTGTATTGGATGTCAGGGTTCCCAAAATTCATGGTCTATATCTCCACAATGCAATGGGCTAGAAGGCTGAATGAATTTTAATGTGAGACAATCTCAACCTATGGATTAAATGGCATCAACATGAAGGTCATTGGTGAAGCCTTAATTTTAGCAAGTTACCACTGTCAACAAAGCCGTACATTTGACATTTGGGCATATCTTTGTAGTGGATGTCAAGGTTCCTAAATGTTATGGTCCATATGTCCACAATGCTAGAGGCTACAATGCTCAAATTTGAAGAGTGAGACCCTCTCAACCTATGGATCAAACAGTGTACAACAACACCCTTAGTACCTCTGTGATCATTTTCAAGGAGTTTTACTGCAAGATGTTTAATAATTAAATACTAAAGTCAGACCCATTATTATCCAGACATTTTGGCCAATGATTGATTAACTGGTGTCAACATGAAGGTGATTGGCTTGATGTTAGCAAGTTACTGCTGTCAACAAAGCATTACATTTGGCACTTGGGTATACAGTATTGTTGTGTTGGAAGTCAGGGTTCCCAAATGTCATGGTCAATATCTCCACAATGCCATGGGCTACAATGCTCAAATTTGAACAGTGTGACCTCCTTAACCCATTAATCAGTGTCAACATGAAGGTGATTGAAGAAGTGTTAATTGTGGCCAGTGGTCACTCTGCGCAAAATGAGAAATCTGACATTTGGTCATAACTTTGTATTGGATGTCAGGGTTCCCAAATTTCATGGTCTATATCTCTGCAATGCCATGGGCTTGAAGGATGAAACTTTAACGTGAGACCCTTTCAACCTATGTATTAAACAGTGTCAATGTGAAGGCAATTGAAGACACTGTGTCCAGTCACTCTGCGCAAAGTGATAAGTGATGGACGTCAGGGTTCCCAAATGTCATGGTCAATATCTCCATAAAGCCAGGGGTTACAATGCTCACATTTTTTACACTGTGACCCTTTCAACCTATGGATTAAACAGTGTACAACAACACCCTTCGTACCTCTGTGATCATTTTCAAGGTGTTTTATTGCAACATTTTTAATAATTAAATACTAAAGTCAGACCCAATATACAGACATTTTGGTCAATAAAAAACATAGCTGGTGTTTTTTTTTCACCAGTTCCTTTGGCCTGTGAGTCAGAAAGCCTTTCCATGACTTTGAATTGTAGGAATTTATTGCTTGTGTTTTACAAAGCTTCCTTGTATTTTTCAAAATGATAATCCAATTTAAATGTTGTTCGTTTAAAAGTAGATCTCCGATCGAGTGATGTTTTAAATTGACTGCAGTTAGGTGATGAGACCGCTACAGGTTTCAGATTGTAAACGTGGTCCGACAGCAAGTTTACGAGTGTTGCACAAGTTGAGGAAGTGAGCGTCCAGTCAAATGTACTTGCATTTCATTAGCTTAACAGAAAACCTCATCAAGGTTTAACATGTGAATATTTCTCATTTTTGACTGATTAGGTACTACTTAGGAATACTAAGTGATTATTCAAAGTATACTATAATGAAAAGATTAGGTTTGTTGCATTTCTAAAAACAAAAAGCGGGTTCTCACAACATTGTCTTAATTTTCTTCTTTTCTTCTAATTTGATCTCTGCTTTGTAGATTTAACAAGCCCAGTACACTATGTTCGCTGTTCTGCGTTTGACTTTCAAACATGAAATACTCATGGCTGGAGTAATTTCGTGCAGCTCTTGTTCACTGTTTCCATTACAAAGGGGAGCGTGCATGCTTTGATGGAGAAGCTCCTCTCTCGCTCCCTCCCCTAAAACCCTAATGATACCTGCTTCCAAACCTATTTCTGGGACATCAAAGGATCAACTAGCCTAAGTGCTCCTGCCACACTGTGAGGGTGCATTCTGAAGCCCGTATTTAGAAACTCCCATGATTTCCATACTCATGTAAAGATGAGTTATTTTTTCATGTGTGCTGCAAAGTGGTTCACCTGCGTGAGGCTGCCGCTGTGTTTCTCTAACATGAAGCAATGGCGCCATCATATGGACGTACCGGCCGGGCTCGTTCCTGACTTATTATCTGTTTGAATAAAAGATGAAACCACGGGAGAGAGGAGAAAATAAGGCTGGTGGAATTCATGCATGACTTTGATAGAAATTGATTTTTTTCCTTCTTTTTTTTTGTGACAAACAAGAGTAAATGACAGTTCAGGAAGCAAACCTCCTGCTCTGAAGCTGAACCCTACCTGCTGATTAAAGGTGCCAAGAAGATACCACACTTTTTCGTTGGTACCCCTGATAATACGCTGTTGACCTTTAACCTCCCAAATTAGAGGCAGTATTTCCGTCTATTTTTTTTTTTTACATTTTTGTTGATGGAGGGCTGACCTGAGCCATCTCAACTTGTTATTTATGTGATGGGTTGAAAAACATCCTCCAACAGCATCTGCTGCTGGAGGAAGGCCAGAGCGATATATCTGTTGCTAAGCAACCACTTTGACTCGTATTTTGTTTTGCAGGACCACTAACTAGATTTCCAGTCAAGGTTGCATCATTTTTTTTTGGTTTGAATCCTTTGCAACACCGAAAAACATGCAGAAATCAAATGTGTCTTACTGATGTGTCCGCGCTCGCTCTCATTACCACATGTAACTGGAAAAACAGACTTGACGTCACAGACAGGCTGAAAACATGTTAAATGAGGAAAAGGATTTGAAACTCTCATATTTCTTTCCTTCATCATCACCGACATTAAGGCGAAACGACTCATGGTGAGGCAGGTTTCAAAATACACACTGAAGCTGCAGATACTAAAAGAAGATTTCAGACCATATAAAATTGTCAGGTAAACTTTATGTGTCAGGTAGCCCTTAGTCTCCAGAGGTTCTTCCCCACATGTAATCATAGCCATAGGTTGTTGCGGTCCATTTGACCGTGTCAGCTTGATGTGCTTGTTATATAGCAGCAAGGGCGAAGATCCCTCATAAACGGAGTGTAGGCGGCACACGAGGCAGCTGATACGATGTTGATCTTCATTAGTTGATAGACAGTAGGTGAGCATGTTAGAAAAGCAGCTGTAACAGTCCTTCTGTCATCCCAGCAGCTTTGCAAACTGGACAAACTTATATTACAATATCTGCTTTTAAGGCTACTTTCAGCCTGCAGACAAAAATGCTCTACACGTGATGTTTGGTTTTTTTGCTCATATATAAGTCAGATTGTGAGTGTTTCTGTCAAATCACATGGAATCTGTGACCTGTTGCACCAACTATAGGTAAGTTCTTCTTTATGATTTGCTTTGGGTCTTTATTCTTTATTCTTTATTGGACTGGAGTGACATGCAGCAAATGGCCTCAGGTTGGGCCACTGCAGTAAGACTTCAGCCTACGTCGTCCAAACTAGCCAAAATATTGTTAAAGAAAATAACGTTTTCACAGAGCGGCCAAAAGTACACACTATAAGTAGGACTACATATACTGATCATCCATCCATCATCTGATTATCTCGTTACAGTGGCTCCTGTCAGTAGGTGTCAGGGTGGATGTATTAAGCAGCAAGTGAACATTTAGTCCTCGAAGTTGATGTGTTGGAAGCAGCAAAATGGACAGCGTAAGGGTCTGAGTAACTTTGACAAGGGCCACATTGTGATGTAGATGATTGGGTCAAAGCATCTCCAAAACTGCAGGTCCTGTCGGGCGGTCTGCAGTGGTTGGTACCCTACCAAAAGTGATCTAAGGAAGGACAACCGCATCTCAATCCAGTCAAGCATCTGTGAGATGTGCTGGACAAATAAATCCGATCCATGGAGGCCCCACCTCGCAACTTACAGGACTTAAAGGATCTGCTTCTAACGTCTCGGTGCCAGATACCACAGCACACCTTCAGAAGTCTTGTGGAGTCCAGGTCAGACCTGTTTTGCCAGCAAAAGAGGGACCTACACAAGATTAGGCAGGTAATAATGTACATATGTTCCCACAGATGCTCGACTGGCCTGAGATCCGGTTGTCCTTCCTCAGACCACCTTTGCTCGGGTACTAACCACCCACTAGTCCACATCGCTGTCTCCACATGAGACACTGTATCAGATTCCTACACAAGGTTCCTCAGAAAGCTTTATATTTTAAGTTTAATTAAAGAACAATACATTCAAAACATAATCAAAATAACTAAAGAAATCTGCATTAATGTTCATGTCGGAATTTTCTGACGCTGATCAATAGGTGCATCACATCACAGCCATCCACGTCTTGATTGATTTTCTGAACAGTTTGGCAGGTTTTTCTAGCTTTTGCACGTTTAAAGACAGGGGGAAAAAATGCTTATTTGTTTGATTGTGATTGGTTTAATTGCTGCTGTCTGGCAGCCACATCAAATCAGGCCTCCGGATGCGATGCATGACATGCACCAGCATTTTGACAGCATCCTCACACTCTAAATCAGAAAATAAATCAGTAAATCCTACTGCATGTTGCACAAACCTGCCTCGTTAGATTTTGCAGATGTTTCAGTGTTTCCTTCTGTTGCAGATCATTTTCATCAATTAAGCCCTAATATTTGCACAGCCCATCATGAAAGGGTGTGAAAAGCTCCATGTTCTGTGGAGTTTGTTTCAGTTCAAATGTAAGTGTTTAGTCTGCGTAGGTGTAGCGTGTAGAGTCACTGCCACCTCCAGATGAACTTCTGCACCTGGTGAATCTATCCACTTTAAGGTCTTCTCCTCGTGTGATGCAGAATCTACCCCCTCAGTCCCCTGTAGTTGTGTTCTTTCTTTTTTTTTTTTACGTTGTCCATCTGATTCTCCTAAATATCTCAGACAGAATTTCTTCAAATTTGGCACAAATGTTTCTGTTGGACTCAAGGAAGAACTGATTAGATTTTTGTGACTGAAGGTCAGTCAAAAATTGCTGTGGCCGCAAAACACATTTTTGCACCTGAGTTAAGAATTCATATGCTAATTATGACAACATTTGTGTGTAACAGGATAAAGTGATGAAGTGAGGCCACCAAAATATCCAAAAGGTTAAAGGGCAATTTCACTGTGACATCATCAATTTCTGTGACAAGAACACATATTCAAAGATACTTCCACATTCCTTTTGACATTGAGTTTCATTAGAACAAACACCACACGTTTCACATCGATCTGACTTGAAACAGCTGAGAAAACTGATTTTGAACATGATCCAGACTGACCGACAGACACACCTAAAGACCGTTATTCACTACTACATTTCCATGACATGAAACAAACAGGTCATTTATATTTACATTTAGTCTTTTGGTTTGGACCGAGAGGAGAGAGCTGCAGGAGGAAGGTGTGTATTTTCAAAATCCTGCCGTTTTTCCTCCTGGTTTTGACTCCTGCAGCTTTAATAGCTTTTACTAAATTCCTTCCTAAAGCCGTCCCTACATATATATATATATATATATATATATGTATATACACTGTATGAATCTGGACAGACATGGATGTAACTCAGAGAGGTATACACTCACGCAGCAGGAATTCTACTTTGCTGTTATTTGACTAAAAACAAGCATTTTTTCATTATTACAGTACTATAAATAACTCAAAGAGACACGAAGCAAATCTTCTCACCGATGAAAACACACTATCTTTTCTCTCCAGAGTGGTGGAGAAATCTCAGTGAGTTTTTCTGGTTCTTCAGCTTGTGCAGCAAACACATCTAGACGCTGTACGTGTGTCTCATAATGGAAGGGAAAACTTTGCCACAAGGCGTCCTACCGCAGGCCACTCAGACAACGTAGCTGTGGGAAATGGAGACGGTTAATTCTGGTCAGTTTTCTCCTCCTCACTATGAGATTATGAGTAGTTTCCTTTAACTTCAAGCTGAAATCAGAAAGGTCTCGATTATGTTAAACACACCAGACTCAGAGCATGTTTTGAACCCGTGTGTGTGTGTCTATTCTCACACCTCACATCATAACAGGCTGCGTTAGAGCTAAGGTGCACAGTCATGAAACGATTTGAAAAATCTGGATCCACAAAAATACTCCAATAAGCACACGCACCCACTGCATAAAAGCACCCATCTTTGCAAATGATGTAATCTACCGTAGATCTTGTAAAATGCAAAGTAGCAAGAGTCAATACCACCTATTTCCAAAAAAACTATTCTGTGACATCTCGTAACGGGAGAGCTGTGACATTCCATTATGCTAAGCGTGGAAATATTAAAATTTCATTCTCAGCGTTTTGTTGTTTGTGACAGTCAGGTAGCAGAAAATAATTCTCTTTAGTTGTGTTGTTGTGACTGCGGCAGGAGGAGAGACAGATTGTTTCTGGCAAGTTGCTAATAGAGCGCGGAGCACAGAGTTTCAGCAGTGACAAGTGTCTCCATTTTTCGGTTTGCATTTGCAAAAGGGACACACTTCCATTATAGATAGGACAGACCCGGCTTGTCGAGTAGCAGAGAGAGAGGCCGTGTGGGGAAATAACACATGCTGTATAAAAGTGTGGAGAATCAAAATGGCGCAAATAGAAACACTGACTTGTAGTTGTAGCTTTCGAAGGTGGGAGGGTGGCGCGATTATGAGTTTCAGTGAAATAAGGATGCTAACGCCTGGCTTTAGATGATCTGTGTATGTCTGTCATATTTGACACATGGTTTTTTTTTTTCCCCCCAAATGGTTGCGCTGGTTAAGACCCCCCGCCTGTCCAACCACTTTTCCTCCCGCTGCCCTGGGAATTGAATCCCCCAGAATCCTTTCTCTTTGCGCTGCCCAGAGCCCCTTTCATGTTTCATACTGTTTCAGAAATAAAAGATGCCGAGCAGAGCCGACTTCCCCCTCTGTTGAACACTACAGCAGGTGTGCTTTGTCAGAGCTGCCCCCCTGCTTTGTATTGTTCACAAAATGTGTATTCCTTTCTCAGCATAGACGTCAGCGTGCATCCAACCTGCAGCTCTGTGCTCCATTTGTTTTTTACACTTTCTTGATGTCTTAAATGGTGGTGTAAAATTTCAGCTGGAGACAAGAATAGTCCTCTGTGGCCTGTAAGGACAGTGGAAGTTTTCCAGTATTTGAAAATAATAGTTTTTGTTTTATGATAAATATGTGTCACTCGGACATGCATGTTTACAGCAAAATAGTCCTAAGTAAGAATGAAGTCTTTAAACATAAAAATAGGAAGAAAAAAAATACGAGAAATGCCACATAGTTTACCTTTAAATTATGTCGCGCCACAATTTGAAGCTAACGGTAGTATTGTACCGTAGAGGAGCAGAAAAGAGGCACTGAAAGGGACTAAGGATTTTCACTGAAAACAAGAACTGAATCCTCCACGTAGAAAGCAGTGCACGCGGTGTTGTCAGCGATGTATGCAACCCAGGCAGTCGTTAGCTTAGAAAGAGACTTAGCTAGCGTTAACAAGTGGCCAGCTCCCAGCGCGAGACAGACTCCAACACAAACTTCACAAATCTCACACATTGAACCTTTAACACTTAGAAAGATTCAATTTAAACCTCTCTTTAGGTTGTTTTTACTCTAAAACATACATCTTAAAAGGAGGCGAAATTCATCATGAGTACGCTGACTACGTGTTTAGCTAGCTAGCATTGTTACGTTTTGTTGAAGCCTACAGACCAGTCGAGAGTTAATGGTTTCCTCCTGTTTTTTAATTACTATGTCCTGACGGAATGTATTATTCATTTTTTTTATTGTTTTAATTTTGGTAAACAAGCATCTCCATATTGCTTAAACTCTCATTTTGGTTTACATCAGTATACTTTTACTAAAGGGACGTTATTTAAGGGTGAAACAGACCTCTGGCTTAATTTAAAATCTGGATTTACTCATTTTAAACCTGGTTTCGCTAAACTGCAATCAGAAAGATTCAAATGAATAATTATAGAAGCACATTGAAAAAAATAACTTAGACACTTTAGTAACTTTAAACACTTAAGACTCATTTTTGACTAAAATTATGAGATAATTAGAACAAGCAATACAATACAATAAAAAGACGTTTCTCATTAATGTGTAATTAATGTACCATATTTTTTTTAACTATGGGCTATGGGATTTTTCTTTTAGTGAATGCAATGTGCTTCCATGAATCTTGCATGGCCTAACCCAGAGTATGTGTGTAAAGTCACTTTAAGATCTGCATTGTGGATTGGAGTATTGACATTAATAAGAAACCTGTCTCTGAAACAAGATGACAACAGTTTTTCTAGTGAGCTGAAAACATGTGTGGTTGAACTTTTAGGGGACCATCCAGAACACTGAGGTTTCCAACTGGAGGATGAGGAAACAGGGAAACAGCAGAGCAGATAAGCAGCTGCTGCCCTCTGCTGGTGCAGCCAGGAAATTACACCCTCCGCCAGATGCTGAACAGAACTCACTTTCAGCTCAGGAGTGGAGACAACGGCACTTCTCTATACATAAAATATATATGTGTGTATTTTTTTCCTTTGAGTCAAGTTTTATGTTGCTGAGAAGCAACTTAACACAGAGACAAACAGAAACTGCCTTTTAAACCAGGAGATGATGCAGTGATCTCTGTACACTGTCACAAGGATGCCTTTAATACTGTAGGTATTTTCCCTCCTTTTTAAACTGTATTTTATTGGCAGTACTGTTATTCTTCTGTTTCTTTTTGATCTTCATATTTTACCTCGTGGTTAACATAATACACCCAAAGGTAGACCTTCATTCGAGCTTCAGTTTGAACGCAGTCAGTGCATTGTTTTTCTTTATTTGTGATTGTTGTTTCCTCTGTTTCCAGCAGAGGTCATAGTTCGCCCACCTTTGCAAAAAGTGCTGAGATGAAGTGGCCCAAGACCAGCTCTGTAAATTGAAGGCTATTTTCTGTAAACAGACTCTGCTTTTCATTGCTCTGACTGACGGAATCGGTCACACCTACTCATATTATGATTTCATTTCATTTCTAGCAAAGTGAAATTGAGATGTTTATCAGTTGTACTTTGTGTGTGAACACCAGCACCACCGCATCCAATGAGACATCAGACATTTCTGGCAAACTTTATATCCTGTCATATATGGAAGTTATTTGTCAGGATAACTAATCAGAGTCATGTTAGATCAAAAGTTCATCACAGTTGATTTTGCAGCCATGTGTTACAGGATGCTCACGGTCCTGTTGGTTTTTTACTGAAAGGTTTTCTCTGGTGCATTTTATGCATGTTGTACTTCACCCAGAATGGACTAACATGTTGGGAGCACGTGTGTCCTGATGTTTTATTTTCAACCAGTGAGAGAAAAGAGTTTGATTTCATTGTTTTGATATAAGTTTGATACTATTTTTCCTTTTTCTCCTAAAACAAGTGGAAATGCAGCACGCAAATGCTTTTAGATGAAGCGACGCTGCCATATTTTGAGTTAACGTTTTGATGCCCCTGTTTGTGAAGTACTTTTTCCATGTGGCAGATCATCTTCTTGTCGACAGCTCCAGAAAAAGCGGACTGAGGTTTTTGTAAGATAAAAAGCACATGAAAAGCTGCCAGAAGGAGATTTGTAAAGCAAAATATCAGAGGGAGAGTGAAGTAAATTAAAGTGCAACAAAACAGAAAAAGCATGTGTGATCATTTAACTGTGAGCAACCCTGCAGGAGGTGTGGAGGTCATGGACCGCTGACAGCTGTACTGGCCCTGAAGTCTGCTTAACATGGGACAGATGTGTCCAGTGACACAACTACCAGCTTCTTTTATCAAATCCGTTTTCATCAGCATTGTTTAGATTTGATGCTTGGGGTTTGCATAAGAGCAACACTGGTGCGCTTTTTTAAAATCGGTGGAAGGAGGCGGAGGAGGTCTGGACAGATCCTTGATCCGCAAGGACCCTGAGGCACAACCAGGAGGCCATGTGGACTCCATGTACTCTTATCTAACTTTGGCTAGTCCTCTTAGTTAACTAGCAGCAGTCTTTTTCTATGGAACACACTCAGACCAAAGTACAGTCATCTGGCATGTAAATGTGTGTAAAAAGAACAAACAGTCATCATGGAAACTATACTATCGGCAACCAGGGACGACAGCTGATGTCACAAAAAAGTACCCGTATGGAAATGCATTTAAGTTTTACGAGTATGTAAGTCTCTGTTGGATGAGAGATTGTGTGTTTGACAGAGCGACTGGGGAAGGGAAACGCTAAGCTGGCACACTATGAGCTGGTACATTTGATGCCCAGCTGACAGCTCTGTCTGGAGATTCACTTTGGATTTGGTGTGACGAATCTCTGCACACAGAGGGACCTTGTCTCAAAATCCTTAATTTGCAGTTTTGTAACCAGAGTAGAAAGTCACAGGGATCAGCGGCCGAGAGCTTTGCCAAAGGTAGAAAATAACTGAGTATAATTAGTCAAGTACTGTCTTTATGTTCAACTTTTAAAAGGTACATTTATTCAGTCTCTCTAATACATTTCAGACGTTTTATTCTGTTACCTTTAAGTGATAGTTTTAGTTAGTCATTTCTTTGCAGATTTATATCAAATATAAAAAAGTAAAAGTGTTTATAAACTATTTGCAGCATTAAAATACTGCCTACTGCATTCGTAATTACACTCCATTAATCTGTTTTTCTAAAATGTCCCAATGCCTGATTAGAACTTTTATTGGATATACTTTAGGTATAGTTTGATGTTGTTTTGAATGTGTCGTTTAAGAGTCTGATATTCAGTGACATCTAGTGGTGAAGCTGCAGATTGCAACAAACTGAATACCCCCTGACTCTCCTCTACGCTGGCCACAAAAAACATGGAAGTCGCTCATTACAAGCAGTGCTTGTTTTATCCATTCTTACCATTTTACTTAAGGGGATATTAACTCTGGACCACCCTCAACATAGTAGGTTTTTTAAAACAGACTAAAGAAAAATAGGAAATCTGTTCTGTACTACTATAGAATAACATGGTGGACTCCGACCTGCTCCCTCTGTAGATATAAACTCATAAAACTCATTTTAAGGGAACAAACACACAATAATTCTCATTTTCATGTGATTATACACTAATAAAAACAGAATTATGAATATTGTATTCACAATTAGACCCTCCTAAATCCTCTTAAATCTTACACACTGGCCCTGTAAGCAAGATTCTGAATGTAGGATTTTGGCTCATATTTCTACAGTAGCTATATTTACTTCAATAAAAGGAAGTACTTCTTCCACCACTGAGCTTTGCCTTGTACTTTTTTTTCTCCCACTAATAGGTCTCACAATCCTTTTGACCCTCACTAAGTGAATAAGACCTTTTTATGCCTAAACTCTTGTCTTTGTTATAAAATACTGTGTTTTTTTTCCTGTTGTATAACTCCTATTCTTCTCTTTTTTTTCCCAAATGGCGACAGACTTTTGGCAGGTTCGCCAGGAGGAAAATGCCAGTTTGTAATCAGTTAATGCTTTGTGGTCCCTTATTTCCGTTTGGATATAAAAACAAATCAATATTTACTCACAGAAAATATTCTCCTCAGAATGGATTGGCCTCCGCGAAGCTGGATTGCTTGAGCCTGAGCGCCACATGAGTGAAGTTGTATACTTTGGGAGCTACTCAAGTGGTTTCAATGTGGTTAGACAACCCATTTGAAATATACTCAGTGCTGGTTTACCTTCCAGCTGGACTGCAGTAGAAGACGCTGAAGCTTTACGGATGAAATGCAGAGGCATTCCACTGCCATGAGATCTTCCAAACATTTGGAAAGGTATGGCTTCTGCAATTATTTGCACTGTCAGTGTGGATAACGACCGAGTCAGCAGGCATGCCTCGCTGCACGGCTTTAGCCTCACTCTGGATGTACAGACACCATGTGCAGAAAAATCACAGGCCAACTCTGCATATTGTGTCTCTCCGATCTTGATTAGATCAATTTAATGACAAGCCCTGTGTCTGGCTATTGATGTGGCATCATTGAAAGTACCCAGGACACGACCGCCAAGACTTGGGCTCTCATTAAAGCCAGTATGCCAAACCATTAGCTGACATGCAGCATGTGGAAGTACTCAGGCTGTGTTATGGCTACTCCCCTCTGAAGACCACCTAACCATGCTGAAGAACAGCAATGATTGCAGAAGAGATAATCAAAGCTATGTTGGGTTGCACAGATTAACTCTGCGTGTCTTTTGGTGTGTGTGTGTGTTTCCAGCCCATGAGGTCACAAATCATCACACGATGCAGAAGGACAACAATCACAAAGTATCTTACAGTGTAATACCACTCACAGCCACTAGATGCTGGCTCCAATTGACTCCCATTCAAAAAAAGTAAACTTCTCTTTAGAAATACTAAGTCAAAATTTTTTTTTTCAGGAGTCATTAAAGTCTCATTTGCTTTATTTGAACCCTATAATAAATGCAGTGGTGGTTCTTTTGTGAATTATTGTTCCATTAATAAGATTTTAGGGTTGAAGGAAGTCTGCCCTGTGTGTGTTGAGTGACAGGAGTGATTGACAGGATTTTTTGAGCTACTGTTTAAATGAATAATCCTATTAGATATGTCTAGTGTTGGTTACTAGTTGAGTTTAGGAGGTTTTTATGTTTCATGAAACTTACCATTGCTTAATTACACCTAGCTTGTTAGCATTCATTCAGTTTTGCATTAGATTCTCTGTCAGCTAGCCTGCTAATTAGGCCAGCCAGCGCTACTTGATGTGTTTGTACATTACATGAAGCTGACATTACTGTCATCAAACCCAACTGTATGTTTTAACATTTAGCAAGTGGATGAAATTACTTGTTAGTGTTTAACAGAATTATTTTCTTCTTAGCAATGTAGTTGGTCTTGTCAGTGAGTTGGTGTTAGCATTAACACTCCACCCTCTTGTCCAAATATAGTCACTTCTGGCTGCATAAAACCAAGATGGCGATGGTCAGTATCCTGGACGTAGCCACCGTTCACTCCTTATACAGTCATGGGCAAAACTGGACTAAAGGACTGAAACAAAAATGCATACACATATATATGTATACACCATTTCCAGAGAAGCTCGCTGCTCTTGTTTGCTTTGTAAAAGTTAGTGCACAGTTACTGTATTCTGCTGTTAAATTCTTTCATTTCTTCACAGGGCTTTTATTGTGAAAGCTATTCTGTGTTACTCCAAACTACAGTTTGGCTGAGACATTAACATGCGAGCCTGCAGTGACTGAAATCCGACAATAACGCTTTAGATGAGTAATCCGGAACAACAAAGTATTGAAAATAGGTAATTGTATTATACAGTTTCTTAAACTAAAGCTGCACAAACGTACATATGTTTAACTGACATGCACATTATATGACTAGGGCTTTACCTTTTTTTTTCCACAGCCTTTTTTGGTTCATGTCAACCACAGCCATATGTCAACATTATCAGAGACTCACACACTTGCAGTCACACAGTCCTCAACTTCCTCTCACGTCCCACCCCACCCCACCACCATCCCTACCGTTTATCCTTTTACATGGTAGCATACAAAGTTTTAAATTCTATATTGAGTCATTCAAGCTGCATTAAATGTGTTGCTTCTTCTCAAATCACTTTAAAGAATGGTCCACAATGTGTAGCATTTGTTTTTGTCCACTACCCCATTTCTGCTTTAAGTGTTACTGCATCTGCATTTATTTCACCAATGTCAGCTACATCTTTGGTGGAGAAGTGTTAACAGTTTAATCTAGCATCATTGCGGTCTCGCTGCAGGAACACAGGCCTGTAAAACGCTGAGGTCATGTTTGGCTTTCGAGTTATAGCTGGTTGCCTGGTTTAAAAACGCTGTTAAATACCAAATGTTTGGCCAGTCGGTGGAATTGTATTTATTTTCTGTGGTAATGTTTGTTGAAGTGAGGTACTGCAGGAGCACACGATCTGTGGAATATTGTAGATTTTCCCCAGTCACACTAAATCATAAAATGTACGACACTACGTTAATTCTGTCTTAGGTTGCGTACTTTATGCTTTAAAATCCCTTAAAATCATGAATTTAAACTTTTAATATCTGTTCAAGGGAACTTAATTTGCTGCATCTATATTAAAAATTCCGTTGTAGAATTGCTACCGAAAATAAAGACGGTGGATTTTCATGGCTTTTATAACAAAACAGTGTAAATACATGGTTTGACTACAACATGTGGAAATGCCACATTTTCACCCTTCACACAGGACAGATCTGTGTTACAGCATGAAGTGATGCTAAATTGGTGCATAAGCTTTACATTTTCCATACATTATATATATATATGGTATAAATATAGTGCACTGAAATAGCCTACTGGAAACATACAGTATATTATAAACTGTATATAGAGATGGTATAAATGAGCAGATATAGGGGGAAAAAGTGTTTTAAGTGTCATAAATAGAAGTCAAGATGTCAAGTGATTAAAGGTGGGAAATGACTGTGAAACTAACTAGTTACAACGCTGCAGTTAGTGTTGCTTTACAGTCAATTTAACAATCTATTAGGATGAGGTGGTACAACAGGCTGCAGATTTCTTTCTGCTATATGCCATAAAAAATGAGGAGGAAGATGTAGAAGAAGAAGAAGAAGAAATTCTACTCTTGGCATGTGCACGTTGGTCAAATAAAGTCCTGTTCCAAAGAAATTATGACTAGATCCAGCACGAAGCAATTCATCCCACAGTGGAAATACATACAGTAGAGCTGGGCATGGCTTATGTGAGAAACGGACCAATTCCTGCCCAATTATTGGAGGTAAACTAGGCTATTTGTCTCTGTGCATTCAGCATATAATGTGCTTTCTGCACTCTTTCTGTGCTTAGTTGTTTTAAAAGTCAACAAATCATCACTCTTGTCTTCACCAGAATACCACTGCCAACATTTAATAGATGGCAGATGAAGTTATTACGGGGGATTCAGTCTTAATTTATGACTCTTAACTATCTTAAGATTCTTTACATTGTAGTTGATATACAGTGTTGACAGCCAAGAATACTCTTTTTGGCATTTGTAAGACTTTAACAGGCCAATACAAACAATTTAATTTTCAGACTTGCATTGATTCATGTGCAAGAGATTGTAAACGGCTCTGCCATTTGCAAAATGCCCTTCCCAGTCTGACTTTTACCCTCTTCATGTAGCATATCCGCATTGCATTTGTTGTTTGTACCTTTTCGAACCCAGCGCATTTTATTTTGGCTTTGGGTTTGAAAGTTATTCCTGACAACAGGCTCAACAAATGCATAAACGCCAACTCAGATGGTGTGTTTTTGAAGTCCACAGTGACAGCCAGGCTTTCAGTCTAGGAGTGGTGTCAGTGCAGGAGTGACTGACGGCAGGAATTCCTGAAAGAGCGGTGTGAAAGAGATTTGTGTCACAGACTACAGCTGACAGGTCTGTTATTTAATGCTTTTGGGTTGTGATCCCTCCAGTTGGGTTTGCTCAAGAAACTGACTTCAGTGAGCTTTAAGCCAAGTCCATAATGCAAGGTTAATTCCAGACCCGCTCTCCAGGAAAAAACAGAAGACACTACTATGCTGCAAGGAGCTGTAAAGTTAAAAACCTAAATGCGGACTTTATCGTGGTTTTGGGTGTTTCATGAGTGAGGTTCAATATAAAGACTATTGTGTGCTTGTGTACTTCACTTGAAGTTTTTGTTGGAGTGTGTTTTGTGCTGGGAGCTGGTTGTTTATTGATGTTTGCTAACTCCTTTACTAACGACCGTCTCCGTTGCCACCATCCACCATAAAAGCCACAATACACTAATTACTACGTAGAGGACTCGGGTCGGATTTCCTGCAAAAAAACCCCTTCGTTCCTGAGTTCTTCAGTGTCTCTCTTCTGCTCCTCTACAGCTGCATCAATGTGCAACTATTCTGTTAGTTTTGAAAAAAGAGAAATGACACAATGCAAACAGCGCAACATAGAATCCAAGACTAACTTCATGAAGCACATGAGAACATATGAATCGTCCACCTTTTTATTCTTTCACACATTCATTGTCCTGGAAGAAGATTATGTTTTCTCAATGCTAATTCCCAGATGTGTGCTACACATAGATAAAAGAAGTGCACTTTACCACCCTGATGGTTTGTGGACTAACGTTTTGAAGCCTCAAGATTGCATTTTAACCATTGCTGTCTAGGTTTGTTGGAGCCAGAAATGACAATATTTTGATGAGTGGGTGGAGCTGGTGAAGAGCAAAGGGTTGAAACTCGCTAACCTAAAGCTACCGCTACTGCTAACTTACGAAACAATGACCACACTGACAACTCGGAAATGTTATGTTAAAGACGACTACATAATGTCAGCTACTTGCTAAATGTTAACACATACAACTTTGTGTAATGTATAAACACACTAATTATCAGCGTAGCTGACAGATGATATAATGTAATATTTAATTAATGCTAACACTAGCTAATGTACCTAAATTATGTTAGCAGGCTGGGTTGTAATTAGCGTAACGGCAAATTTCATGGAACATTTTCATAACAAATTCCTTTGACGGCCTTGTTAGTGTAACTGCTTAACTACAACTACAGTAGAGCGGAAAAATACATAAAAATATGAATAACACATCAGACATTAAAACCTTCTATTAGCCCTAAAATCTTATTAGCATTATTAGCAGAGCAATAATGTACAAAATGACAATGAATAGGTTACAACTATCAGAGGGTCCAGTTAAAACAAATGAGACCATATGACTCCTGGATTAGTATTTCTTGAGAGACATTGACATTTTTGGAATGGGGCAAATTGGGATTGACTGCCTAGGATTTTAATGGAACCAGCATCTAACAGCCATCAGCGGTATTAAACATTAAGGTACTTCTGCATTGGCTTCAGTTTAAAGCTGTGGTTGTTGCCACCTGGTAAACATAATCACCTCAACAGATGTTGCTCACATGGAGGAGAAGAATGAGGCAGTCGTACAATGATGACATGCTTCTTCCCATACATGGCTGCAGAAATCAGAGAGGAAGAGAACAAGCCAAATAGAATTCAGTGGCAGCAGATAAGAGACTGAAGGAAGCAGACACCATTAGACACACCAATGAAAAATGCATCATTTGGCAAATAAAACCTTTTTTTTTTTTCATCTGTTTCCCTCATTTATTTTAGTAGAGTTACAGAGTAGAAGGAGTGATGAATAAGTGCTTTAGCTTGGATACGTGTGGCTGTGTGTAGATAGCATACCATACCGTACCACGCATAACGCCGAGCTGAGAAGGGAAATTAAATGTTTAGATTGTCATGTTGATCCAGCGCCCTGGTTACTGTGACAGGAAGATTGCATTGCGAGATTGCAGGGTGTTCCCTGACACTCTGGTCTAAATAACCAATCAGGTCTATCATCAACCACACGTAATCATCCCTCTGTGTAGACATATCGGAAGACAATCCAATCTGCATTTTATTTAGTTCTGTCATATACGTGTGCGCGTCATTCACTGACATATCGGACATGTTCTTCATTTTAAAAGTAGGTCAGTTAAACCTCCATTTGTCTAAATGTGTACAGAATTTTTGTCCTTTATGAATTTCATATTTTTCATGCTTTATAAAATACAGCTCTGGAATAAATTTCGAAACCACTTCAAATGTCCAGACCTGAACCCCATAGAAAACCTCTGGAATGTGATCAAGAGGAAAGTGGATGGTCAACAAGTGGTCAGCCATCAAACAAAGCTGAGCTGTTTGTATTGTTGCTCCAGGAGTTACATAAAACACCCAACAGTGATGTGAAAGAGTGGTGGAGAGCACGACAAGATGCATGAAAGATGGGAATAGAAAATTACGGTAAATCCACCAAGTACTGATTTCTGAACTCCCTTCCTTCCTTAGATAATATAATATATAATATATGTTACTGTTTAAAAATGAATATGAACTTGTTTTCCTTGCATTATTAGAGGTATGAAAACACAGTATTTAGATGCATCCACACATCTCTATAAGAAAGTTTGTCCCCATTAAGCTTAAAATGAAGGATGAAGGAATATATTCAAATGTCAATGAATGAGACCAAATGTCAAAAGTCAAGGTTGTTGTGACATAAAAAGCATGAGAAGTGCATGAACATGTAGTGATGCAAGGAAAAGTGGGCACATCTGATTGAACTTACAGATCTTGTTGTGTTATTGTGACCAGTTGTCATTTTCTGCAAATAAATGCTTTTTTTTCCAGAGGAAATATTTTTCAGCAGTTTCTTGAAAACACCTATCTTTAAATTGTAAAACAAATGGTTTCTTAATTTTTCCTTCCAGAGCTGTACACAAGTTTCATTGTTTTAGACAAGTACAAAAAAAACAATCTGCATAAATAATGTCAATGAAATAAAAACTAGCTCCATCTGCAGGTCTGGTCCATATTAACTCTACAACATTAGAACATGGAGGTGAAGAGATGAGAACGCCGTTAATTACAAAATTCTACTGTTGATCAGATGTAGTCCACACGAATACAGATATTTTTCGAAACACTGTTGACGTGTGGACGAGAGGCCCAAACGTAGAGAAAAATATTCGTTTTGCTAAATACAGGGCCTGAATCTTAACGTGCTGCTTACAGTTCACTGATGCAAAGAAATATATATATGGCCGACTATATGTGAGCGTGAAACAAGCCCAAACCCACCGTGAAAGTTAAAATGTGAACTCAAGTGCTGCACTCTCAAATGACAGAAGAATAACAGGCCAGGTGGGAACTGTTTCCTCTCTGACAAGGATGGAAAACGTGAGGAGAGATGTCTGTAATATAGTGTTTTTTTCTTGCGTCTGACTGCAGTTCGACTTGGCAAATTCATTTTTCACAATCATAAAAGTCATTGCTGAAGGTTACAGACATTTTAACCTAAATTCACACTGCTCCCCTTCTCATCAAACCACCCGTACATGCATAACCTCAGTTCTTCAAAGGGGTGAGGAAACACACGGCCACTGTTCTCCCCGCGCGCCTTCGGCGTCCTAATGGGAGTCGACTTTCACCCTTAATCTGCAGGGGCCACAAATGGTCACCAAATGGTTTGACGACTATGAAAACAAAAGTGGGGGAACACATGGCACCTCATATCTGGGCCTGGCTGAGCACTTCAGACAGGCTGCTGTGCAGGGTGAGAGACGCATTTTCCAGCGTCATCAACAAAACATCAGATGATGTCATGGCTGGTGGAGGGACGATGAGTCAAACACTTACAGAAAGTATTTCAAAGTCATACTGAAGGTGTTTTGGCATCCTTTGATGTTACAGCACTCTATTAAGACATGTAATTCTGGTCCGTTTCTATTCTGGCAGATATCTAAAAGTTATAAAAAGCCAAGTTTACGCAGGTCTTTAGAAACAGTCCCTACAGACTCCTAGCAACAGTGTCCGGGGAGCTTTTTGCTTAATTTCTTTTGCTACAGCATTTAACATGTACCATTACACCCGTAATAGCTGAAAGGAAATGTGTGTGAACGCACGCACGCACACACATATGCAAACACACACGCAAACACACACAGGGTGATTCATGCTTTCCGTGGTGTTAGTAATGGTTCAATAAAACTGTTTTCACAGTCTAATAATCTTCTATAGGATGACTAAACTGCCTCATCAGGGATCCTGTTTCACAGCACTGGAGCCAGGAATCAAGGGAAAAAAATGCTAGAATCTGAAAAAAAAAACGTACCATCCTCCGTCTCTCTCCTCTTGGTCCAAATCAAAAGACTGAATATAAAGATGGGTGAAAGTGCTGCTTCCGTGATGAGCCGAGTAGAGCAGTAGAGTCGCATCTTATGGAATCAGCTATCGGTGAATAAAGCTGTCAGTCACGTATTTAACCCCCTTACTTCTCTGAAAACACTTATGATTGACCAAAAATTTTCTACAGCCTGAAAACAAGAGGAGGTTCAGAAGTCCTGTTTCCTCTCAGACCACAGAATGACAACATGCTGAAAGTTTTATTATGGAATTTTTGCCGAGTGGCACAACAAAAACTATTGTGAAGAATGGAAATAGAGAGACATGCAAGACCTTGGAGTTCATTTCTGTAGACACTCATACATTTGCTTGAAATAAAATTAAAAAAAAAATTCACAATCTGACAAATTTGTGATTTTTTTCTATAAAATACTAGTGGAAAAAAACAAAATGAACGAGAGCCCTATTTTGGATGGTTTAGATCATATTGAACTCTTATTTGACAGTTTTAAGTACATACAGCGCAGACTGGAAGGCGGTGGCTGTGTGACACACACCAAAGGTTCTGGTTGGGTTTGAACCCGGGTCAGCAGGCTCACATGTGCAGCAGGGCAGCTCTGCATGTAACATGTTTACATAGGCAGAATCTTTTGGTTGCATTGATGTTGCCTAGATTAGTGGGCTGCACATGCAACTGAAAGGCATATAATCATTATACAGAGAACATTAAAGTACAAGCAAGATTGCGATCATCGTGAGGTTTTTGTGGGAGTTTTTTTCTTGTTGTCACTTTGAGGGTGGGTGGGGGTCATTTTCTGTTCCCGTTTTTATACCTTCAGGGTTGTGATTGTTGACAACCAATGTAGATGTGCTTTTGTGCGAGCTTGATTAACCCCTTTAGATCGGATGACACATTTGTGCGTTTTTATCTTTAAGAATGATTTCGATATTATATGACCGGGTGTAATGCTTATTATATTTGCATGTGTTTACCTTTAAAACATGGAATGACATTTGTTTGTTTTTACCTTTTAGACTCGGTGCAACATTTACGTGTTTTTACCTGTAATGTGAATATTGACAACTCTGGAGTTTTTCAGAAACCCCTCAGGTTTTAGGAGACCTAAAGGAAACGTTTAGGGGCTGCCTTCAAACAATGCTTAGATCTCAACGGGTTTAACGGCAAACATGCTGAGGAGGAGAGTCAGATGACAAATCTACAAAATATCCCTGGTGCATTTAAGCTGGACAGTTGTTTGGAAGAATTAAATATCACACACTTGGTGTATTACAGGATAGCTTCACAGGCTTATGATTAAATCTTTTCAAAGACCGACTGAAAACGTCTGCACAGGAAAATGTTCCTGCGTGTTGTGCAGCTTGTTTTAAAGGCCTATTATTGTCTTTCAATTTTACAGGGGATGTCTCCACACGAGGCCAGTCATCCCGGCCCATCCCAGCACCGCAAGCAGAAAACCATATGAGATCAAAGGATTGTAATGAAGCTAACCGCTAACTGCAGGTTTACAGCACATGCTAGAAGGAAAACTGCAAGACTTCACGTCCCTTGTATTCCACTCCATCAGTCACAAATGATACAGTATTAGACTTTGAATCCTCCCCTGCTGGATTCAGTCAGATGCTTTCACTCCTTTGTTCCTCATTAGTGTTCCTTGATGATACCTTATGGGTCACTATAGTGTACAGCTGTGGTTTCCATAATGTTCTTGTCAGGGCCCTAACAGAAAGCCTAAAAACCACTACTTTAACTTGATAGCTTGCCAGCATGCGAGCAGTCCTGTTTCTTTAATGTTCCCCCATGAAACTGAACAAAAGGCCTCATCCGCTCGTTGCAGGAAGAGCACAGGTGGAACTAATAAATTCATTACTGCACTTGTAATCCAGCAATTAAGCATTACTATTGACCATACTGTTCCTCCTGGTCACTGATAGTAGAAGTAGGCGACTTTTGAAGGCTGATAATATGGAACTGACCTATTTTTTTTGACTTTATTAACTGATAACTGTTTCATTTATTACCTAAACTAACAAATCAGCAAATAAATAAATCTGGATCACTGAACATCAAACTCAAAGTAATTCATCACTAAATCTGGAGCCTAACATCAGACTAACATGTAAAAACCTAGGTGCTATTTTTATCTTTTGAGCTACTATTTCCCTCAAAGTCAGTAATTCCAGTTGAGAACTCTGACCGCTATTGGAGCCAAGTTGTTCTGGTACCGATCAATCAATCAATCTATCTCCACTTGATAGTTTATGAATATCTCTGCCAAGTCCTTGATAATGTCAGTATTTACAAAGTGTTCCACATCTTCTAATAGCAACTAAAGCATGATTAACATGTTTATGTTCATGTTCTTCACACATTCACACATAACCAGCACTTGGTTATGGTTAGGAGTGACAAGCTTGAAATATTTTACTCATATCTTTCCACCACCTTTAACCACCTCAATCAAAAGTTGCATTATGTAACACATGAAGAAATGTGCATGTATTAAACCTGCAGTGTCTGACAGTTTTTGGTGTGATTGGGTAAAAATTCCATAATTACCATAATTATAATTCAGCAAGAGATCTGAGTGGAAACAAGAATTCTACCCACTTCTTTGGCCTCTGTTTTCAGGCTGTAGAAAATCTACCCCGTGATACAGATTTTGGCTAAACACAAGTGTTTTCAGACAGGTAGGGGGGTTAAATACGTGATTGTCAGCTGTCAAACAAGCTCTTCGAACTTTCAAGGAGTTCCTCAGTCGTGACTCGACTGCTTTTCTCCGTGGCTCGACATGGAAGCGTGGAAAAGGGTCTCCACTTTTGGCATCAGGTCTTCTACATATCAAGTCTTTTGATGTGGACCTAGAGGAGAGAACCGCAGAAGGAAGGTGTGTATTTTCAAATCCTGTGCCGTTAATTGCTTTTTTATTCCCAATGTATGACTGGATCGTAATGTGCTTTGTATGTAGGATGTTACCTTCATCAATGATAATGATGAAGGCAACATCATCATCACTGATGATAATGTGTCGACATCATGGGTAATTTTTTCTAGGAAAATCCAAAGTGTGACGTTTGTGTTCGCTCTCAGAGTGCCTCAAATGGTAAATGGACTGCATTTATATAGCGATATTCTACCTTAATGGCACCTAAAGCGCTTTACATTGACTTACACATTCACCCAATTGCACGCACATTTACACGCTGGTGGAGAAGCCAGTGCGAGCAACTTCGGATTCAGTCCCAAGGACACTTCTACATGTGGACCGGAGCCAGGGGTGAAACCGCCAACCTTTCAGTTTGTGGACACTCCTCTGAAGCAGCAACAGTGTGCAACACTAGCTTCTGTTGGCTTAGAAATAGAGTCTGAGAGTAGAGACTCCAGCACAGACTCCACGTTAAGCACACATGAGCATACGCAAATCTTACATATTGCACCTTTAACCTTGCTTGTAATGAGCCACTTTAATTAGAACAACATTGCCACTGAACATAATTTGGCAGAATTTGTGCAACACCTTGGATATCAAATTAATTCAATTATATTAATGTGTAGGAGAGAGGTTTGCACAAAAATAACTTATTGGTCATAGCCTTAGAGGTTTTATTAAATCACAAATAGCCCCACTACACAAGCAGCAACTTGCACCCACTACCAGTGAGGGAGCTGGAGGTCATACAGCTCTCACTTTTTTATGATATGAAGAACTCATCAGAGATGAGCAAGGAGAAGGGTGTTCACAACTCCATCAGGATCTGTGGGTGGTCAAAATACCATCTGCTGGTGAGAGTTGTGCGGTAAAAGCTAACATTGGCCCAAACAACCACATAATTTGCTAAGTCATCTCTAACCAATGCTCTCTCATTCTCTGTTAAGTGTTTCCAAGAAACCCAGGAGGCGCTGCATGTTGTAGGTCTAATGATGGGCATGTGGATAATTACACCATTCATAGATACAGTACGGTGGCACAAACTGTAATGCTGCTCACGCGCTGACCCGGCACGTCTGCAGTGGCTCCGTTTCTGCCACGTCTTCTGAACCTGGTCCAGGTCCAATCATGTCTCATTTACCGACATAAACGTGTTTTTATTCCTGTTGAGTTCTACAATTACTGTGACGTACAAATAATATCTCACATTTAATATTACTGAAGGTGGTGTATAGTTTTATAGCTTCTGACCCTTCATTTAATTCACAGCCAGTTTCAATAAAAATGGTATTTTCATATCTCTCTTTAAAGACCATTTTTAGAATTTCCATTCATCGTCTAGATTTCCTTCTTCAGCATCTTGTAATTGTAAACAGCTTTGTGACACAATAACGGGCACTGCTGCAACTGCAAAGTATTAGGAGCATATTTAGAGCATCGAGTGCACCATTAAGTGCTATTTTGTAGAATAACTCTCTCATTGTTGAGGGGCCAAAAAACGTCTAGTAAAAGCTCTGACAGACTGAATGCAGATATTACAGAGTTCTTTGGTCATCTTTCTTTATGTCATGTATTTGCCATCGTCCTTAATTAGTTATATGTCACATTTTTTCACTGATGTGTGACGCCTTGTCTTAATTCACAGCTGCATTATAATTTTTGTATGAAACCTGGTGTGCACAGTGTTCTCATTCTGAATGACATTTTGATTCTGGTATGAAAAAGACCGGAAAAAAAAAAAACCCATTTTATAGACATCTTGAAATTCCAGCTGAGTGGGATTTGAAAATGTGACAGCGAAGTTTAAGAATAGGATGGAAAAAAGTTACAACTGTAGTCAAATGCAATTGTTCTGCAAGGAAAGTTTCTGTAGAAATGTTAATGTAATATTTGTTCATCTTAACCTGAGGCAGTACTTATTTAAAATGACAATTTGTGGTTGTGTGGGCAAAATCAACCCACATCTTAAACTTCAATCAGTTGTTTTTCTGTCAGCATCGTTTACATTAAATGTTGTCGCCGTTTGCATTAGATAGGACATGCTGTTTCTTCAGCAGTGGAGAAATGTAACTCAGTACTTTTACTGAACAGATATGAGGTACTTGTAATTTACTTGAATATTTCTATTTTCTGCTACTTTATACTTCTACTCCACTACATCTCAAAGGCAAGTGTTGTACTTTTTCACTCCGCTCCATTTATCTAACACATTTAATTACTTTTTAGATTACAATTTTTCATCCCCTTCCTGTCCAGGTCTGTCCAAGTGTGTTGATTTTGAATGCCTGCGACAAACTGAAGGATTAAGACTTCCTTTGTGGGTTGAGGAAATTATCCTCCCTCTTAAACTTAATAAACCCATTAAAAAAACAAAAAAAACAAACAAACTTAGATTCATTGGAAAATGCATTGGCGCAAAGATGAAAACAGGCTTGTTTTTCTGAGCTCATGAAAAGTTGACTTTTTAGAGATATATGGCTCTCACAGTACAGCGACACTACAACCATACTGTGATCTTATACATGATGGATTAATGAAGAATTCAACTATCAACAGGATATAAAGTAGTTCAAATGAGCTCAACCTTAAACACGCACAGCAGTAAAATACAACATCCACGTGAATGCAGCAGTAACACGAATCCGAAAAGATCATATATAACAGTAAAACACTGACAAGGACCACTTTACTGCATGAGGACTTGTCATAGTTTAAGTGTCTCGATCTCAATACTTTTATTACTGTTCCTCGGTCATGTTGAAATCTCAGTACGACCACTTCCCTTTACCGCCGAAAAGAATATCTAACGTAAGCAAAAAAAAAAAAAAAAAGTCAACCGTGTTCCTATTTTTTTCAACCGCAACAGTGGGGACGTAGAGTGGGTGCGCTACACACTGAACGCCTCATAAAAAGTGCTGAGTGAGCGCCGGAGCGTGAATCAAATCCGACATTCTTAGTGCAGTGTAGGCATTTCCGGCGGTGCCTGAAGGCAGCATTGCATAGGGTGAGAGAGAGAGAGAGAGAGGGTGGATTGACTTCTCATGTGGACAATACGAGATGTGGAACTTTTGCAGCACATGTATAAAACCCATCAACC
>JAPQRN010000025.1:18967030-18999883 GCA_037367275.1 Coranthus polyacanthus | reverse complement strand
GGGGGGGCGTGACGTCATGGCACGGTGCCCCGTCCATGTTTAGCGGAGAAGTTTGTGTCGCTTCGACAAACTCTACACACCACTGGTTTAGGCAACAACGAGACCTTTCAGAAACCAGAGCTACCTGTACACAACTTCTCTTTTAATTTTATCTCGACTTAGTTCAATTCAGACATTCAACTGCTCAATTTGCTCAACGTCGTTAAGTTAAACGTCCAAAAACAACTGTAAGAGCGGTTCTTCACGTCATACTTCACACTTAACGCCAACGGTCAAGCCTACGTTTCTTTTTGTCATTTCTTTTTTTTTAAATTGATTTCTTCCTTTTTTTTTTTGTTGTTGTTGTTTGTTTTTAGTTTAACAGACCGGCTCACTTCACTTGAATGGGCGGTTGCGGGTGTTCGTCGTTACCCGCGCATGATTAAGGCTCAATAGGTTTCTCGTTTTCCCGAGCGTCTCGCATCCTCCGCCGGGCGTTCTCGTATGAACCGAGGCGAAGCAGCGGTGGAGAGGGGTCGGGGGCTCCGCCAGCAGAGCCGGGCTTCAGTATGAGGATGCCCAGAGGAGGACGCCTGTTCCTGGCGACGTGCCTCGGCTCGCTCTTCGTACTTGTGCTTTACTTTCAGAGCATCACCAAGCCAGGTAAGAACTTACACGTAACAGCTGCCTACCTTAAAAAAACACTGCTCTGTGGTCCTTCTGATATTATTTCAATTTCACTTGTCAAGTTTAACGCCAATATTGCCACGTGTGGCAGCATTTACGTGATAAGTAAAACCAAAACTTTTACGCAATTGCGCTAGCGTTAGCGTTTAGTAGGCTATACACGTATATATTAGCATTATATTAAGGTTAGCTACAGTTCTGTGGACCCATACAATGTTATTTGGCGTTGTGTATATTAGGGGTGCATCCTAAATACTAAAACATTTAATGACTTATTTGTGCACGCTTTATATGAGCTTAGTATTACATTCAGCTGCTTTAAAATAATGCAATTACCTATAGAAATTTTACATTGCTAATATAGAAAACTAAGAGTGCATCCTTTAAATGAGACTTTGTGGACTCAACTCGGGTTAGTAATGTCTAGAGGACACGGCAGACTTGCACACCTGTATATGTTGGGTGCCTGTGTGAGACAGAGGGCATTTGCAGAGACATAATGAAACGTGAATGAAATGAAGTATGAATAAGCTCACTGTGAACAGTGGAATGTTTTGAAAGCCCCCCTCCTAGAGACCCCCTGCATTCCTCTGGTTTTCCCTCTCCTCCTCTCTCCTCCTCACCTCTCCCTTTTCTCTCCAATCCTCTCCTTTTGTTTCCCCCGGGCTGAGCTCCTTCTGGACATTGAAAGACAGATTGTCCCCCAGGGGACTGCAGACTTCCAGGCAGAGGAGTCAAATCGCAATGAAAGAGAGTGGCAGGGGGGGGGGGGGAGAAAAAAAAGAAAAGGTAGAGACAACTGATTTGCTGTCAGTGTACGTTTGATGCAAAAGAGCCGTTTTCTACTTCCACAGAAGAGAGGGCGTAGTAGGTTTTGGATATGGTGTTGAGCAACTCGATCAGATGTTTGTCAGAGTGTTTCATAAATTTGTTGAAACCCATATCATGGTGGGAAGTAACTAAGTACTGCGTTACTGTTCTTAAGTATTTTTCAGGTATTTGTATTTTACTTGGGTATTTATATGACAACTTTTTTACTTTTACTCTTACACAGATGTCTGTACTTTCTACTCCTTACATTTTCGAAATGGGCTTGGAGCTCTTTAGTTTTAATGCCTTCCCAACATCAAGACCGATTTCAACCTAAAAGACGATCCTTCGCTACGTATCACACGCGACAAAAAAAAAAAAAAAAGAGACAAAAAGACAAAGAAGATATCTATAACAAGATGTAACGAGGCGAAAACACACCTGTCGTCTTGGATTTGCATGATTTAGTGGTTATTTTGTTAATGTTCATTTTAAATTGAGTGCAGTCTGAGGTGTTACTCACCAAGACAAAAACGATGTAAAAGACGCAACAAGATGAAAATGATATAAAAGACGCAACGAGACCAAAACATGAAAAACGTAAAAAGACTTAGCTTAGCACATAAATAGCTGGAAGAAATGTCCTTCAAAGAGATACTTATTACTTTTAAGTACATTTCAGAGCCTGTACTTTTTCGCTTTCATTGCAGTAGAGAAGTTGAATCATTTCTTCATTTTTTTTTTACACAAATATCTGTACTTCTACTGGAGGAAAGAATGTGTGTACTATTCCCCATCCCTGGTAAAAAAGCCGTGTTGTGATCTATGCTATGAGATTGAGGGTGATTATATCATAAATTAATAACAAGTATCCTGCAAAAACCATAATGACACACCAAATTTCAATTCTAATTATTAACCTGCATTAACTGGGGCTCCATTTAAAACACGTGACACACCTGAATTCTCCACAGTACACACCCAAAGATGGAAAAGTTTAGAACCACAGCAATAAATCAGCTTTTACAGACCATCGCGCTGGATATAGCTCTGCAGAGCTGTCAGTGGCAGACATACAAACCACATGTTGCTAAACCTACAAGCAGTACACGTCGAAACTCCTTATGACCTCTCCACCCCCACCCCCAACACCACCATCTCCCACTTAAGAGCTCTATGCCCTTCCTTGCCTGTCTTGTCTTGCCTGGCTTGTCTGCGTTACAGCCTTACCAGCAGCCGCGCAGGCCACATGAAAAGCGTGCCGGGGCCACATTAAAGAGGACTAATTCACAGGATGTCAACAAAGCACAAGGCTTCCATAATTACTGTGTATCTAGGCAGTGAGGTTTTAAAACCAACACTGTAAATCTTGTGTTGTTCTGTGCCCTGATCTTTTCTTTAGACTACCTGCTTTATTCTTTCCCACTTTGTTTGAATCTAATGAAAGTGAAACCAAGGAAAGCCCTTAAAGTTCACAGTGCAATGAAAATTTCACTCTATGTGTAATCCTAAGTGACTTATTTATCTATTTCTTGCTGCTTGGGAAATATACGTCACAAAATTATTTTTGAGTATCTTTTTGTGTTTAATTTCTCACTTTTCCCTTCCTGTAAAATGCCCACGTACTTCGGGTGACTCATCTTGAACTTGGAGGCGGTTACATAAATTTCTACAATTTAATCCCACCCATCATATAAAACCACACTGACCGTCGTGGGTAGATTGTGGTAGCATGGTAGCTAGTAGAGTTAGGACCTCAGCAAAAAATGTACTTACCTTTCTGCAGATGTCTAATTGATAAATCTAATTGGCCTTTTTCACAGTGGACATTTTAACAGGTGTAGCCGCGATCATTAGTAATGGCTGCATCCCACTTAGTTGTGTCAGTTTCAGGAAATGCTTGAAATGCCATTTTTTTGTGATTTACAGCAAAAAGAAGTCTGTTAACATTTAGAAGGCAGCTGTGACATTGTTCGTCAAAAACATGAGATCATTATTTACAAAAACTGTGAAAAACAGAAACTGTGACATCATTATTTACAAAGAAATGCAATTACTTTAATAAACACTTTATTTTACTAAGAACTTGTAAAATAAATGTCAAGCATGTTATCTGAATGAACTGATTTTAAGATAAATCACAGTCGCACCAACAGCTGATTCATCTTGATGAGAAAACACTAAAATTATTAAAACTATTAAAATGTCTCTATTAATTTATATGTAACCGGCATTGTAGATATTTGAACATTGACAACAAATATTCAATTTTTTTATTTTACATTTTAGCCTTTATGTCATTTCCCCATTAACACTTCACATAATAAAAGGAATGTAGGACTAATTGACAAAGATTCTGGTTTATTCTTCGTTTAAATGTTAGATAATTAGTGAGTTAGATTCCAGCCTACATCAGTCAAGGTTATTAATGACATGTTAAAGGTGGTGTGTATGGTTACATATTGTGATAAGACTGACAGGCCTTTTTCACAGCAGACATTTTGACTTCATAGTAGGAAAAGCACAGGTGTTGCTACTAAAATGAATGATGGTTCTGTTTCCTTCTGGTGTCCCAGTGGGACATTGACAGCGTGATGGAGAGCCAGGATACCCAATACTAAGTACCTTTCCTAATGACGCGCCAACACGTCTTCACTGAAACTTAAGCAATAAAACGTACAAATCACAGAATGATGCTTTAAACCTTTTAAACTCTAGGCCTGACTGAGACGCCTAAAATGTAACCATTAACGTTATATACTGCTTAAATGATTCCCGATGCAGTAGGATGACCAGAAATATCTTGACGTGATGTGAATTTAAGTCACACTGAAAGTGCATAAGAAAAGAACTGAGAGAATAACAGCAGTCAATGAGACAGACCTTTAATAATCAATGTTTTTCCTTATGGGGCTTAGGTGCTGTGATAGCTTTTTGTTATTGATGTGTCATTAAAAACGATGCAGTTATGTCTAACTTTTGACCTATACTGTAACACTGTTAAGAAAATAACAAAATGAAACGCCAAACACTGATGAAGTCAACACACAATTAACATTTTATGAATAACAAAGAAAAATACGATAATTATTGTATGTCAGATTTATATGATATTTTATTTTCAATTAGTTTGTTTGCTGTTTATAACATGAAAATTGAAGCTGTAATTTTCATCATGTATTTCAATAGCGGCTATGTATGAGGTGGATGGTTGTAGGAGAGGAGGATATTTAATAATAATAATAATAATACATTCATACTTTTCATAAAACTCAAAGACACTTTACATACCAGCAAAAATAAAACAGATAACAGATTTGTCTGAAGTGAGGGAGAAAAATACACTAATGATAGTACTAAGCATCACAGTTTGATGCTGTTAGATTACAGTACAGTCCTATGCTTTACAGAATAATATATATTTATTAAGCCCTGTAGGACTTTGTGTATGAAACTCGAATATTTTGTAGTCGTGAATTTGATGCTCATATTGTCCACCTTTCCTCTTCTGATCTGTTCGATCTGCTTGTGTCTTTGTTGTCATAAAACCCTTTTGACACTAGTGTGACAAAGGTGTTCATATATAGTCCAGTGGATGACACAGAAATTTCACATGCTGTAGGGTGTTAGATGAATTATCTCCATAACCAGGATCATTGACACGTTACTGCTATCACTTATTTCAAGTGGGCTAAAACACCATATTCAGATATAGTTTTTAAGAAATGAAGGATTAGTGAAGGTAGTGATTGGATATATACATGTAAACACACATACTCTCCACTTGCCTTGCACAGCCGATGTGTCCCCAATTAAGCCTACTGTTTTATAGCAGACAGGAAAGCACAGTGCGTATTATTGTTGGTCTTCTATTCTCTGGCTTCCTGTGCCAACACCCTGGATCTGGCTCTCAGGAAAGAAATACAAGCCCTATCCTGTGCTATTATGAACCCATTAGTGAAGTCGGGTCCGATTTATTGCTCTATCAACTTATACTTTTTTCTGGAAACAGATATATCAACTTATTTTGAGCCTTTAATTGTAGTTAGGCTACTTGAGCTGCTGTAAGTAAGATGCAACACTGGCTGTGGTTTTGAAAAGATTAAATTAAATACTAGGTATAATATTGTACAGATGATCAAACAAATGATGTGGCTTGGTGAAAGGTCCACAGTCCACATTTTTGACTTGTTCTTGAAATGATCTTGACATTTACCATTTCCAGTCATCCTCTGTCATAACTTAAGTAAAACTACAGATGAAGACTCGCGTTCTCTGTCCTCTCAGGCTCTCTTTCGTGTAGTTCACAGAGTCCGCAGAGTCATGGTGTGTGTACTTGGAGAGGATGTTTGTTTATATGTGCTTACATGTGCATATAAGCATCCTAGCTGAGCGTGGCTGGCTGCTGTGCCGTTTGTGATTTTGTGAAAGGTGGAGTGAACTTGTCAGCATTTGCAAGATAAGCCACATGCACAGTCGTGCGAACAATTTGTGTTCTCAGAGCTGCTGTTAGACACAGGAAACCATGTTTTCTTTAATCAACCGTATCACTAAAACCAAACTCACAGCAAATACGCACATATTGTCCTCCTATGGCTACAGCTCTGTTCCTGGTAGAATCATCATATTGGCTGTGAGCTGTTTGCTCCCCGTCCATCTCCAACCCTTCCACTTCATTTGCTAAGCAGTTGTATGTAACTTCACATAGAAGAAGGTGGAGCAACTATTCTCTCTCACTCCCAGCTATGGGAGACAATAGAGAATTGTATAAACAGCACGCAAAATGACCCACAGGCACCTGAATGCATCATTTTAAAGCAGTGTCTGTCATTTATACCACTGTGTTCTGTCACAGCTGTTTGTGATGAAGTCTGAACTGAATTATGAAAATGAACTGACACAGATGGTTGACAGGTTTTAGTCAGCTGTTTCTGGCAGACATCAGTGATTCTCTACACTCGAGTTAACAAAGGCACAATCCACTCCACCGGTTCATCTGACAGTGATGGATTCCACCTCACAGCTCTAAACAGAGGCTGCTCTGATGTCCTGCCCGCACACAGAGCCACTACACAGTTTACACTGCCATCTTTCACCTGAACCGACACACATACACACTAAACATGAGCATGCCAGTTTGTATTTAACTATAAACACACTTATCCCTCTTCATGTGCATTCATTCATACAGAGTATAATCTTATAATTGAACACATCAGAACTACTTTATGTGTCATGCACACTGCTACTTACAGTATCATCTGACAAGGACGTGACTCTGGCTGCTGTGAAACAAACAAGGAAAGCTGCGATGCCTCCATAGTACACCGCATTCTACACCTGCTGGCTGTTTGTTCTGCTTCACTCTGTGAGGTCTATCAAAAGTCTATTTGTTATTATTTCTGACAGAAACATTGTGTAAATGATCACTCCAGTTTCCTTCTTACCATCTCCAGCTAACTTTCGGGACTGTTTTAAATAGAGACCGCACTAAAGGAAAAGGCAAGATACAAAGACAGGAGCTAGAAATATGTTAAGAACTTGAGAAGATGCAGTTTCGGTGGTCATATTCTGGTTTAAATCAGCAACATTTTTTGTGCTTTGTAGATTCTGTGTCATTTCAGGTATGATAGATTTTCCGAGTTTGTATTGAACTGAAGTTACAAATATTTCTGTTCTCTGCAGCTGGTGCAGTTGAACGTGGGCTTGTGACATGACAGAGCTGTCTGTGGGTCTGTCACAGTATCACAGTGATTAGTCAGGTGTAGGTGAGACAGCTGTTTTGGGTGGGGTTACGTGAAGTTTTCAGATTGGCTGCTGTGCTGGTCTGTAGGGTGTAATGATTCTCCAAATCCAAGATTTGGTTCAAACCTTGAGCTTTTCGTCACATTTCAATTCATACCTGTTTTTTTTTATTTAAGACCAGTGTACACATAAAAGAAGTAAATGAATAAAATAGATAGCAATTCTCTGAAGACACAAGACTGAACCGCGACTCGAGACCATCAGCTGAACTAAATTTAGGTGCAAACTCCTTTTAGGTTTTAAGTCTGTTGTCAAGACTTTGCTTTACTTATATGCAAATAAATACATGAATACAATTTCTAAGGCCAGTCACGGCATGGAAGAAAGAACCGCAACTTGAGATGGCTTACAAGACGTCTTTTACATCTTTGTTTCAGAACCATTACACTCTTACTACTTTACTGTATAATTTCCTCAGCATATATTTTGTGCCACATTTGATGAGAGCAAAAGACAAATATAAGTATTTTTGTGAAGCATGTTGTTTTATTTATGTTTTGTTAACAAGCGCCTTCCAGCTTGTCTCATCAGTTAAAATAAATGAAGCTTATGAGGGAGTGTCTTTACCATTGTGTCTAACCTGAGTCAACATATTGTCTGTGACATATTTTAAGTTAAGACTTCCTGAATTTGTGAGATGTGTTACTTATAATTACTCACATGCATTGCGAGTTTCTGTAGCATTTTTTCAGGTGAACATGAGGAGGGTTAGGTGTTAATACTAGGAAACCTTCAGCATGTGTAAGATGTGAAGGATATCAGTGATTGGAAAGTCACCTCATGTTGTTCATTTAATCAGCACCATCAGCAGCAGACGCTGACACATAGTTGGTAGAACATGACCTTCGCCTTCACATCAGGCTACGCTGCATCCTGTTACTCCTAACCCGTTTATCTCTTCCTGTCTTCAACTGTTTACATGTTGCATCTCTTTCTCTTTCACGCACTTTCTGTTGTGTTGTGAAGCAGACTTTTATAGACCTTGATCAAAGTAAATCACATAAATATTCTCTCTCTGCTCTTGGAAACTTCCATCATGTGATCTCATAAAGACCTGCCTTCATTTCAAGTGCAATTAAGTAATGTTACTTCTTTACAGATATATTTATGTGAATGAGCACAGAATCCCCCCAGATAGGGGAAGATGGTTGTTAAAAGGGAAGTGTATTTGATTACATATGAGAGCAGGTTGTGGCAAACACACATAATGAAAGTATTACCTCTTTACCTCCTTCTTTCTGACAACTGATTAGTCATAAGATAGCTGTGTGTTTATAAAGATCCAGGCTAATATACAGGCTAAATGGACTCTTGTTTGGATGAGAATATAACATCAGCACAGGCTCACACTCCTGGACAGATAGACCTCCATGAGCCTGTTTGTCTCCGCAGTAACACAAGGCCTCTTCTACAACCGTCTGAATTGTGTCACTTCCTGGGTCTGATAGGAACTGGTGGTTTTCTGGTGCGTGTGATGGAACACATGACCAAGACCAAGCTGTGGTTTATGAGCAGCATCTGAAAAGTACTTTTCCATTTAACAGACAAAACATTGACTGTACATGTGTAGGTGCCAGCAGACATAGAGCTGTTTCTATTACAGTCTCTTTAGGTGTGTGTTACATAGTCTAGTTGTACAACTGTTGTATGTTGGATATGCATATTATAGACTGTATAAAAGAAGTTGATGTTGCCACCATGACATCAGACATTGGTTTGTGCACTAATGTTTTGAAGTCTCGAGCCTGGCATTTTGGCCGTCACCATCTTGGTTTTTTGGAGCCAGAAGTGACCATATTTGGACGAGCAGATGGAGCTGGTGAAGCACGAGGGGTGGACTGATACTCACCAAGCTAATGCTGCTGCTAACACACTACTAAATCTAAAATGTTATGTTAAACACCAACAAGTAATTTTAGCTACCTGCCAAAATACATAACAGAATTATCTTAATGTCACTTCCAGCTACTAGATGCTGACTCCAGAAAGGCTTACATAGAACTTCTCTCTAAAAATAAAAAACATAAAGTGAATGATTTTCTTTCAGGAGTCAATCCGGTCTCATTTGTTTTATTTGGACCCTCTTATAAGTATTCTAGTGGTTGAGTGAGCCGTCAATCACACCTGTCAATCAAAGACAGACACATTAGACATCATAGCAGTAAAGCTGCTACTTGTCCTAAAATCTTCTTAACAAAGGATTAATGTACAAAAGAACCACCAGTACACTCATTAGAGGATCCAAATAAAGTGACTGAGATCAGAATGACTCATGGAAAAAACAGTGACTTGTTTCTAGATGTACAGTATTTCTAGAGAGTAGTTGACACTTTCTGAATAGGATTCAATTGAGTTGGACCTTATGGAGACCGCATCAGTGGTCGTCAGTGGTATTACACTATTAAAATACTTGCGCACTGGCGTCAAGTTCAAGCTGTGGTTGTTGCCAGTGGATGTACATACAGATTACACACAGTGGTTATCACAACTATAGTGTAATTCTCTGGAGATTTTGCACACCAAAGCCTGTTGACCCTGTTTATTTTTGGAACTTGTAAGCCACTGACTCAGAGTAGGGTCATGAGGTGATGGGAATTCCGCAAAACTGCCAGAATGTACACATTTTGCGACTTCCCTCTTCTTCAGAAAAAATACACAGACTAGGAAAAGGGTGGTCAGGCTTGGCTTCCATTTAGAGATATGAGTCCTCTTTTGACATTAACCTCATTAATCATGCTGCATTGTACCTGGAAGGTACATTTGATATGTTCTGTTTGAGTCTACCAGCCACGTGGACAGCACACAAACTGGAAGTAAATGTGGCTGTGCATTAATCAGCTTTTATTTAACCCAGACTTTAGACCACACACTTTTTCAAGTCTTTTAACCAAGGTGTTATAATTACCATTGTAACCTTTTTTGACACGCAAAATGAGTGCACTCTGTACATGATTTTATTTTAATAATATGCTTATGAATTGGATATTTATGCTGTTTTCCATTTACCTTCGAAGAGGGAAGTCACATCTGAGTTGAAGTACAGCAGGTTGGAAAACCAATAGGAAATGCACTTCTGCCTTGATGGTGTAACTTAACTTGTAGTGTAACTACAGTAGAACTGTCTGTGAAGAAAAAAATATATTTTACATTGTATTCACTATCCAGTAGGGATGCAGTGATACAATATATCAGCTGAACATCAGTATCAGCCTATATTTGCTGAAAATCGGCAGTAGTGGCCGATATTTATCCGTTGTGTTATATTAAAGGTTTTATTTCATGAATTTGTGCTCATTCAAAGATAATGCAATAAAGGGCTGAAAGACTTACAGAAAGAAAGAATACAGTTAAGTTATATAGTTTATATATAGTTTATATATATATATAAAATGATGATTTCCATGGCACAAAAGGGGGATAAACAAAGTGAAAATAACATCAGTATCAGCTAACGGTCAAATTGTCATTTTAAATATCCTATTGGCTAGGGCTGGACCCGAATGTTTAACTATTTGAATACTAGTTTGATGGGTAGACAGCCACTTTTCAATGTTAATATTCTCCGACGCACGCTCACCTGTGTGTGCGCACGTGTCTGTGTGTGTGTGTTCTATAGGAAAGGTATCCTTATATGACTTCTGTTGTGATCTGGTGCTATATAGAAAATAAAATGAAATAAAATTAACTTGACCTTCAGGGGAGGGGAGGGTCCTCCTAATATAATGGTAAGGGAAACAATGCAATCAGTGCACCAATAATAACCAGCAGGCGAATGAGCTGTCAAACACACCTGTCAATCAAAGCCTGACATGGTAGACATCAACGGCATCTAATATCTGTAAAAATTTTATTAACAGAAGAGTGATTTAAAGATGGGCCACCTGTACACTTATTAGAGAGTCCAAATAAAGTGAATTAGACCACAACAATTATTGGCTTAGTAGTTCTAGAGAGAAGTTCAATGCAAGTCCATGGGAGCCAGGCCTCTTTAGAGCCAGCATCTAGTGGCTCTATTACACTTCTGTATTGGCTTCACTTTCTAGCCACAGTCCTTTCCCCTTGTTCCCAGTTCAAAAGGAATGCACCATGACTTTCCCTTTCCCACCTCTTCCCCTCATGATATCAGTCAGGATAAAGTACTGAATATTTCCCCTCATTCTTGTAGTTGTTGTACTTGAAAACAGACAATAACCCATTAATATGATTCGAGCCCCCCACAAGCGTCTCATGACCTACTTTCCAGCTTCCAGAGGAAGCTCCCTGAGTTTACACAGGGCTTCATGACTTGAGACATTAATGGCACTTGTGTTTACTGAGAGCTTAGATACCCATTAAACATGCTCCATTGTACCTTGAAAGTCTGTCGATTTTTTATTTTTAATGCAAGATGACTTATACGTTTTAAACCTGGTGTAGTCCATTGCAGTTTCCCCAACTTTTGCTCACACTGTGTACACTATACAGTACATGTGGAAAGCATGACATTTATTATTTCTTTGAAACAGTCTGTAAGGCATACGATATGACAACCTCTATCCTTACATCCTTAGGCCTAAGATGTGAATTTGATACAGATCTGCTAAGGCTTTGAGCATGATCCAAAAAGAATTGTGTATCTAAGTGCGTTCAGATGATGTGGCACAGCTTCACCCGGAGGAAGCAAGGGTTTTGATGATTCATGTAGGCTCACACAGAGAAGAGGGACAGGGAGGGGCTGCATCAGTCTCTGTGCTTCACTGTCCTCTTACTGTAGCAAATTCTAGTGCTCAAATTGCTTAGTCACCAATGCTGTAATGCTTCTGCTTCCTCAAATTTACGGGAAGCAGTCATGATTTAGAGCTTGATTTAAAGCTTGAAGTAGACCTTGTAGACAATAGTTGTTTATATGTTTTTCACTGAGAAGACAACATGAGATTTGTGCAATTTGCTGCTAATCCAAAACCATGACGCTTCCAGTTTGTTTGCGTCAAAACCCCCCCCAAAAAACCTGTGTCTCTTTCAACCCTTTCCCCTGCTTTTTTATTGCCAACTCACTGATGTGCTTTCCATATGATACTGTGTGTGTTCTCATCATTCTGTGGGCCTCCTTTCATCTCCCTCCACATCCTTCGCACTCAGTGTTCTGTAAGATGTGAAGAAGCCAACCAAACTTTTCTCCCTTTGACCATTAGCTGCAGACCTCCTCACTTGACTGTAATCAGGCCTGAATGGGAGCTCAAGGGTAGAGGAGGGGGATTAGAGTGGGGGGATGGATGGAGAAGACAGATGTGTTTATAGAGGCACAAGGAGTGAGGAGACAACAACAAAGTCTCCATCCAGATACTCTAACTTTTCCAACCTAGCTAACTCCCCCCCCCCTCTATTGCATTAGGCATCAGCCAAGCATTGTTCAAACCCACAGCCAATCACTGATGCATATTTGTTGTGTAATGTTAGGAAATTGGCAGTGGATGCTCTACAGACATGTTCTTCCTTACTTTTGTATTTAAATTGATTTGCTGTGGGCATACAACTTAAAGGACAAAAAAGTGGCAGCTCAAGTGAAGACAGGATAAAAAAGGGGGAAATGGGAAAGTTTCTGAGGAGTTACAGACAGAGTTGAGAAGGAACACACTGTTCCTATGGAATCAGTAATGAGAGGAGGGAGGCTGCTTAAGAAGAGCGCTCACGTCACGACAGAGGCAGGACAGAGATGGAAAGTTGGCTCTCACTGACCGTCCCCATAACTCTCTATGGTCATCTTTACAGTGTAATTTAAGCCTTTGTGCAAATACATGACACATTGTAAAACGTGTTTCTCATTTCTGACCTCTGTATACGCTTATGAAAAATAGCAGTAATGTGGTATGGCTTAAATCAGCGGGCACATAGTCTACAAAGAACCTGCATTGAATTCACCAGACATAATGTGCACTTTATTTATATATAAAACACTAAATGTAACAGATTTACTGTCCTCTTCGGCATTTCCTATTTTCACATAAACCCTGCTGTGAGAAATGAACTGGAACATGAGGTCATAAAGACATATATACTGTGGATCTGTATAATGAAATGTTCTTTTGTGTGCTTCACAGGCTGTCACACCATGACTGATTTTGATTTCTGTCTGTATTACTGTAGAGCCTGGTGTGAAGACCCACAGCACACCAGGGAAAAGTAGGAGGAGTCCACTGCAGACTCTTTACAATGGAGACCAGGTGAGAACACAACCATGTCCACACAGAACTACAGCAAGCTGCCTGATTGTTAAAGGTTTGGTGTGTAATAGTTAGAGGTATCTAGTGGTGAAGATTGCAACCAACAGAATACGCACCTCACCCTCCCCTACGGTGGCCACTAAAAAGGCTAAGGGCCCTTGTTAGAGCCAGTGTTGGTTTTGTCTGTTTTGGGCTTTTTTAATTAAAGGGATATTAACTGGCCCACACTCAAACATAATAGGTGGTGATAATATACCTAATATATGCTGGATGCCACCTGCTATAAAATTGGAAGAAAGAAGAAGAGGAAGTCCGCTCAGTGCTACTGCAAAAACATGGCAGACTCTGTGCAGGAGACCCACCCTTTTTGTAGTTATAATGAAAAAACGATTCTTATTATAAAATTCTGAGTTGGGTAAAGCACTAGTTACGATGCACCTTTGCTCGTATCATGTTTTGTTTTTACCTTTATGTTGGATTAGCTGTAACACTGTCACAATATTTTTGGTTCGTTATGAGACTGTGGCATGCCACATTAGACTATGGCAAGTGGCGAGAGTCTATATAATTAGTGGGAAACACTGAACTTAGAACACTGTCATCTACACATACACTGGTCAGCAGTCTTTTATCTGTACAAATAACTTGCAAGCATCAGTTTCTTATTGAAGTTTCTGTTTCTTGTTTTCCTTCACTGGGCCCCTGTTCATCCGCTCTTCATCCTCATCACATCCCTGCATGCAGCTGGAGCTGTTGGCAGCTCAGAGGTCCCTCCAAGGCCGCAGGGAGCTGTTGGAGCAGGCGTGTCTGAGCCACACGAGGAAGCGCCGGGTGCTTTCGCCTGAGGATCTCAAACACCTCATTGTGGATGATAAGCACAACCTAATTTACTGCTATGTACCCAAGGTCAGTTAGAGTGAGGTTAATACATGCAGCTCAGGTTTTAGCCAACAAAAAAATCCTGCCACAAGTAGTGCATCTTCAGATTTTATGTAGGGAAAAATGTGAAACCCCCAAAAATTATATTTTGCTGCAGAAAATTTGCACACTTTTCACTATTTGTATTTTTCTCTCTTAATGGCTTCCAGGTAGCCTGCACCAATTGGAAGCGCGTTCTTATGGTCCTCAAAAGTGAAGGCCGCTACACTGACCCCCTTGCTATCCCTGCCAACGAGGCCCACGTGGCAGGAAACCTCCACACACTTTCCGAGTTCTCCGTACCTGAGATCAACCAGCGCCTTCGCAGCTACCTCAAGTTCATCTTTGTGCGTGAGCCCTTCGAGCGTCTGGTGTCGGCATACCGCAACAAGTTCACACGTAGCTACAACACCGCTTTCCACAAGCGCTACGGAACCAAGATCATCCGCCGGTACCGGCCCAATCCAGAACCTGAAGCTCTGGAAAAAGGGAATGATGTTTCTTTTCTGGAATTTGTTCAATATCTTGTGGACCCTCGCACTCAACGAGATGAACCTTTCAATGAGCACTGGGAGCGGGTACACTCACTCTGCCATCCATGTCTGATTCACTATGACGTGGTGGGAAAGTACGAGACTCTGGAGCCGGATGCTCAGGCTGTGCTCAAACTTGCTGGAGTGGAGGGGACACTGCAATTCCCAACCTCTGGTAAAAGCACCCGGACTGATGGCAACATGGCAGCACGCTTCTTCAAACATATCAGCCCCTTCTACCAGAAGAAACTGTTCAACCTGTACCGTATGGACTTCCTGCTCTTCAATTACTCAACACCTGAATACCTCAGGACTCGATGAGGTTGACACAGAGCCATTAAAAAAGTGGCCTATCATGGGGTTTGAACCCATCCTCTCCAGACTGCTAGAAATCATTTTGCACTATTTGGTTGCCACAGACTTGTACACAAAAACTCTTGTGGAGGATGATTTGAGTTTCTGGTTTCAAACAAAGGAACATGAATGAATGAAACCAAATTTCCTGAGAAGATGTAATTTACTAAGCGTTTGTCAAATGCAATGAAAGCGTGTCCTGTTACAATGTTGGTGTGTTGGTGAGTGCATTGTGAAAAAGTGAAATATTCTCGCATCTAAAGTTTCAGTGTGTTCATGTGAGATTTCTGCATGCTCCTGTGATCATGTGAAGTTTATGTTGGAGCCTGTTTCGTGGTGGAAACTGTTCATTTATTGACATTTAGCTAACTTTATTTCTAAGATAATGGTTAGCTGCATCTATGATAACAGTGTGTAAAGTGATTTCTGTGACTGTATATAAAGATGGACCCAGTGACAACTCCCCAGAAATGAAGACTAAACATCTTGATCTCCTCTGGGGTGCGATATAGGTCATAAATTCTGCCTTCTCCGTGTTATTCAATGGGACTTCCTGTACAAGTACACATCCAGTTGGTTTTTCCCAAAGGTGATTTTGGTCTTTTTAGGTAGATTTCATGAGACTGATCTGTGCTCAGATTTTTTTTTTCTGATCAGTTTATTTTATTTGAAGTTATTTAATGTTATAAAAATGGGTGATTTACAGCTTTAATGATCATTATATGATTTCTGTGTAGAGGACTCTGGTTTGGTTTTTCCATGAAAATCCTTATGTTCATTCGCAAGTTCTTCCGTGCTTCTCCTAGCTACCATTAACTTAAAAATGGAGTCTGCTAACTTCAGCAGACGACGAGCTCACAGCACAAAGCAGACTCCAACACGAAACTCACATAAGCACACGGGCATGAACAGATCTTGCATATTGGACTTTTAATATAACAATGCCGATGGGTTGTTGCCTCATTGTGTCTGAAAATGCATTCAGTATCTTTACAAGTAGATTCCTTTGATCCTTTGTGGTTCCCTTAGAGTTTAATATTTATTTTTTGGATTAATCTGATCCCATTTCTCTTCTGTCACACCTCCCATTGACTCATTTCTCTTGGTCGTCTAGGTTGTTGTCTGTTTTATGTGCTTGCTGAGTTGGTGAAATATGCCTTACCAGCTTTCCCGCATTACCCACTACAGTAAAAAATTCACTCCTGAACAGTTTTTTTTTTCAGACAACTTGAAGGCCTTAAATCAAGGTGTTAACAGCTGAGAGGAGCAGGTTCTTCTCTTGTGTAGGCATACAGATGAATGTGCTGACTGTGAAAATGAATACGGCAGATTTTTCAAAGCATCTATAATATCTCTGGAAAACCTTTATTTATGTATGTTGTGTCATGGCAAAGTATTTATTGTTATGGGTATGTGTGGTTTAGAGGATTTGGGCTCATTATTTTGTGCAAGTGAATTTTATGAAAGAATGAGGCATGTCTCTTTTACAGAGTAATACTAACCCACACAGAAACGTATATGTATTTACTGTCTTGGGTTTTGCACATGAACTGATGCCAAAAAGAAATATTCAAGACAATAACAATTCTTTTTTTCTCCCTTGGCTCTTCTTTTCAACTTGTCATCACACACACTTACACTATCGTACATGAATATCTGTGAATCATATCCATTAACGGACCCAGTCACTTCTAATTCCAGCAAATCTTTGCCATCTCTCCTCTCTCTCGTCTGTATTTAGCTCTGGGCAGGTAGGCTGAACAAACAACCACATAGCTGTGGTTAAGACTGGATCCAGCTCAGCACTTACCCCGGTCAGAGCTTCCCTTGTTAGGGTGAACACGGGCACATCAACGGTTAATTCACCTAAAATCGCCGCCACTGCAGGGCCTTCTACAGCAAAAGGGAGGGAACTTGTGGTAGTAATTTATGGTTAATAATTCTAATCTTGACTTGAGACATTCGCAACAGATGTCTTCTCACAGCTTTATACGTTGTCATGTTTCCAAACCCTCAATACTGCAGTGATTTACAGTTACTCCTTTAGGGCTGGCATTTTAGAAATGCATCTTTTTCTTAACAACAAATTCCATAAAAAGACTAAAACCATCAACCATCTAGGGCTGGGTGACGTGGCCAAAAATGGTACCACAACAAAAATGTTCATATCAGTTGATATCAATTATTATTAAGATATCACTAATTTTTATCAGTATTAATTCTATTAGGTTTAAAGTTGCTGAGTTTTGGTCTTGAGTGAAAGTTGAAGAAATCAGATGGTTCAGATGACTTTCCAAACAGCAGGACATTACACAAATCTATAGGCAGAACACTGACAACAACCGAGATATTAAGTAAAACAACAAAACACATTAACATTTTGTGTTTTAGCTGACATTGTAAATTATATGAATAATAAACTCAAAAGATGCAACAAAAATTTGTTTTGAAAATTATATTTATGTTATATATATACATTTATATTGGCAGAAATATCTTTCTTTTTTTTATCACCCAGCCCTGTATTTGTCTTTCTCAAAACGTTTTGCTTATTTGCTGTTATTGAAAGTGTAAATCTTAAAAAAAAAAAAGGGTTAAAAAGGTCGAGTAATTTCCTCAACGACACTGAGCGCCAGTTCAGAGATAGAAGAGAGAGAGAGAGAAACAGAGCGTTTGATGGGACTACTTTTAGCCGCGGATTCATGACACAAAGCGTTAATTCAGGCGGATTGGCGTCGTCCGGTTGCGTGAAGGCTCTCGTTCCCACACGAGCAGCATCCAATCAGATTGACGCAGGCGTCCCGCGCGAACTTCATACCTGCGATCTGCACACGGACTCGTCACAGTCTGTGTTTCTCATTTCAGACGCTATTGGACGAATTAAGAACAAAATAACGTCACGTTTTCCTGCCGTCAAATGTCACTAGTCTTCCCGTTGTCGGTCGGCAGCTCGGTGCCGCCGTAGGCCTTCGTACCGGGATTTGGACCTGTCATTCCGCCTGTAAAGGTAGGCTGCTGCGGCTGCTCCTCCTGCTTTCATTAATCACTTGCGCCATGTCACGTTTTGCGTAGCGCGGCTGTTTGCTTGTCATTGCCAACAGGTTGTTTATGGCTCTGTAGTTGTTGTTTTTTTGTTTTTTTTTTGCTGCTGTGCTGCTGATCGGTGTTGGTCATAAATTGCACGGCTTGTAATTCCATTGCTAATCTTGGCAATATTGCTTTCCCTCATGGTTTAACATTGTTTCGGGAAGGTTGCTTGCTTCGTACTTGTTGCTTCATAATGGAAATCCATAGCTAGAGTCACACTTAATTACTTGTATTTATGCCTATATGTTAGGGATAGATTGATTGTCCGATCGGCAATGAAATGAGAAAAGAACGTTTATTTATTTGGCAGTACTCATTATTTATAATTCCTCCAGCTCAATGTGACAATTGACACAATATTGTTGAAATATTCTAGTTATTTTTTATTTATTCTTATTTGTTTAAAGGCGTTTCAACTAAGTTTTGTGTTGGAGTTATTCTAAAAGTGAGCGTCTAGATCTGAATGTTTGCTGCAAATGTGTATTGGTTCCAAATATTGGTTATTGGTCCCACTGATTACTAATGATCCTTATCAACCGTGAAAAAAAAACATATCTGTCAATCTCCTGTACGTAACGCTGAATAGCTGAAATACTACACTTTGACTACATAGACAGTAATTGTTAGTAGAATCAGTTTGGTTTCATGGGATTTGCTTACAGTAAGAAAAAAGTATCGCCAGCCTTACCTTTCTCAATTTGTTGTTCCTACATCAACAACTAACTTCTACATACTGCACAAAGCCACGACTCAGAACAGAACTTACAGTTTATGTTTACCAATCGAGCTGTCAGTACCTTGTGGCAGACTGGCGCCGGGAATAATCTGGACTTTGACTGTCTTTGGCCGCTTGTTTGTCACGTTCCTCGCAGTTTCTCACCAAATCATGCACGTTCACACAGTTGCATTGAACCAATGGGAAACAGTGTTTTTAATATTATCTCTTGATCTTTAAGGGTTCTTGTGTAAAAACATGAAATTCAGCTGAATGTTCCGGTCAGACGGGCCTGGGAAGGCCCACTCACAAGTCTTTTTATAACTGTAGACACACAAGTGCAATATCAGTGTGTGAGAATGCATATTATGGCAAAAGCTGTTGTTAGGAGTGACTTCCTCTTTGACTCGAGTCTCGACTCTGCCCTCGTGCATCTGCTGCAGTTTGCCGTTCTGTTTGGCTGTGATTGCAGCGGTGGATTACAGGGTTTTTAATGTTCTTCTGTGCAGTACTATGTGATTTTTTTTTTTTTTTTTTTTTTAATAGCCATAATTTTTTTTCTCTCTTATTTGGAAGAAGCTGTGACTTGCCAAAAACCCTTTTATTTCCTCCGGGCTGAATCATTTACAAAATACATGTTACTGTTTTCATTTCCTTTTGTGCTGGAAAATACAGACTACCTGTAACTAGTAGTTTGTTCCTTCAAAGGGATAAAATAAACAATGTATTCATCGAAATTGCCTTAGACGCTGCTGTGAATGAACACAGCTTAGTCAGACACCTCCAGTCATTTCTGTAAAGTGCTCTTGTAGCTGGTGACATGATGAGTCATTGTGTGAAATGCCGTAAAAAAAAAAAGTACAATCTGTTAAAATGTCGTGCATGAGCGTACTTGTGCAGCAAAACTGTGAATATGATAACTGAAGTGCACTTGCTGATGTGATTGATGGTTAACTGGTGTGTTGCCTTGAGGTTTCAACAAATACATTTCATAAACAGCAGTGTGTCTGTGTTTTTTTGTTTTGTTTATCATCACAAACACGCTCAGAGATTTTCTCCTAAAGCAGATACTCCAACATTGGTCAGAAACCGTCCTGGGTCTCCAACAAACATGACCTTGTTTTTCTCTTCAGCGCATGACTTATAGGCGACTGCAAATCCTGAATGAATGTGCTTCCCAATGCGGAAAAAAAAGAGTTTTTCAACAGTCGTAGCTTAAATTATGTGATTAAAAAGTGCACAATTTAGGGTTATTATAGTCACGGGGATATGCATTGTTGTCGCTACTATTCTGTATTTCCATAAGATGGCACTGAAGTAAAGTAAAAAGATTTTTACAAAAAAATATTTAAATAAACGTAATGGCAATTTAAAAATACTCAAGTATTATAGTAAACAAAGTATACAAAATATCTGTTTTGTTACAGTAAGAAGAGTTATTGTAATTTGTTTCTTCCATCACTTGTTATAAACATCCTGGCATGATTACGCTACTGTTGTACTAGCATAATTATGATAGTGACAAATACAGTAGTATTCTGTATTTCCATAGGGTGGCAGCAAAGTAATCAAAAAAAAAAAAAGATATTAACACTAGAAAAGATTATAAGAAGTTGTTGTGGCCTGATAGAGGGAACCACGGGACATTTTGAGGTATTTATATATCATAAAACGCTAAAAGGCTGTGAAAGTTATGTGTAAAAAAAAAAAGTAAATACTTAAGGGAATTACTATTTTTCAAATAAAAAATTAGAATATAAAGTACACAAAAATCGATTTTGTTACAGTAACAAGTAGGGATGTGCACGAATAATGGATTAGTCGATTAGTCAAAACGGTACGCATAGTCGATGAATATTTTCAACAAATTTTTCTGTGGGGCGGGAGGAGGTTTATGTTTTACTTCATAGAGATGTGGAACTAATGTTTTACACCAGTGTTTCTGCGCATATAGAGCAAGGAATAGACTGGAGTCGATGTCTGCAATAAAACGGAGCGAAGTATGGCATTATTGCACTCAACTGGACAAGGCTTCATCCTGCGTTATGATTTAACCTGGCTTTCCACGGTTCTACCAGCACGACGAGAGTCCTTAAAACACCGTCACGAAAATGTTGAGCGTCAGCAGCAACGACCATTACCGGCCGGATTGAGGAAAAAGTACAATGAGACAGCTACTGCTCTAAAAGAGCATTTGATGGAAACCAAGAAAGCAGCAATAACAACCGGTGCATGGACAGCTGTCACGTCTCATGTCCACATGTTTTGGGGAGAGGCTTATCCAAAGCCAGGAAACCACTAGTCCAGCAGCGGGGGAAAAAAAAAAACCCCTCACTAATGGAACAGAGGTGGCAGGTGTGGACAAGTACTGTCTTATATTAACATTCATGTTTAAAATGATACTCATTGTGTTTCCACTGCAATAGAGTTTTCATCAGGGGACATATGTGGCTCAGAAAAGTTGTGATTTTTTGTTTTTCTACAAGAAATACTTTTGGGTGGAGGGCACGTGTTAATGATGACGTCACGACTAATCGTCTTTAATTGGCTTGATTATTCGACTTGAATAAATCATCAAAATGCCCATCCCTAGTAACAAGACTTACTGTAATTTGTTACTTTCATCCCTGCTCATAAATATCCCAGCATGTTTATACTACTAGTGTACTAGAATAATTATCCTAGTGATGCAAATATCCGCTAACGTTAGCCACCAGACTGAGTGATGTTCCGGCAGAAGAACCTTCAGAGTGTTGAACTGAGCAAGAGCATTTTATTACAAATGTTTATTTCTCATCCTTAAGGGGAGCGATGTCTCATGTCTTCGTTCCAAAATTCCAGTTTCACTTAACCTCTACCTTGTGTTTTCTTTGGAGGGGCTTTTGCAGTGAAGGTCCCAAACAACTGATTTCATTACACTGTTTGTTTTTAATAAAATATAACTGTTCATTGCCACAAAATCACAGGAACACTCACAACATCTGTCACATTTTCAGATTCCACACTTAGTTTTGCGCACACACGAGACATAATACTGGTGTGTGTGGAAGCTCAGGTGATGGTGAACATGGGAAGGGTTGTTTTTGTTTTTTTTGCAGGAAAAAAAAGGCATTTTAAAAGTCCCAACGTCATAATGTGGCAGTGTCAACACTTTAGTACAGTACAAAGACTTCTGCAACATCAAATAAAGCTTCTATTTGTCTGACATTGACATTGTTGTAGATGGGACACCAGTTACTAAGACACAGATATTAGTTGAATTCAAGGCAGCCTATACAGTACTATTATAAAGTGTGTATCTGCTCTTCTAACATAGTCATTAAGACACATTATGTGCTGGTACAATACAACCTTAGCTGTGGTCTAACTTTCATAGTATCACAGTAAAATACAGATCTTATAAAGTAAGCTTAAGTGACAAAAACTATGATTCAGCCATACAGTTGTACCTCGAAAGCACTGTGTGAAAGTTCAGGTATTGACAGTAGAAATTCTTCTTAATCTCATCTCTCTCTCAAAATATTCCAACACCTGTAACAACAAACGGCAATGACGAATGACTTCGTGAGTGCATTTACACACAGATTTCTAGTATTGTGTCGTTCGCAAAGGATGTGCTTGAAAAAAATGAATCTTTTGGATGAACGAACTGTACTGAATGACTTCCTGAAGCGATCTGTTCAGTTCAGTTACAAGTGCCTCCACTCACATGGAGGCCATCTCCTCCTCCAAGCTAATGGCTAATGTAGCTGGGAGTTAGCACAAGATAATCAATGGCGTAATTCCTCATGTGGCTACACTTACAAAACCACATGAGCACAAACGCATGCCTTCGGGTTCCCTGTTGTTGTAACAATTCTTCCACTAGGTGTCGCACTTCAACTCAGCAGACACTCCCGAGTGGAAGTAATGAGACCGCCAGAGCCTGTGAATATGAGCGTAGCGACTCCAGTCCACTTGGTAGCGCTAATATACCTCTAAGCTGGTTTGACAAAGGTCCTAGACGGGACCGGACCTGCAAAAACTGGTCTCATTATGTTCGACTCTGGAGCGTCTGCTGAGTAGAGTGTGGCACCTTGCGATAAAATGTGGTATTCCAGTCTGGTCTGGTGTTACGTTTTACACCGGCCCAACCCTACTGCACAGTGAACATGAGTCCTGAGTGATCTGCGGCTCAAAAGTAATGCCAAACAGAAGATCCGTTAAAAAGACAAAAACCATTGCTTATCTGTAGTATTCAGTGAGGACATTTTAAAATATCAAGACTTATAAACATTTTGGTATGTTTGACCAATGTTGGGGTAAACTGACCAATCTGGCAACACCACATGCCAAGCACTGAATGATTTTTTTTTTTGTTTTGAACAAATGTTTTTAATGACTTGACTAATGTTTTCATACACCACACTACAGGGTTGTACCCCCCACCCCCCCTCAAATAAAACCACCTTCAGAGGACTGAACCCATGGATGGGAACCTGTGATGTCGACAAAAATGGGAAGGTTTCACATGACCCTTGTTAAGAGTAACACATGTAGTATGTAAATACACTCACTGCTGTAAAGATGAGGTTTTATGGTTCTGACATAATAATAGTAGGAACAGTAAGGCTTTGTGAACCCTCTGTTAAAGGGACTGTTACAATCAAGTAGTGAAGGAATACCCAAAATCCTCTGTACATCTACGGGCAACTTAAACACATAACCCTTGGCTGAAGGACGAAAAACAAACAGCAGCTCTTCCCCCTCGTAGTGAAGTCCGTCAGTATGGTTTGGTTTACATTAAGTGGCAACACAAGTTTTAAAGTGCTTTGGAACAGAACTGTTCAGAACGTCGTCTGCCAGTTTAATGTAATACCTACTGTATGTGCCAGAGAGAGCAGAGCCCCGTCACTACAGACACCGGACTTGGTTTTTGAAGACCTGTGGGAGTTTAATGTCAGATTGGTGGCATTTTTGGGCTCAGCTGAACTTGTTTGAGATCTTGGTGCTTAAAGGTTGACCTCCTTGCAGTGGGTAGAGCTCGCAGTGAAAGATGTGCCAATAGCACGGGGTTACACTGATTTGTGCATAGTGATTGTGTACAACAAATCCTATTCTTTACATCGATAGCTTGAGATTTTTTTCTTTACTTTATCACACTTTTATAATTCTAGCTATGTACGCTAGTTGATGTCATGATGCTTCGAGTAAGGCGTCCTACTTTTTACATTGGTCAATGTGGCTCCAGTGTAATAAGTAAACATCTATAAAACATCAGTTCGTCATGATGTACACAAATCTGTACCATCTTTCTTCTATGTGTACACTGTCCTGTACCTGTGAGAAAACCAGTTCCTAATGTACTTTCTGTCATAAAGTACATCATATAGATGATTAAGAACATAAGATCAAAGATGAAAACAGCTCCCTGTGCGTTACAGGTGTTCAACTTCATCTCCATGACACCAACATCTAATCTACTCAGTTAAAAGGAATAATAATAACTTGAACTTAGTTGACTCCAGTTAATCTATTACATTTCTCAACCCTTACAGCTTCTAGCTAAAATGCATAGTACAGCCTGTCCAAACATGGACTGTTTTAAGTCTGCTTGTTTTAAATCCACAGAATCACCCGCATGTTCACAAACAGACCAAACGTGTTCACAGTAAAGGCCTTGAAAACAAAATTTACACGTTACTCGACAGTTGATCTGTTGTCATGGTGTCTTGCTTTTAAGATGTAAAGCGGCAGTTGCTACATATTCCCTTAAAGCCAAAAAGGTGAGTTGAGAGACGGTTGTCTCAGAAACACTATGCGACGAACAGGATGATGAGGAATGATTGTAAACCAATGACCTAAAAGACGCAGCATCTCAACAAAGCTCAAAATATTATTAGGCCGTCATGCCCTCAAAATAAAGAGTAGCATTTTAGCTGAGGTTCTGACAACTTGTTCATTGTCATTTCACTGCTTCCCTATTGATCAGCAACTGAAAAGACAATGGAGAGTGAAAATCTTCATGGATATTGAACCACTTTAATAAAAAAACATATTTGAAATGATTAGCAACAATAGCGAATGTTAGCATTCAACCGTTTCGTAGCTAATATTACTGTTAGTTTGTAGAAATGGTAGGAAAGGAGTAATATAATTCTGAAAGGGTGATTCGAGGACTTGCACAAGTGAAAAGACGGCAAAATAGATATTTAAAAATAATTTGACTCCTTTCCTACCATATCATGTAACAGTATCAGACAGTAATGTTGTTTAATGTAGTTAATACATTAGAAAATGTTGTTTTAATTTGAAATATGGTCCGATATCCCTCTAGATTTTCAGTATCCAGTAAAACAATTTTCTGTTTATGACTTAAACACAGCAGTATGACATTATCCTTTTGATAACAACCTTTGAGTTTCCCAACCTGAACGTGATATCATAGGACAATGGCCACCGTGTGAATATGGTCCATGTGCGAGAAAGGTGGACTTTTTGATATGTACTGGCCCAGTGATGAAATCAGAAAATGCTTTATTGTCCAATCAAAAGCATCTCTGTGTAATAATAAGTAAACAAAACTGGTGCAACAACATAGTGGCTGGCTAAGAGTTCAGGGATAACGGGGGAAACATTCAGAGGCCGAGGCTCTGAATCAGTGAGACGCAGCGGAAGCAGAGGGCCAGGAAGCCGGTGCCCAGCAGGTCTCCCAGGGCTGTCAGGTAGGGGATGGAGAAGTTATCAGGGTCCAGGCTGCGTCTCCACATCATACGGACGATGAGGTCGGCCACATAGAGGAGAATGCTCACCTAAGGGGCGAAGACAAATTGTTCATAATAGGCTGCGTTTGAAGAATAGTGTGTGCCACCATGTTAAAGACTCTAAGGGTTCACCGAGGCACAGTGGTGGACGATATATCTTGCTTTCTAAGCAGCTAATTCATTCAAGGTGCAAGTCCACCTCCCTGGACATGAAACCAAAGATTTATTCAAACCACTAAAATATTGTTCGGAGTGCCAGGCTCTTACTGACTTGAATGCCACTGGATACGACATTCAGTGCAATAATTACAATGATAAAGTGTTTAAACTTTGTAAAGACTCTCAGGTTTTCTCGAATACTAACAGCTGAGATGATGATGTGTTAAGTAGGTCAGCTGCAGTGGACTTTTGGAAGTCATCTTCATCTCACCAAGCTGTTGAAACACCTGGCACATTTCATTTCACTTTTAGGTGTGAGTAACCACGGCTATTTCTGATCCTGCAAAGTCTTATAATGCACCTCCTGATGACTGGTTTCTACAGTTTGTTTGGTGTGAGGTAAAGGCCAATGAGAGCATTCAGTGTTAACAAAAAGTGTCAATTCTACATGTAATATGGAGAACAGTGCCTAAATAAATCCCACACCCCTATCAAAGCACATTGGTTTACCTGGAGTACAGCAGCACACAGGTAGCAGATGACGAAGGCTGTCGAGATCGGCGCCTCGTCGCCTTGCAGCAAAGAAATGGCGTAGAGGAAGACCAGGTGACCAGGGACAACCAGCATCAGCAGCACCCGTGCTGACTTGGAGTTCACCCCTGGGACACGCAGAAAAGAGAAGTTTGCATTCAGAGGGGACAATCTATTTTGAAGGTATTTTAGAAATACAATTCCCAAGGTATTTGCAGTTTCATTTCCAGGCACCTTGAGCTGCTAAGAACCAAACTACCAAAGACGACACAGCTGTAGCTTCTCAGGTTATTCACTCTGTCACCTCTGTTCTTTTGTCAGTCTTTTGTATGCCATTTTAAAAGTAAATGTACATTCTCCTAACTCAGTGGTTCTCTGCCTGGAGGTGTCAACCCTTAAAGGGGGCACCAAAAAGCCCTGGCTCCGATAGACTTACATTGAACTTCTCTCTAAAAATACTAAGTCAGTCATTTGTTTCCAGGACTCACTCCAGTCTCAGCCGTTCTATTCAGACCCTCTAATGACTGATCTGATGGTCCATCTTTACATTTTTCCTCCGTTAATCAGATCTCAGGGCTAATAGAAAGCTTTGATGTCTGCCGTGTCAGGCTTTGATTGACAGGTCAGAATGACGGCTCGTTCACCTACCGAGTCGGACCTTCGGAGTTTGGGTTCATTTAATATAAAAAAAAAAAAATTTCAATTCCTGACAGACAGCTCCACTGTAGGTGTAGTTAATAGGTTCCACTAACAAGACCGTAAAACGATTTTGTTAAGCATTGTTTGATGAAGTTTACCGTTTCACTGAGTCAGTAAGCTAGCACTTAGCATTAGCTCAACTTTGACCCCTTGGGCTCCTGTCGTTTGGCCCCTTTTGTCCAAATAAGGTCACGTCCGGCGCCAAAATGTAAACATGGCGACGGCCAAATCGCAAACTACTGACTTCAAAACGGCCGTTCAGAAACGAATGGGTGACGTCACGGTTCCTCTGTCCAATAATGTACAGTCAGTGGTCCACACCTACTTCATCAGAGATGCACACAAGATGGGCCACTGAAACGGTACTGAATGAAGTGCAGCTAGAGTCACAAGCTGTGGCTGAGTTGGAATCAGACAGCAGCGGTGAATGTCATGTTATTTGCTGATGTTAGTCAAAAAGCTGAATTTCAGCAGATAGATTGGTGCATTGCTACTCTGCAGTCTTCAGTTAAATGCCTCATATGTTTGGGCTACATACTTACAAGCACTAAGAATGATTGTTTTACCTGAGGAGAAGAAGGTGATGCATGGGTTAGGCCAGTGCTGCCTCATCTTGTAGGGAAGCACACCTGGGATGCTCCAGAAGTGCAGATAGGTTGATATCCTACTGGCCTGGATGGCCACCAAGTTACCACCAACTCCTATATAGGAAAAAAAAAAAGGAAAAACAGCAAAGAATAGTTTAAATAGGGGAAGCAGAACGCTGCCTTCAGGTTTGATTCATGAGCAAAACAACCAGCAGCACTCAATTCATTTCTGTCCATTATAATTAACACGTGTGCTCAAACCGCATCCCAACCAAAGGCAGACTTATTGTTTTCCTGAACACATTTGAAAAGTTGGTATTGATTTTCTGTCATCATCAACGGAAACAGAACATCTTCCACGAGGAACTGTAAACACTGCTTTAAAATCAGCAACACTTTGTCTTTCATCATCGCCTGCGCACAAATTAAGCCAAGTAATGACACAGGCTTGGCTCAGCAGTTATCCTACAAATAGTGGAGTCCATCTTAAAAAGCTCAAAGCACAGATAAAACCTGCCTGGTGAAGTCTCCGAAGAAATTTAAAAGAGGGGAACAGAAACACCCAATACTGCAGGAAGGCACGAGAACCTCAACACGTACGTAAGGAAAGACGATCGACCGCACACAGTCGTATGGCTCCGATGGTGAAATGTGACCCCGGTTTTGCAAAAACCATTATGCGCCTTTTCTCAAATTCTGGATAACTTCTTTCTGACTTTGTGTGAAGATCTGTTCCTGAGGTTAAAGTTTCAACGCCAGTGATGAAGGTGCAAGATCCCCAGGCTCAATGGTTGCGCATTGAGCCTGTTCATCCACTTTGTCACAGCCTCCTTTCTGCTAAATCCAAAACCAGATCCCACCAGTTTTCAAAGTCCATTTTAATTTTGGTGTTGACATAAGTATCTGTGCCTAATTCACTTTACATCAAACACCTATCCAAGTTATTTAGCCCTGAAAACCAGATGAACAGATGGTCTTTTGTGAGATGGGAATGACTCGAGGGAACTTTTTAGTCAAACAATACTGGTTTATAAGCTGGCCAGTGAGGGGAAAATGGGAAATTCAAAGCAGATTGGCAAATTTAAAATTTACCAGGGGAGAGAAGAGAGGGAGATTGAGAAACAGCTTGAGGACAGAGGAAGACGGGCAGAGAGCAAATGAAAACCAGTGACAGTGAGAGGCTGAGGTTATTAAAGGCTGTGTCGGCTGTGCCAGGACACTGGGTGTGCACCATTAGTGGTTTGTATCGACTTTTTGTCTACGCTCAGGGGCTCTCTGCATGCATCACCTCACAGCCAAACCACTTATTCTAAAGGTTGCTTCTTTCTCGTCTCTGTTGCGCTCTCTCTTGGTGCATTTTTCAACTAATCTAATTCAACATTATGGGGTGAAAATCAGCTCGCTATGAGAATAAAGTAACTGTAAACCTGCAGAGTTTCTTTCTCTGATTTCTACAGCTGATTAGGAGTTTCTTGTGGAGAAGAAAAGCTGCACACAAATCCAAAAAGTCAAATTAAACTGTTATGGATTTCACAAGGGTCAGTTTATAAAAGAGTCCACGCCGCAAAACACTAGACCCGCTCTTCCTTTTTCCTGCTATTACATACTCGCTCTGCTGTCGTACACTTTTTCCACATCGTGTCTTGCTTTTGCCCACTGTTGGTGCATCTGAAATAGCTCTTGAAGCTTCTGAAAATGCTCCACCGAAGTTGTGGCTTCATTTACGAAACGCCTTGGCAGTTCAGCTTGTTTTAGTCCATTTAGTTCAAATCATGTATGCTTCACATTACACACTGAACATGTTCCAAATTTCAAACAGATGTTTCTACACTGGTTCTCTTACATTTTAAGGCAGTCACTGATTTGGGGTCATCTCAAAATGTAAGTAAACCATCTTAAAAAAAAACAGAAGTCTTAAAATACATGTGTGGCATGGACCTGTGTTTCTGAGTCAAAACTGTTCTGATCATTTTATTAATGCTCTGACAGAACAGTATGAGCAGGAATTATTATTCTGATCAATACAAAAGTGAGGGATTACACACAAGCCAACTTTAAAGTCAGTTGTTGTAAGAAAGAACAGGTTTCATTTTTTTTAAGTGGCTGCTTTTGTTTTGAGATGGATTGAGCAACTGACCCGTTTAATTTACGTTAAAGGGATTATATGTAGTATTAACATTCCAAACAATCAAAAGCAGGAGGAAGTCACGTAGCAGAACACGCTCACGGCCACCAAAACCACCAACGAATTAACGCTACGTCTCCACAGACTGTATCACTCACTGAATAGAGTCTGAAGCTCATTGTTCACACACATCTGTTATGGTATCATCAAGCTTTCTCCTTCAAACAAAGTAACACTGTTATAATCTTCACATAGGTTACTGCATCAACCAATAGCAATAGCTCGGTTAGCTTAGCTCTGTTTTTAGACAGAAAACAACCACAGTAAAACCACAAATCACCTCCTGATTTCCTGTGCAGTTTGTGTCATCAATAGCTGCACTAAAGATCAGTTTTGAATTGTCCAATAACATGCCAACATAACATAGTGACTTTATACCTTCATAAGCTTCTAATCAAACTCACCAGTGTAGAAGAAATATTGCGATTTCACCATCAAACTTAATTCTTTTACTTTAGAGCTGTGTCCAGTGTGGGAAAACAATGACAATGTTTTATCACTTTGTCACTTTCTTTGACTCTCAACGTTGTTTCTTACTGGTTCTCATCCCATCTCGACACTTTGGTCAAAGACCCCTTGACGTTAGTTTTCAAGGCCCTGGGAGACCGGCAGAGTGACTCACTACTCCCTCTAGTGGTCACATACATTCACAGTGACACAGTGTGGCTGTGAATACATTCAGTGCATATCTGTAATTCAATACATCTTTGGCATAATGTCAGAACTCTTTATTCTAAACACTGATAAGGAATGAAAAGGATAATGATGATTTTAGGTCATTTTTGAATATTTAAAAGAGAAATATTACATAAAGCTCCTTTAATGCTTAAATTAATTACAATAACAATACTTGTACTGTTAACATAACCTTGCTACATTAGCTAGTGTTAGCATTAATTTGGTACTGCATTAACCTATATGGTCTGTCAGTTAGCCTGCTAATTAGCCCAGCTAGCATTACATAAAGTTGCCCTTAATGTTGTCAAATGAAACTGTTGTGTGTTAACATTTATCATGTAGTTGAAATTACTTCTTGGCGTTTAACATGACAGGGTTAGTCGCTGTGTTTCCATATAAATGTCAAGCGAATTTGAAGCAAACTGCAAACTGTGTCCATAATCTGGTTTGGAGTGAATAATCTAGGCTGCACTGTGTGACCAGCAGGGGGTTCTGTAGGCTACATTACTCATGGCTGTAATAAATAGAGAAGAAGAAGGAGAAGAACATTCTGTTGTTTTCCATCTAAAACGGCTGTAAAGTGTTTTTTCACAGATTAGACAGGAATAATTCAGCCTCCCCATCAGTCCACACTACCCGTTGAACCAGACGCGTTTTAACGCGTTATCGGAATATCTGGGAAGACGCAGCAAACAGCTGATCACTCAGCTGATCAATCACGTGACTTAAATATTCACATCATAATTCATTCAGAAAATGTAGCGGAAATTTAGGATTGTGGCGTTTCCATAAACCATTTTCCAAAGCAAAATTTAAAAATGCGCACGTTTATGGAAACGCACCTAATGTGGTGGGTTTGTTCAGTAGGTTAGTGTTAGCTTGATGAGTTTCAGCCTTCACTCTTCTCCAGCTCCACCCTCTTATCCAAATACAGACACTCATGTTTCCATAAAACCAAGATGGTGAAATGTTACACAAACCAACTGGCGACGTCACAGAGGCTTTGTTCAGTTTTTGCAACAGAAATCCTAATACTACAAATTCTCCCAGAGGGTCAACAAAGGATACCTTACTTGATCCACGCTGTTCTTTCTCTGTAAGTTATTACTAAACATTTTGTCTATCAGTGTAATTGTAAAGCCTCTTCACTGTATGTGCTCACTGTCAACACTTCACTTGGATTCATTCAGAAAGCACAGCAACGCCTGAACCTGCCACAGCCTGCTGTTCATGTATTACTGAAATCATCACTATGATCACAGCACCATCAAAGGCTGAAATGTTCGTTTAGCTCTTATTATGTCTTGTCTTGGTCTAAATTAATTAACTTACCGTTAATGACAGGGGTGAAGACAGCCATACCCTCAAAGTTGGGATCACTCACTGTCTTGTCCAGAATAAGGCCTCCAAAACTGCAAAGCAGATGCACAGTGAAGACTTTCAGATATAAAAATGATCTTCATGTGATCTTTAGTCAATTATCAAGGCGTGACCTTAATGTCTTGCTACTAAAAGGAATTTGCACAGTAATGTTGTTTTTTATGTTATTTATTCACATCTTAGCAGCTTTTTCCAGTCAATTATCGTAAGTTAAGATGCGTGGCCATGTTTTTCTTGCATTCTAATTTAATTCAGAAAGTTAAATGTGAGGTTAAGAGTTGTTTTAAAGTTAGATTACGGTTAATGAAATTAAGTTCATGTAAAGTCCCTGCAAATGCATGAGAACTTGACGTACGTACGTGTGTGTGATACGATGGTAAAGTGTGTGTGTACCTGCTAATGGACATGGCTACTATCACCGGCTGCCACCCTGAGCGGAGAACCTCTCTGATCTGAGGACTCTGTCGGGCCGCTGCCACCCACAGTGGGATCAGAGACAGGAAGACCAGACACACCAGAGGGGACAGGTACCATATATCTGTGGGACAGACACCAGTTAATAAAAACTAAGACTAAAAATAGTGATGGAAAAATGATTTTGTGAAATTCAAATAAAAACTTGAAAACTAAATAAAACTACAACAAACAATGTAGGGATTATTTTCTTTGTCGATTAATCTGCTGATTATTTTCTCAGTTAATAGTTTGGTTTGTTAAAGGTCAGAAAAAAGCCCAAGATGACATCCTCACATTTTGGTTTCTTACAATGGTTATGTAAATCATATTGTATGTATGAAACCTTT
>JAPQRN010000025.1:18921365-18933637 GCA_037367275.1 Coranthus polyacanthus | reverse complement strand
TTTTCCAGCTATTCCAAGAATGTTTTTACGGAGTTTACTACGCTTAAGAAGGAGGAGAATTTTCAACTCAACCTATAAAGGAACACTTCAGTTTATCACAAACATTTAATATCCACACATTTGGCGATACGTGGTTTTTACTGGACAGGAAGGGGATGAAAAGTTGCAAACCTGAAAAGGAGCTAAAGCTGCTCTCTGCTGGAGTAGAAGTATAAGGTAGCAGTTAATGGAAATATTGAAATTACAAGTACCTCAACTTTACTTAAGTGCACTACTTGAGTAAATGTACTTGGTTACATTCCACCGCTGATGGAAATGTACACGTAGGGCTAGTTGAAGGACTACTTACTACGCAACACTAGTAAGAAAGAAACATAAATTTGGATGAGGCAGTGCCACTAACAAGCTGTGATAGCTTCTTCTGTTTGTATTCTTAGGCTCTCTGTACATTCACAGATCAGCTCTGCCAAGACATCTCGCTTGTGATCAAAGGTACACATCTGCTCTTCCAAGTTGACCAAAGTTGAACTTGACACAAAAGATTCATGCAAATTTACTGTGTCCCTGCATGAAACTCAGTTGATTGCAGATATTCAGTGACAGCACAAACGTCTGGCAATTCAAATGCTGAATGACTTGGGATTTAGGTTATTGCTCTGGCCCTGGCCCTGGAGAGAAACTGATCTGCAGCTACAAGCCTCAGCCACATGACATCCTCTTTCAAGGCTTGCAACAGAGCAGCTGAAGAGCTTCACTCGTCTGTTGATGTGAGTAGCTCAGGTTTTTGGGAGTAAAAGAGTAGAAAGATAAGTTCCCAAGTCAAACAAATCACTGTTTGGGAATCATCGCAGTGTGGTTGGACTCAGCAACTCCACTGTTGTTCTCTACGTCAGTGGTTAATTTCAAATCAAACCTACACCACAAGTATGAAAATCACTTTATGCACATGCTAGTCTATATACAACATAATATCATTAGCATCCATTTCAATCCGACACAGTGACTGCACAAAATATTACGTTGTTTTCCCTTTATTCTGAAAAAGACATTATTCCAACATGGCTAATGAAACTGAAGATTATGCTAATATGTCTGTCAACATGCAGTTGTAACTAACGTTAACAAGGCTCTAACATCTTGTTTATCATGTTAAAATATGGAAAAGCTACACATTCTCAGTTCCAATTTGTCACATACTGATGCTTAGCCAGGACGTTACATGTCAACGCATAGAGCAGCTTGAAAGCAAAGAGTATCCCTGGAGCGTGATTTTTCCATGTGTGGTGTAGTCCGACAGATGTCTAGACCAGTGGTTCCCAAACCTTTTCAGCTCGAAAACCAAAAGTTAAATGTTGTGTGTCCTCGGGACCCAGATTTACAAAATTATGCCAGGAATAATGTCTTTTACGTCCACCATGTAAACACAGCCTCGCTCTTTCATTCCCTCAACCACCTTCTTGAAAAGGTCGGCGTTGTGATAGTTGCTCACTCTGTTTAAATCCAAGTCTTTCATAATGTTTACGCATCTCTACCTCAGCCAGTTGGTTTATGTAGAATACGAAGAGCTGACAGTAAACAGAAAAGAAGTCGCGTGTCTCAAACTGTGGTTAAAAACCCCAACTGAAACACATATTCAAATCCTCTGCATACATATCCAAACAATGCTCCTACAGCCCAAATAATACTGACATATCCAACATGTTGGGAATGTCCAAACAGAATATACTGTTTACATGACCTGTATCAAATTCAGAATAACAGATGAACATTAGTGTGTATGTAAACGTTCTGATTGTAAAGTACAACTGTATCAATGGTTTTGATATTATTATGTTATTGTGACAACTGAAAGAAAGATGTTGAGTGTCTCATCTGAAAACCATGAATGTCGTCGTTGTTGTTGTTGTTGTTGAACGCACGGTGGGTTGCACTGAAGATTGAGCTAAAGGCCCAGCAACAGAAGAAAAAAAAACAGAAATATTTGCATCCCAGGGTAAGAAACTGGGCTGTTTTTCATTCAGCTCTGGGCTACGAAAACAAATCTACACCCTTTTTAAAATCGACATCGAGTTAAGTTAAATAAGAGACTGTCTGCTGGAAGGAGAAGCTAATGGACCCAGATTGATGGTCCAGACAAAACTCTTAAAGCTCTGCTTAAAGGTAGAGGAGGAGAGGCAGAATGGCTGTGTCTTCCTGCTCCCTTTAATCAGACTGATTTGCCCAAAAGCCAAATCTTAGCGTGGAAAAACAAGCCACTTTGCCCAGAGTTAACAACCCTTAAACCGCCATTAAAGCCTAGCTCCAGCATTTTCATCTCGACTGCCTCCCTTCGACTTTGGAAAGTAGGATTTACAGATGAAAACTCTAGCTTTGAAATAACAACACAAAACCAAATAAATATGTTATTTATCTGTATTTCAAACTTTTTGGTCGAGCTGGCGAATGGACCTTTCTTGAAGAAAATCAGGGAAGCAGCTTGGGAGTGGGAGACATGATGAGATTGCATATCAGTTTCAGTAAATGTACCAAAAGCCCCTCCAATTCAAACAAACACTTGGCAGTACACAGCGCTGCGGCAATTACATGAAAAAGACTCAATTTGATCTGGTGAATGGGCCGAGTGTGTGGCCGGTCTGAAGGGGCTCGGCTAATGTGATGGGAAGATAATGGCCGGTGGAGAGAAGGGAAACGAGAGACAAAGTAAGAGGTGGGGATAAAGAAAGAGATGAGAGTGTGTGTGTGTGTGTGTGTGTGTGTCAACAAAATAGATACAGCTATCCATCTAACCATTTCATTTGGACATGAAAGATGCTCTGTTTGAGACAGCAGGAGCTCCGAACTGATATCCAAAGTGGGATTTCTACCAGGTTTACAGCCGGCACAAAGTCCCACTGTGTGTTTGCCAGAGGCCTGACTGTGTGTGTAATGTCAAACGGGCAGTATCTGATTTGGACAACATGCATGAAATTAAGCCCAATTAGCAGTGTTGGGCAAGCTACTTGGAAAATGGAGTGACCTAAGCTGCCAGTTACTCCACATTAATTGAAGTTTCACTTCACTGAAGCTATCTCACCTGAGAAATGTAGCAAGCTAAGCTACAGTAACATGGCAAAAAGGAGTTAACTACATCACAAGCATTGCATCATGGGTAGTTAGTATTATTTTCTCCCACCTTTTTTCTCATATATGTGCTGTGTTTTTTTGGGGTTTTTTTGTGTGTTGCTCTGACACGCTTAATTCTATTTTTTTTTTTTTCATCTGTTTATTTGATTTGAATGCTTCTTCTTTAAATAATCAGCTTTTCTTTTAATAGCTTCCATGTCTTGTGTCCAGTTACAGTAGATCTGCACTGGAAAGTGTAGAAAGTGACACCTAACATCGTTAAATTTTATGGCATCTTCTATTTTACATGAATATTTCAATGTAAAAATCGGCATTTTTTCCGAGAGATGCCATGGTATGTGAAGATGACCGATGATCACTCACATGCTAACTGCTAGTAAAAAGAAACTACTTGCAGGCTGACTTGTTCTTTACCTCAGCTCCAAAATGAAGCAAATGTTCACTGAATAAAACAATTTTTTTCCCGACAGACAGCTCCATTGTAGTTGGTTACACTAACAGGAGCGTAAAATGACTTTGTTACACAATGCATGATGAAGTTTACCGTTTCACAGTCAGTAAGCTAACGTTTAGCATTAACTCATCCATGACCCCCCACAGATGTCTCTGACCCACTCGCACTCCTGCAGCCCTGCCCCTTTTGTCCAAATATGGTCACTTCTGGCTCCAAAAAGCCTGATGACATGATGATGGCCAAAACACAAACTATTAGCTTCAAAACAGCAGTTCAGAAACCGAAGGGTGACGTCACAGTTCCTCCGTCCTTTAATTATACTATAATTCGAGTGTACCTCACAAATCTCATGATATTAGTTTAAGTAAAGGCCACACTTGAGGATTTTAAAAACCCAACTACATACCTAAGGAGAATGTTCACAGAAAATCTTATTTCTAATCTAAATTTATAATTTACAGTATAAAGACATGCACACACTGCAAGATTTGACAATAATGGCATGCCACACAGTCGAGGATGTTTTTAAGATTCCTGTTTCCAACGGAGAAAAGCACCACCTCATGTGACCAGATATCACATGACCTCATGGGGACACATATGTACACAAAAACTAGCAGTGCTTTACAGTGGAAAAAACCAAAACACAAAAAACAGCACGAGACTGAACAAGTCTGAATGAGCAAATAGTTGGGGAGACGTGGTTAACGTGCGAGAACCGGAGGTACGATGCTAGCTAACGTTAGCCTTGTTAGCCTGAAGGGCTAGAATGTTTATTTGCTGCCCCGAATTGCGTGGGGTGCGGTGGAAAGATCACTCGACTGCTACCAGCTCCAACTTGCGTGAGGGGGGGGGCCCATCCCCAACTGCTTGCAGTTGCTAGTTACATTTTTATTTTTTTATTATCAGTGGTTCTCAATCTAAGAGTCATGAGTCAGTGTAATGGTGTGAAATTTCAGAACAACAGTCTGCTGGATGGATGATGGTGATGTAGACTCTTCAACTTGCTCTTGCTTGAACTGGCGAATACATTTCCTGTACAGAATCTGTAAGTCTCCACAGGAATACACCAAATCGGATCTGAGTGTGATTTGGTCACAGAACTCATCTTCTTCCTCATCTGAACCAGGTGTCAAACCTTCTTGATTGGGACTATCCCAGGCTGATAGTTAAGAAGATCTGTCATCTGGTGAAGTAGAGAATTATGTGGCTAGAGTCTCACACTACTTTACCTCACCACATGACAATCCTTCTCCATTGGAGCTGTCAGAGGCTGATTCAGTCCCAATTCAGAAGGTTGGGACTGAATCAGCCCATGAGCTAGTGTCATCTGGAAGTTTTTGAAGAGTAGATATAGCAGCAATATGATCCTTGAAGAGACTCCTGCCCCTCATTGATGTTTACACCTGCCACTAAGTGAAAGTAATATGGTGGTATAGTCTCACACTCCTCTATTACAGCAGGTAAAACAACTTTTGATCCAGTTCCAGAAGGAGGTGAATGAATTTCTGTTCGTATTTTGTGATTGCACACAACAACCACATGCCCTTCCCTCACTGACACCAAGAGACGTATACCTTCCACTGGCACCAGCAGACGGTGTGCTCATCATAACACTATCAACAACAGCTTTGGGCATGTGTACGACTGCATTTGAGTCAACGTACGGTTGCAGAGTGAACTGCCCTCCTTCACTGACACCAGAAGAGGTATACCTTCCACTGGTACCAGCAGAGGGTGTTTTCATCACGCCAGTGTCAACAGCAGCTTTGGGCACGAGTATGACTGGATTTGAGTGCTCGTAATACAATTGCAGAGCACGCGCCTCTCCGTCACTGACACCAGCAGACAAATCTCTTCTATCTTCTTCATTGCAGCCAGAATCTGAAGGTTTTATAGAAATCTTAATCTCAGACGGAACCTCAGTGTATTGTAGAGCTGTGTCTGAGTATCGATTGCATGGGTCTACAGCATCCATCTTTTCATCAGTGGCACCAGTATTATTCAGGACTGCGTCTGAGTACTGAGTGTATGGGTCTACAGCATCCATCTTTTGGGGTGGGGAGTTCTCATTCTCCAGAAGGTTAGTTTGTGACACAAAATTGTGTTCCAGGGCTTCACTTGATGTGATTCTTTTATCAGGATCTAGCTTGAGTAACTTCAGCAGCAAATCCAGAAAAGCCATCCTGTTTGTATATTCTATGTCGTCTACTCTCTCTGGATATTCCCGGATGGCTTCATCCAGAGTTTTGTCCCAGCTGGAATCCATCTCTGTACCGTCAGGCGACTCACCGGCTGTCATTTGATATTCATCTTCCGACATTATCCTCCACTGTGGGTTCGCATTACTGGTTTCCTTGATGAAATACTTAGTACTGTATGCCCCAGCGTCGAGCAGGCGATCTTCTGGCTGACCTATCATTTGAATGATTGCCTTCATAACATCATACAAGGTGCTTCCAATGGAGGGAAGATGGCTACCAAAGTATAAAAATACAAGAGAACATCCAAGGCTCCACATATCAATAGCCTCACATATAGGAAGCCCCAAGATCACCTCTGGAGCACGAAATGGATATGGCTGCATGTTCATGCCGACCTTGGCTTTGGAAACCGGCAAAGCCACACCAAAGTCAATTAATTTGACCCTGAAGGGCTGGTCTTTATGGTTTACCAGCATTATGTTATCAGGTTTGACATCACAGTGAATGATACCAATACCCTTCAGGGCATCAAATGCCACCAGCAGTTGCTGTGCAATTGAGCGTATTTCGTTCAGACTGAACGGCTGCCAATTTCTTTCATCCATCAGGTCAAAAAGGCTTCTGTCCAGCATTTCAAAAGCCAGACAGGAATGGGCCTGGTACGTAAAACTGTCTATGAACCTGACAATGTTGTTCTTCTCAGGGTCAAGCACCCTGATAGCTTCAAGCATTTGGATTTCTGCCTTGATGTTCTCATCACTGGCCCCCGTATGGATTTTCACTGCCACTATTTCAGATGTTTCCATATTTCTACATTTGGCAACTTGGCCAAAACTTCCTCTCCCATTAAAACTCAAGACATGATAGCGTGCAGACTTGCTGAGGATAATATCCAGCTTTTGAATATCCTTAGATACTGGATGTGACTTTAAGGAAGACATTTCTTAAGTAAAATGTTTCCAAATACAATCAAAATGAAGTAAATGCGATCCTAAATCGTGTTGTTTTCACTCTTCTTCCTGTGAGCCTGAATTGAATGTTAGAGGTAAGCTGAAATGAACCGAGAATTTGAATTCAAGCCTAATGTAGAACATGAACATAGAACACGTGTGCCTTTATGATGTCACTGTGGAAAGAGCATTGTCACATCACAGAGCAGTCACTTCTGTTTCCATGACAACAAAGGAGCTCTGTAAGCTATATCAGAGCTAATAATATAATAATAAGAGCTATATAATCTTATTGTATTGAATAGTCCATGTAATAACCAGATATCTTAACACTTAAGTTATATCTCTAGCATTTCTATGTGTATATTTAAGACTTCTGTCATGGTGTTGACAAAAAAAAAAAGAACCGGAGGTGAGGTGCTAGCTAACATTAGCCTTGTTAGCCTATTTTAAATGTTTTGTAGAGCAGAAATATTTTGTGGTGTGTTTCTTTTTTTCAGCACCACCACCACTCTGCTGTTCTTTGTTTAAATCATTTTAATGTATATGTTGTAATGTTATAAAGTAACCTTTGAAATTCTTCATTTTAAATGTGGAGGATTTAAAAGCTTTTATGCTCACGTTACTTACAAGGCAATAACTTAAGTTTTCTGCAAGAGAGCTGCATGAACTGTCGCAGCTCCAACATATTAAGCATTATCGTCAGTAAAGTCATGTAATTTAACCTTTTTTCAATGACAGTGTGAAAGTCCCACTTCTCCACGTTCCATCTGCTGCACTTGTTGTTGCCGCTACCTTTCAGGAATAAAAATCCAACATCATCGGCACGCAATGAATCCCGGGATAGCACAGGCCACAAAGGATCCTTAGTCCAGCAGGAGGAAGCTGCATTTCTCTGCTACCAGTAAACAGCTTACTGTATGAGACATTAAACACACAGGACTGTAAACCACTCTGAACTTTAGAAATACCCTTTCAGATTATAGTATTTTACTGAATATTGTTGCTTATGATATTTTCTTTTCAATACAACGCAGTATTTTACTTAAAAGTATAATAAAAATATCTCCTCCTCCATTACAGAAGCTACAGTTCACATATACTGCATCTGAAACACACTGAATTAAGCTAATAGTTCAGTGTATATGAGTTGCATTTTACGTCTCAAATGAATATCTCAACAAAAAGGAAGAAAAATGTAATACATTGTCAGTTTCTAAGGGATAAACTACTTTTGCTGTTAAAAAGCAGAGAATAAGTCTGATTCAAGTCACGCAGTGACAATCTGAACAGATTGATAATAACTCATTTTAATTAAACACAGAGTTCTTCCTCCACGACGTCTTTTAAAGTTATTTGTAACTTATTTGTAAATTTGTAACTTACCATGTGAGGGAAAAATCAACCACAGCCTTTCTCATGTGGCCAAAAAATACACCTTCAGCTCTTGAAAGTGCAATATATAACTTACAGTAAGTGAAGAAATGTACATATATATATATATTAATAGCTTTTGTATTTCCAATGTGTGAACAGATAGTAATGTACTTTTAAAAATGAGCATCTCCTCTGGGCGTCTCAGTTGCGTACATCCATGTTAACAACCTGTACATTGACTCTCATTATAACATCTGAGTGAAAAAATACACACAGAGGCATTTACCTTCTTCAGGTTGATATATATATTTTTTACCTGTTGGTAAAACTCAATTAATTTATTGGTCATTCGGTATAAACATATAGTTCTACTGCACTATATTAAGACTACAGAAGTAATAAGAGATCTAATCATTTCAACTTTTTCTCTGATCCCTTCATTTTCTTTTTCCTCATATATGTATATATACCTGGTCAATAAAAGAGCTACTGAAAAGCTGAGAAAACAGTCACGTTACTGCCACGTTACTGAGAAATGTAGTTAAACTACTAATGTCGCTACTACGCTGCCATTTAGTTCCGAGACGAGTGTTATGTGTACTCTAGAGTCATTCATTCATTCAGATCATGTGTTTACAGATCGTTCTATATGCAAATGTAATACCTGAAATAATCCATGCTAGTGTATGAAAAATGAAATGCACAGAAAGATATCAGCAGCTCATTTAAAAATCAGTACACAACTGTACACACTGGCCTGACCAAGACCTTTTTACTACAGGAAAATAAATTACCCACTACAGAAAATGTGATTCAAAACAGGATAGAAAAACTACAGTAAAAGCTTCACCCAGTGGCTTATAAATGCTGCTATATACGTAAAACAGTTTCAGGTTGAGATATTTGGTTTCCAGGTCCTGAGTGGGTACCGTGCCGGTGCCAGCGGCAGTAATAATGAATCAGCTCGAGTTTGTTAGTCAACTGGGCACAAAGCAGAGAGAGGGCTGGCAGAGGCGGCTGGAAATGTGACTGAGGAGGTCACGGGTTCACATCTCAGGTTAATGAGGAACTTATATGATGGAGAACACACACGCAAACACAGTTGTTCAGCCAGCAAAAAGCTTTGCCTTTGCCAGTTTGCAATTTTTGTTTTCTTGATTTTTTTCTTTTTTTTCTCTTTCATTTTGTGGGCATTGTAGCAGCGTAGGTAGGCTTCTCAAACATGTGATGCATTTTAAAACAACAGCTCCTTCAACAGTCCCAGTTGGTTCAAAGTCGTTTTTAGAGCCTTTTGATATTGTTTTCTCAAAAATACTAATTCAAGTTATAATCCTCTTGTAGTGCCTGTAGATCTATTTCAACTGATAGCAAACTGTATGCAGACGTTATGAGTATTGGGAAGTAAAAGTAGAAAAGTGTTGAATCAATTTACTAATATTAGGCATAAATGATTATGCATAATGTGAAAGAGGGCTGCAGTCATGAGGGTTGAGCATGCTGTGTGGAAGGACCAAAGTAGATTAATAAGATCTACTTTGAAGAGCTTTATTTTCCCTCTTGTTTCTACCTTCTTCAGCTGAGATTTATGTTGCTAGATCACACGAGAGTGGCAGTGGAGAAACCCATGTGACACAGGAAGAGGAAATGGTGACTCTTCAGTGAACCATTTTGTTAATGAATTGTCTTTAGTCACTGCCAACCAGACAAGGAGCACGTACAGCAAGACACAAACTTCGCTGAATGTGATCTTATTTGCCAATAGACCGATGGCAGTCGAACAGGCAAACCTCAGCCGATACTGATGTTCAACCAATGCATCCATCTGTCAAGAACGATCATCCAGCTCTGCATTTCTGCTCATCTGCACAGTCTTTCTGTTCGTTGGGTCTTGGTCTTGCACCTCCACCTGTTTAGTTCAGTCTTGTCTCTCAATGTACGGTTTTCCAGCATGTGGTGGTTTTCAGTGAAAATGCTTTGTTACCTGGTAACAGTTATCTGGTACCTGCCCAACGCCTGTGGCAAACAGACAATGTTGGTAACTAGCTAGTAACATGGTGGAGCATTTAAGAGTTAGACAGCCAGTTCCCTATTTTGATGGACGTCAAACCAAAGTTAAAAGAAGAGCGAATACTGGACTAACATTTATCTAAACACAACTTCCAATGAATGATCCCGTCCATGTGGATGTAGTTGTTTTGTTAAATGTTGACCATAACAGTTTTATGAAGTTATACAAAATATGTCTTGCTCATTATGGCATGGCTTATGTTAAATCCTATAAGCTTTAACTGGAATGTCTGCCTGTTAATTATCCTGCTAATTGACCCTGAAACTAGAACAAAACCATTTTCTATAAAGTCCTGGCTTAGACAAACAATTGCCTCTGAGCCATCCTGTGAATCTTGTTGGTTTATGGCTTTCTAGTCTTGGCACTCTGGCACATTGGGTCATAAAAAAGGTGGATGTGCACACTCATTCCTCGAATACATCAGGATCTTGTCAAACCTTGTTAAAAAAGATCAGTACAGAATTACACTGAAGTTTCGAAACTGTATTTTATACAAAACTGTATTTTATGCCTGATACTAATCCGTTGTGTGCCAGTGTTATTGCACTGCGCTATTTTTGGACTTATTCAAAATTCTGGGTTCACAAAGTCCTTTTCACTCAAGGATAATTGTTATCTATTGGTTTTACAGCAGAGCTGCTATTATTTGAGCTCCAAGAAGCTTTTGGGAAATCATGGGCCCCAAGTCGGTAACTTTCCAAGCCTGGCTCAGTGCTTGTACTGCAGTGCAAGGAATGCAGTGGTTGTTTTAACATTACAATGGCTTGGCAGGACTCTGCTGTGGTCAACCTCTTGGTCCCAGACACCCTCAGACATGCCCTGCAGGGTGCCTACAACAGCAATCCTCAGAGAGCAGAGGCAATCAGAAATGTATAATAAGATATGTTTGAAAATGGCCTGAGAGCATGTTCTGTGTAAAGTAAACCTGAAAAGCACAGCAGGGCATCCCAGAACTTGTTACTTACAGAGAAAGTATCTCAATGATACATCAGAGCAATCTATTGGTTCCTTTTATGTTATGTATTGAAAGGTGGAAACAGCCAGACGGTACAGGTTATCTGGGAAATATTTTATTGTACAGTATGTTAATATGTAGAAACACTCAAAAACCAGTGAAACAATGAAAACAGCAATGAAAAACAACTTTAATGTTGGAAAATTAATGGCTGCAATGCCTGATACATGTGATGATGACACGGATTTGTGGCAGAAGTTATGTCTTTTAAATGATAGCCTATAAACAAAGCAAAGTAACTAATGGGCAGAATAATAGCTTGAAATGAACCAGCAAATGTGCATCTTTATCTATATTTGAAGTATAGTGTCTGTGTGCAAATAGGACCCTTTTTGTATCTTAGTCAGTGTTAAATCCAATAGAAAAAGGCAACACATTTGCTGTTACGTTTTTATCATATAAATGTGATAAATCAAATAATAGGAAAGAATGTAGCTATTACAATTTTTATGTCAAAATAAATGGTTAATAATGAAAGGTGGATACATTGAAAAAAGTAATCTATACAGGTGCAGAATCCTAACTTTACAATGCGTCTCCATGATTAGCATATCTAGTTAACCTTTTACACTTAGCTGCTCTCTCTTAGCTGCTTGACCTGTTTTATTAAGGAGCACTATCTAGGATTTTGTACTATTACTTCACTACCAGAGATGTTACCTTGTTAGAGATTTAGGGCCTAATTGCACCTACATATATAACTGAAAAGCACAGATGAAAAGCAGACATTGTTAAAAGTTAAGCTAACATTAGCCAAGTCATGAAGGATCTTATGACTTACTTTTAGTTTGCTTTCTTTGTCTTTACAAGTTACTGAGTGGCATTATTTATTATTGTACAATCAAACAGTCAAATTATTCAACTGCATGTTCACAACATTTGATAATAGTCAAATAAACATTATTTTAATCCCTTAGTCCCACAAACACTCGCAAAAATGCTAACCATTAGCAAAAAGAAATCGGCATTAGCATTAGCTTTAGCCTCAAAATGCCCAGAAAACTGACGTCCATGGATAAAAGTAAACTTTTTAGCAGTTGTTAGTGTACTACATGAAAACTCATAGTGATAAAATGACTAA
>JAPQRN010000025.1:18873771-18884566 GCA_037367275.1 Coranthus polyacanthus | reverse complement strand
TGTGTGTGTGTGTGTGTGTGTGTGTGTGTGTGTGTGTGTTGATTTTAAGGGTCTTTGCTCTCACTGTGGCTTTTAGCTACTTGAGACACTGCAGGTACATGCAGACAAAATTAACCCTCTGCTTTCCCTCCTAACAACTCAAATTGCCATGTTTTCCTAAACACAACTTCCTTTGTCTCTCTCTCTCTCTGGTTCTTGCCAAATGTGCTTATCCACCTTCATCAAGTCAACCTTTACCACGTCCCATTTTCAATCAGTGACTGATAACACATGAGTGCATACTCCACAAGCACGTCTGTACCATTACACAATGATCATAGTATTATCCTCTTTGTCTTATAGTTTATTTAATCCCATTTTCATGTACACTACCTTGCTGCCGGAAATGCTACAGCACTAAATATTTATTAATCTGCCCTGTTAGGAAATGGAAAAACAAACAAAAAACACTTAAATGCACTACAACAATTATAACATAATTATATATATTAATAATATAACAAAATAAAAAGCATATAACTTAAATTATGTCCGTAATATGGCCAGGACTCTGTTGGTTACCATATATTTGAAATGCCAAAACACAAAGTACCCTAGTGGGGAAAAAAGAAGTCAAGAAAGGAAATTTAGTGAGGTGGACCATAAATAATGTAGTAATCCATCCATCCAGCATCCAGCCATCCAGAGGTCGGAGAGAAGACCTTGTACAAATACGCCCGTGTAACATTTAACTTGCTTTCTGCCATTTTCTTCTCTTGGAAATCCCAAATTTGGAGGCATTTTAATGACCTCTGGCAACATGTCCAAGCTTTATCTCACATCATGCAACACATTTTTCTTCCTGCGTCACTAGTTTAATTAGTCATCCTAAACGATGTCCCTCAGGCCAATTCAGTTCACCACAACGCTGTCTTTTGAAGGGTTCCTGAGAGAATTTTCAGTCTACTTATAACCCTATACTGTATAAAATTATGTTGACATAGCCACTGTGACATTACCCATTGGTTTACTGTTTACATTTTGGGCATCATGGCTTATTGGAGTCAGAATTGACCAGCGATTTAGACAAAAGGCTGAAGCCTGGGTAGAGCGAGGGGTTATAGGTGAGCTAATGCTAAACGCTAACTTACTGACATGGTAAAGTTGTAAATTGAATCAAACATGTACATAAGAAACTCATTTGTTGATTTTATTAGTGTAACTTAACAACTCCAGCTACGGTAGAGTCATGAAAAAAACAAACTACGGTTTTACTCAATAAACAAAAGCTCTGAATGTCCGACTCAGCAGGCGAGTGGACTCACTTGTCAAAGGCCTCCCATTGGCCCTAATGGTTTATTAACAGAGCAATACTTTATATAAGGACATTCAATACACTTGTAAGAGGGTTCAAATAAAGTGAATGAGACCAGAATAGTATTTCTAGACAGAATTCAGTGGGCATCTATTGGTCGTTAGTTGCGTTCGCCTACACTTTAAGATACTTCCACTTAGCTTCCAAACCGTGGTTCTTGCCCCTTGGTTATAACACATGTTAAGGTTCAACATGTTAGATTTGCACCTGCTTGTGTGCATATGTGACATTTGTGTTGAAGTCTGTCTTGTGCTTTGTACCTGTTGTTTGTTGAAGTTAGCTACCTCCATTTCTGAGCTAAGCTAGCTACACTGTTGTTGCTCTAGAGGAGAAGAAGAGTGGCAATGAGGAAGTCACGATCAAGTGTAAGGATTTTAGTAGAAAAAAAAATGACCCGAGTCCTCTCCACACCTCAATGTACAGGTTGTTATTGTGGATGTAGGCAACTGAGACAGTTGTTAGCTTAGAAATGGAGTTAGCTAATGTCAACAAATGACCCACACCCGGCACAAAACAGACTCCAACACAAATTTCATGTAAGCACACAAGCATATGTGAATTTTATTGAACAGTAATACGTATAAGTAATAAATAAGTCATACAGTATATTTCAGGATACCTTAGATAACAGATAAGAGAACATCATGACAGTAACACAAAGATTAGTGATAGTAAGAAGCTTCCTACTTTTGCTATTTATTTTGAACATGAACATGAACATTCAGTCGCTAGAATTAGTATTCCCTCCACTCCATGGCTTTAGAAAATGTTTCTATAAATAAAACTAATTTATTCAACAACAAAAAAAAAACATGCACTGGCAGTTTAAGGATGGATTTGGATGCAAATCACAGGCTGCAGAAACAATATTTGAAAGCAAGAGTATTGTGGGTATCATTATATTGCTTTTTTGTCAATTATGGCCTGCATCTAACACTGACCATGATATCTACAAACATGAGAGGAACTTAACGTGGACCACTAAATAACTTGCTGGATCAGAAACATATTGGAAATATTGATGTGCCAACTGAGCGGAAATAATGCGAACACATCCGAAATGCAGTAAAAAGGAGTTCATACTGGGGGTGAGGATTTCTGCCTCACCAGTGACCGTGATGCTTTCTATAATATTACACAAGGCATATACAGGCCTGTTGGCTCGCAGATGTTCATGCACACATCACATGCGAGTATACATGAATGAAAACTCTCACACACACATACCAGCGTACGCACACTGCTCTCAAGCAGTCTGTGCAGTTGCTTGTTGAGATTATGGTCATCATGAGCTTCCTTCAGAGGATATGAGTCATTAGATAAACAGGAGGCCCACATTAACACTTTATATCACAGCCTGTTAAATGTTTGCCTGCACACTGGACTGTATTAAGGAGACAAAGAGGATTATTTTGGCACTTGGTTCAAATTCTGAAAGCGCCTTTGGTTGCTCAGTTGATCGAACCGGCTCTTGTTCCCAGAAAAAACTGAGGGTGTAGTTTTGCTTTGGTAATGCAATTTTGGGCGTCCTGTCACCATCATTTACGTGTGCATCTCCCTAAAGTTGATATTGATTTGTTAGACGGGTTTGCATCTGACATCTGCACATTACTAACATTATGTTTTTTTTACAGTATGATTTTTATTTCTTTGTTGGACCACATCACTATTAAAATACCTCATCTCTTCCTCTCTATCTGCCACGAGTCATCTTTAACATATTCCATCTTCTGTTTATTTTTCTTCTTTTGTTTATTTGCAATGGCACTCTTGTGTAACTTCCTGTACTTGGTCCTTAAGTCTGAACTATCCAAGTGTTTTCACACTAGAATTAAACCGAACCATGGTTCAGTTTGCTCTGGACTGAGACCACCTCTTTTTGTTGGACCAAGGTTTGGACTGGACTGTGGTTCGACAACCCGTAAATAAAAAAACAAATCAAAACCATTCACTTGCACAACGGTCGACACAACAACCGACACGTTGCTCTGCCATCAATAACCAAATTCTTTCCCATGTAGCTCTGTGTATTGGTACAGAGGAATTCACCTTGATGTCATCCAGTACACCTGTCACTTAATTCATTATTAGGCCTTAGTCCGTGTAATGATTAGAGTTGAGTAGATTTGCTTCTTGTTGAAGGAAATCTCTACTGAAATCGTAGCTTTTATCAACTAGCTCCTTAAATGTGGCTCTAATGAATAAGTAGCTTGCTCCTTCTCAGGTGACAGAAGCTGTTGTTAGCTTAGATTCACGGCAAGTACAATGGAACGGCATGAACCCGTAAACAGACTTTGAAGCTGCTCCTTTAGGACAACCTTCCTCAGTGATGAAGACATATCTTTGAATGCGGTAGCTTGTGACAAAGGCAAACTGCTCACTGTTGCTCTGTATTTACTAAACACAACTGTGGAACTAATCACATACAGTCAGTGGAGAAAATATACAGTGAGAGTGTTTTATAAGGCATACTTTAGTTTAGAAAAAAATGGACAATGTGCATTAATCAGCATTCAAACAAACTGAAAGGGTCATTTTCATCGGCAGTCCCTTTGCCTGATGTAAAAAAAGTATGATTCTCAGTCACAATTTGGTCCCCGGCACTGAATCTAATACCACTTTCACACTAGATAAAAGACCCAGCAACCTCTGGCTTTAGTCTCCAGTGTGAAAGGGTACGGTCAGGTACAATCAGCATTCATCCCCGGGGCCTTCGTAGACTGTATGACGGTAGATGTACACAGTCACAGCAATCCAAAAGTGAGGCCAAAACGTCTCGATCTACCCCTGATCACTGGCTGCAGTATATAGGTCATAAATCCCACCCCCTCCATGTTATTTCAGTGGAACTTTGGCCAAACTGAAAAGTCAAAGTACACATCCAATAAATTTTTCTCAAAGTTGAATTCGGTCTTTTTAGGTGTTTTTCATTGTTGCCATCTGCCAATGATTTCCACAAGAAGCTAGTTGAGGTTCCCACCCTGGAAAAGAGGCAGGATTTAGCTCCAATGTTTATCTTCAGCATCATGTCTGGTGACGAGAGGAGAGTGGGAACACTGATAGGCATTCCTCCTCGTAGTGTAATGTTAACGATTCAGTCAAGTTCAGACATTTTCGACGACTGTGTCGCCGCCTCTAAAGGTGACTTCATTTCACACAGAATGCTTTTAAGCAGTAAACTTCCTTAAAGTTAGTTTTTACTACTGAACCTTCCATTTATGTTCTCCAGTAATACTGCAACAGTATGTCACACCAGTAAGAAATGCTTTGAAACTTTTGAACCTGGGTCTGGTGGTCACGCTCCAATCCCAACCTCATGAGTGCCTGGCCCCTGTGGCCCTCTATCCACTGACTCTTAGACGGCTAGAGGTGGTTTTAATGAAGCAGAACAAACTGGCAGAGAGAGAAACGGAAAAAGAAGGGAAGACAGACAAATGATTGATTTCTCCTTTCTACTTTGCCTTCTTTCGAAGTCACTGGTAAATGCTTCAAATGTAAAACATATGTTAATGTGGACAGATAGGAGGAGGACATGAGAATGTAAAAAAGGAAGCAGATAATGATGACAGATGTTGCTATAAAAAAAAATATTGCATCCAGAAAGCAATGCAGAGCAGTTTACTTTTCGTGCTGGTGTGCATTTGTGAAACTGTGTCGTTCGCTGGGGAGTTTGTGTTACATGATACTCTAAATATGGTTTCAGGGAGGAACAAAGTGTGAGGCAGAGTTTATCTACAAGGTGGGTTTAGGGCTTGGCTTGTCGCCTGAGGGAGATGAATGCTTGAAATGACAGCCCGTTTCTTTGCATACCACACTGCCTTTCTACTTCGTTGACTTTGAACTGAAGGTTCCATTGACTTCTCTTCACTGCCAGTGGGCGTGTGCCCTTCATCTTTGGGGCAGATTGTCACCGTGCTCACTTCCTTTGACTCTCGTTGGATCAGGGAAAGAAAAAAAAAAAGCATTTTCGTTATTTAACTTGTTGCTGCAGCTCTTCGGGAGGTGGAAAATGAACAACTGAGAATAAATAAAAAGAAAGGAAACATATTTATTGGAGGTAGGAAAACAAACCAAAATGCAACACTGCAAACCATGTCAGAATGTTCACTTGACTTATTGGTCAGATGTGTCTGAGGTGGGAGCAAGTAAGTAAATACAGGAAGAAGGTTCAGTCTTGACCTTGACCTACTGCATATTTCTTTGAGAGAGACATTTTCCAGGTAGGTGCTACTACTAGGCAAGCTGTTACAGTTTGCATGCCCTCCTGCATCCCAGAGCCGTTTAGCTCCAGAGGTCGGATCACGTCCCCACCACAGTTCCAAATGAACTCTGTACCGACGTCACCTCTTCTAAGTAATGTTCACACCAAGAGCCTTTAGTCAGTTTCAATCCAACCCTAGTTCATCTTCCCTCTTGGTGCAGTTCGTTTGGGTAGATGTGAACAGTAATCGCACTTGGGTGTGAACAAAAACAGCCGCACCGAGACCATTTTAGAAGAGGTGGTCTTGGTGGTGGTGATTTGTTTATGGTGGGAATGTGATCTGGCCTCAATCCAACCAAACTACCTGGCGAACTCCGCAAGTTTGAGTTAAACCACTCCTGTAGCCAGATGTTTTTTTCATACTGAGATGTGGCAGGGCAAACGAACTGTATTAGCTTGCATGGTAGTAGTAGTAGTTAGCTGGAAAATGTTCTTTCACAGAAATCTGCACTAGCTCAGAACACAGGACCTTCTTTCTCTGTTTAATTTACCCCAGACACATCTGACGTACGGAGTGACTGTTCTCACGTGGTTTGCAGTGACGCATTTTGGCTCGCTTGGACTTCTTACTGTGTGAAAAGAAACCGAACCGAGGAGGAAACGCACCAGGTTTACAAACTCATCAAGTGGACCGAAGCAAATGAACTGTAGGTGTGAGAAAACCCTAAGCAGCCTTGGCACAGTTGTTTTGGTCCACTTTGATTACTGAGCATCATCACTGTGTACACACCTGATGAAGCATACCACAACAAGTTGGAAAAGATTCAAACAGGCTAAAGGCTGCTTAAACTCTTTTACTGCCCATATGGGCAAAGGGCCAGGAATGTAAAATGAAAGAGGTCTCAGAAAGTTTATGGTTAAATTTTAAGATTTTGAGATAAAAAACAGTTCATCAACATCTGCCCGAACTATTAAGTAATGCAGCAAGTTTGAGTTTCATTAAGCAGAGATTCTGTGATGTCCAGCTTGAAAATTTGCTGCTCCTTTGGTACATCTGAGAAACAATGCTCTGTGGTTAATCCACAAACCCTGCAGACAAAAGTTTTCCCCGGAGACCTATTTTCTATTGAAGTATGATCAACATTAGCCCCAAATGGAAACTTTTCTGTTTGCTTTTCAGAGAACATGTGAGCCAAAACTTTTACTAAGGGCTGATGGTTGTGTGGCTTCTGAAAATGGCTTGAATACTGTTGCCTCGGGCAACTTTCCATGTCTTAAATGCATGAAGTGTAACACTGTAACACAGAGACATGTTTTTCATTGAGACCATTTTGTAAAGAAATGAGTACTTAATGTGTGATAAGCTGTGACCAGCTTGGTGCTCAGTTGACTCACTTGGGATTTGAGCCCAGGTTGGTGGAATGACAAACCTGAGCCAAACTCATGTGCAATAAGGCTTTTTTTGGCAGAGACACACAGAGAGACTTGTTTTAGGCACTGGTTGGAAATGGTGAACTTCCCATCAAAGACACCGAAGACCAGGATGAGCTTTGTAAATAGTTACCATACACACAGCCAGCACTTAGGCTAACTCACCATGAAAAGGGACGTAAGTGAGTCATGAAAATGTCAAAGCAAGATCTCTTTCAGCTACACTTCCATCCTCAGGAAGGTACTTGGTGTCCACCCACTGCATACTGTCCTGTGGGAATTATGTAAGACATCTTTGCTCTGTGTAAGACGTGAAAAGCTAAATTGGCGTTGCTCTGGAGAGTTGACTCCATCCTCTTCTTGGCTGGTTAGACTCCAATTGTTGACACACTGTAGAATTCCTCACCCCTTTGAGTGCATGTGTGTGCATATGTATACCATTACTGGTCAGTCTATTCTGCATGCACAGCTTGTAAGTAGGTGTGTGTGGGTGTGTTGCCGCTTTGTGTACATATGTTTGTACAGCGTGCCTCTGCTTGTGTGAGAGTGTTTTTTCTTTGCTTGCAGTCTTTTAAGAGTGTAAATTAAGAACCAATTTCATTGTAACCATCTAATGAAATGAACTGGGTTTGCATTTTTTTGCTGGGCCCAGGAGTCCCATCTCACCGCACTGTGTGTGTGTGTGTGTGTGTGTGTGTGTGTGTGTGTGTGTGTGTGTGTGTGTGTGTGTGTGTGTGTGTGTGTGTGTGAACCATGAGAAGAACATTGTGTGCCAGTCCATATGTTCATTTTTGAAAACATATTTAATGCATATAACAGTGTTCTTAAATCTTTAGATGCTGTTCTGTTGACTCATGATAACTTAACATTTTCACTTATTTGCTATCATCCCGCAATGACTACTTTTATAAACTTATTCACATCATTTCCCTTATTCCGGAAAAGATAATAATCCTTATTTCGCTGTTTCGATGGCTAGCGAAAAATAAATTCCACTAATGCTCCTGTCTACTTGCATCCACGCGTACTCTGATTAAAACAGCCTCACGACATCCATCTTACAGCTACGCCCTTTAAAGGTTCAAAGCATAATATTTAGTGACATCTAGTGGTGGAGTTACAGATTGCAGCCAGCTGAATACCCTCATCCTCACCTACAGTGGCTGCAAAAAATGTGGAAATCCATTCTGGGTTTTTTAGTTTAGTTTGGGGGATGTTAACTCTGGTCCACACTCAAGCATACTGACGGTAATGAACGCTAGATACCACCTGTTATAAAACATAAAAAAGAAGAGAAAGTCCATTTGGAGCTAGAAACATGGTGGTGCAACATGATGGACTCAGTGATAGGCGATCCACTCCCTCTGTAGATATAAACAGCTCATTCAAAGGTAACAAAAACACAATGATTGTCTTTTTTGTGTGATGATACACTAACGAAAACGTAATTATGAATATTATATAATATTATATATTATATATGTCTGCATTAGGATTCTCCCTCTTAAATCCACCTAAATCTTATACAGTAGACCTTTAAATGGCGTACATAATATCTCCGGGTATTGTGATATTTGAGCATATCCAAAAATGTCAGTGTATATATGTCCAAAGAATGCTCCTTAAACCTGGATAATATCAGCATCCATCCTATCTGTGTTAATCAGAAAATGCTGCATTCACAATAAGGCCTAATTTGGAATATGCCCGTATCAAATTCAGGATATTGTCACATTTAGAATAACAGTGGAATATTAGTGTGTATATAAACATATTTATCTATATAACATTGAACTATTAAAGAGCCAGACTGGATCCGATAATTACCATGTAAATCACATATAAAATAAATACATGTTTAAATGATAGAAAGTTGAAACAATCTGCTGACTTTACTTGCTCTCAAACCAAAACATAGTGCAAAGTCCTGTTGCTTTAAATGTTGTCACTGTCCATGATGTAAATAAATACGCAAAGACAGTTTGACATGCATACCTTTTTCTCTCCATATCCTTTACTGTGGCTTTTTTGTGTCTTTAAAGAATGGTCATAAAATAATCAACTTGCAGATAATGTAACTCATAAATGCTGAAAGCAGGGCAGACGGTACATGCAACATAGTCATAAATGTCTTGAAGGAAATCCTTAAGTGTTGCAGTGTGTTAAAGCTGTGAAGGTGTATGATGTAAACGTAACAAGACACTGTATACACACAGTCACCCTTTGGCTGAGAGTGGGATTTCACTATAAAATGTTCCAACGTACATGTAATAGTACATACTGTATGTTCTCTGTTTTTTTTGTTTTTTTTGTAGCAATTAGTTCCTTCTTTCTCTGAAACACACACACACACACAGAGCTTCTGAACTTGGCTAAGAGATGTTAGCACTTGCATAAGACTTATCATCTGATCCCACATGTCAAATCAGCACATGGACTGTTGTAGTTTGCTGCGGGGTAACTTGCCTTTGACCTTCAGATTTTGCGTACAGTATCTGTTTCTTCTGCTCCCTCAAACACATTGACACACAGCATGAAGAGTACACACAGCTGTTCGTCATTCAGCAACATTTCAGGAACGAAGGAACGGCATCATTTTTCTTTATTGTATAATGCCACGTTATAAATTATTACATTTGATTATTTTTTTTTATTTGGTATGTTATAAATATATCAAATGCATGAACATTCTAGACTTTTAAAGATAAACCAATAGTAATAATGTGTGTCAAAAGGTGTTGTGTTAACATATTTTGAATTACTTGTAAGGTATTAGACTGTGATTTGTTTCTCTTGTTACAGGTTCACATATGCTCATGATGACATTTCCAAACAATCACTGTTTGAAGTATGTCTATATATTTGATGTCCAGTAATAGAAGTAATCTGTGCCTTTTTTTTTCCTTTCAGAAAAGCTTAAAGTCACAGACATCAACAGAAAGGGAGCCTCAATGCTAAACCTGAGACAAGCAGCCAGTAGAGAGCAGTTTAGATCCAGATGTGTTGAATTAAATCCTGCTGCCGCATCCCGGAATGCCTCTGAGAGTGCGCTGGCTCATAAATCAACATGATCTACATCCAGAACAGACATCTCACAGACAGACAGAGCTCGCTTTTCTTTTCTTTTTTGTTAGCTGCTACCTCTCTCTTTAGCCGCTACCTCTGTGTTTTTGCAAAATGACTCAGCAAACACGCTGAGAGCAGGAAAACATCCAAAGCCATTCTTCAAAATGTTGCGGGGTGATTGCGGAGAAAGAGTCTGGATGAGGGCAGTGCAAAGGATGGGGGTATAATTTCCATGCAAATTTGCCATGTGGTATAAATCTTACATTGACATTCCTCATGTTTTCCAGCTTTATGTTCCTTATGCAACCTTACGGGAAACTGTTTTGTTTCTCCACTCGCTGAGCTACATGTGGACAGAAAGCACAGGAACTATATCTTTGAAAGTCTTGCTGCATCTGGGCGCTTTTCAAAAACAACACCAGCAGAACAAAAAGAAACTTTTAACAAACATGCAGAATTCTAGTCACATTTAGACACGCAATACATAACATTAGTGCATGCTTGTGTGCTTCTGTGGAGTCTGCGTCGTGCTGGGACCTGGTTGTTTGTTGACTGTATTTTCAAGCTAACGGTAGCAAAGTGTACACTATTATAGACCAAGCGGCAAGGGACTCGGTGAGGAAGTTGCCTAAAGTTGTAGTACCGCTGACTGCCACTGGGGGTGGCTCCAAAAAGCCCTGGCTCCGATAGACTTACATTGACCTTCTCTCTAAAAATACTAAGTCAGTCATTTGTTTCCAGGA
>JAPQRN010000025.1:18860784-18870991 GCA_037367275.1 Coranthus polyacanthus | reverse complement strand
GAGTTACCAGCTCCCAGCACAAAACAGACTCCAACACAAACTTCACGTAAGCACACAAGCACACATCCTTTAAGTGAGTTATACAGAGTCACACAATAAGTTTACTTCTCTATTAGTACAGAGCACTAGTTGGGTATTATAGCACAAGCAGCAGAATTTCTTACAGTTAGGATATTTACCATGTAGCAGAAAGAGTTGTGAACATAATGGGTACTAAACGTCTTGCCATGGTGGTGACTTAGTGTAACTCTATGAATGACTATGTCACTATTGTTTGGCCCACTGCTGTCAGATTAAAATATCTTAAATATTTGGACACAGACCCAGTTGACTTTGCTGATCCTCTGACTGAGGAATGAAATGTCTCAAACAATTATTGGACTGAATGCCATGGAATTCAATAAAGGTTAATCATGTCTACTTCAGGATTCATTTGTAATTGTAGAAATAAAATTTTCATCAAAAACCATTATTGGGTCATTCTTCAGCCTTGGTTAATGAGTAAAAACCAATAGCATTACCATCAGCTGTTATTATGACGTTGTCATTTAACTCTTAATGATACAAACCACAGATAATGCAGATGTGCACTCACATGATCACCAGTAAGTCTCAGCAATGAACCCAGAACCAGACATGTTCCACTTTTGGGTTGGACTGTTTTGGGGCGCCTCATTATGCAGTCGATATACAGTCGAGCCTATCTGTACATCATATGCAACTGTAAATTTTCATGATCACTTTCTCAGAGTGATGCTGTGGTTTTGCTGGGTTAAGAGTCTGTCTGGTAAACAGGATGTCCTGGGTTTGAATCCTTCTAATCTGCCTTCTAATTAGCTATCTTAATTCCCTCTGTTATTACATTTTAACATTATTCTTTGTTGTTGTTACTGTCACGCAGTTTGTTCATTTATTCGGTTTCAGTTCGAGTTTTTTGGAAAGCTATATGTATTTTACTATGTGTTTCTTGAATTATGCCATATCTTAACACTTGGACAAAGTTGCATCTGTACCACTTACCAATAAGGGCGCCCTTAAATGGTTTATAATGAGGTTATTAATTAGGTTTTAAACACTCTAATAAGTTAATTAATACGCTGTTATAACACATTAGAAAACAATGACAGCAGTGTCTTGTTGTGAGCCAGCGTTACATTTACTCTTAAGCCTCAGATCTTCATTGGTTACTGAGCTTCCATTTATACCAGTCAGCTTCATCTGAGATGTATTAAGAAGTTACACCAGCTAACCACCATGCGCACGTTTCATTTCATTTCAAAAAGTTTCATTTGTCATATCAAATTAACCGATCATTTCATCATGTGCAATGCAGTCACATGCATTCAGCTCTGTTCATGAACTCGTATGTACGTCCAGTTGGCATGTAGGCTGGTAGTTCTCTCCAGTGATTTGTGTTGTGTGCTGGACTGTGTCTCCCTCAGAAATACAGTAAATAATAAATAAGAAATAACATCATTTAAGTTCTGAGAGTAAACTGTTAACAATTAGCATGTTAGCGATTAGCACACAAGGTAAATTGCCTTTTCTAGCCACGTGTAAACTGTTAAATTGCCATTACAGTTTGTGTAATGACAACAAATGCACCTTATATTAAGAGCTATGAGAGCGTTTCATGTAATATGGATGTAATATGAGTTACATGTGCAGTTTAGTGACAATGTTGTATTCTGCTAACTCATGCTAACAACGCTTTATAACTCTAAGCTAAACACGTGAGCTCCACTTTTGTGTATCATATAATAGCAGTGACTGTGAAAACAGTAACAAGGTTCATGGTTATTTCTTACAACAGTTTACTGACACACACACTGGATTAATACAGAAAGATTAAGACGTTGGATGTTCTTACTGTTGGGTATCTGAAATATCAGTAACTCACTAACAAATGACTTATTTCACACTTTACTATAACTAAAATAAAAATGGTAGACTTTTACACTTTTTCTAGACTTTTTCCCTTTTTGCAGATTATAAATGGTAGTAACTCATTAGTAAATAGTTTAACATGTTGACTGAAAAAGAGACAAGGTAAAGTAAACTAAGAAACTAGAAACAGGCTGAAATTTAACTGCATCAGCTTTACCAAATAGTGAGCCTGAATTAATACATGAAAATTATTGTAACTTCTTTGAAAGTGCTATTGATGGCGTATAACATCTTTATAACTTCAATAATTACCTAACTATAAATCTTTTATAACTGTACCCTTATTGTAAAGTGGTTCACTTCCATCTTTTGTTGGATCAGACTCTCCAGACTAAACATTTTCACAGAGCAAACTCCATCTTACAATAAAGACCATGAGGTGAAAGCTCTGCAAAAAAAAAGGGCTGCTTCAAAGTGCAAGTAGTTTTATTTATTTAGTATAAACGTGACCTGATTCTGACTCAGAGAAATTTATAGAGTAAATAAATCACGAGGATGGAAACGTGTGTGAAATAAAAGAGCAGATAGTGTAGATTTCTTTTGAGAGTTTATTTGTAAATGGGTTTTATGTATAAGAACAAAAGCAAAAATATAACATTTTGAACATTTTTCATCAAAAGTGTTTACAGACCACATTTTTAAAAATAAAGGCTCACGGCAGCTCATTATGCTGACATTTTGTACATATCAAGAAAGTATGTAGCATTATACTGTACATGCTGATCAATGGGTGTATTATAATATTTCAAGAGCCTTTTATCGTGTTGTGTAAACACTTGACAAAAATGTTAGCACATTTTTACACTCTTATTTTTTATATTTGAATTATCGTGTTATGTACACTTTCTTTACATATTTTTAAAAATCTTTCACAATCACAGAAATCACTAGAAGAATATTTCAGATCTTCTTTTAGATGCATATACAGTATTTACATACATTCATGGGCTTACATATTTAAATATATAACACCCATTTCTTCTGATTGTATGGAAGGAATGCCTGGCAGAGTTTATACACTTCCTCCATACAGCGTCTCATTCAGGTGCTATGCACTGAACGCCAAAAGGCTTTGTCAATCATCGCAGGTTGCAGCAAATCCAGCTCACACTTGCATTAACATTTCCTCGTTTTCTTTCTCTACACCATTTTAATACTGACGTTTGATCTTTTTGGCACAGGAAATCATCTGCAAGCTCTGTGCAGCAGGCATTTTGTGTCCCTCCTATTGCTCATTTGGTTTAATTCAACTGAGATGCAGAATGGCACAAACAAAAGCAACATGTATATGTGAAAATAAAAAAACAAGAAAATTAAAGGAAAAAGAAAAGCAAAACAGCCACTGTTCCCTTACAGTACAAGACAAAGGCCGATTTCTCTCTGTGGAAAGAACGTTGATTTGTCTGAGACCAGGAGCAGAAAATAACGTTTCTTGAAAGTTACCCATAAATCTAATAACATTATATGGATATGCTGCTATGGGTAACATCGTGGGAGGACCAACAGAAATAAAGAGATGAATAAAAATGTCGCATGATGCTGTAAAACCACACAATTTGACCGTCAAAACAAAGGCTGAGTTGTGTTCCTAAAGAGATAAATTCCAGATTAGCATGTTGTAAATCTGATATGTACGTATCCAGTTACATTTCCTCACTCAATGTGTTTTTGACTGGCTTTCTTTATGCTTCTTAGTACGATACTTTTTGACTGCAGCAGCATGAAGTCAACAAGACATTATTAAAAAAAATCTAATTTTAAAAATGGCATGAATATTGCATAAGTAGTAGTAATGTTTCCGCAGCTGAAGACACAACACTACATGTTTCCTATGTGGATATTTGTTGATCGTTACTTGTGATTTTTGTTTTGATCCAAAATATGAGAAATGTGCTGATGAACAGTTTGCAGACCAGATGAAACGAAACTGTGACAGCTCTGTTTAGTCGAGCCAGAACCACAACAGAACTCGACAAATATTCTAAACACTCAGCATGGGCAGCCGACCAGACACACAGTGTGCCAGTGCAAATTACATAGTGACACCCTCTTATTGGCAGCAGTAATTCAACATGAACTTGAGCTTTGTTCTTCTGATTGAGGTTACTAAAGTGTTTTTTTTTTGTGTGTTTGTTTTGTTTTTTTTGTTTTTTTTTCATAATTGGACTCGTCGGCAACAAAAAGACTTATTAAAGCAAAAGGAATGTTGATGCATCATTTTCTCTACCGTGTATGGAGAATTAATACAACTAAGGCCCCATTGCTTTCTAATAAAATGTCCATTAAGCTGCTGTTGCTGGGCAACATATTAAATTGATAAAATTACTTTTTGCCAACATGTGACTCCAGAAGGGTTTTAAATCCCTCGGTGATGCATTTTCGATATAATATAAGGCTTTTGAACGACAATAGCACATCTAAAAACGTAAAACTACTCTCAACAGCAAATCTTTCTTCAAATTAGATGAGCAAAAGGATTCGAACAAAACAAAAACAGTTGTAATATACAAGAAGCTTATTCCACCTGTGAGGGTGTTATGTCAAGTAACAGTTTTCTGTTTTAGTTCAGGCTTAGTTTTTTTTTACAGTCTTTTCCTCACCACCCAATAAATTATCACAGTACCATGAATGTACGTCACGCGTACATATTTGAACATAAACACGGATAACACATGAGCCAAAGAGTCCTGCACTAGACTCCTTTAAAGGGTGTTTGGACTTTCACCCTCCTCCTCTCGTTCTCTCTCTCTTCACTCACACACACACACACACACACACACACACACACACACACACACACAGAGCCCCCTCCTCATTTGCCCCTGATCCGCTTAACGTCAGTCTGTCAGAGCGGGGTCAGAGGGGTCAGTTTGCAGAGCGTCCTGTCCTGCTGCTTCGTGGAAAGCGATGGACTTTGAGGTGTTTCGACAGGTGATCGCTGCGGGCAAACTTCTTCTCGCAGACGATGCACTGGTACGGTTTCACTCCTGAGTGGGAGCGCCGGTGTCGGGATAGCTCGTCCGACCTGGAGAACCTACCAGAAGGGGGGAAAAAACAAAAACAAAAAACGGGATGTTATTTATGAACTGAATCAAACTTGTCTCATAATGATCATTTCCCCATTTTGTACTACTTTTTTTTCTCTTTTTTTTTTTTTACACTTTTCTAGTCACACTGACCAGTCATGAACAGAAATCACTTCACAAAGAAAGTTTGAAATTCTCCTTCATCTGTTTGTTTGTATTGAGCACTTCCTACGTTGCAAATGAAGTCATGTTGTTAAATAAAAGTCAAACGGTTTTATATGAGAGTAATCTGAGAGGTGTGACGCTATACGTGAGTATTTCCCTGCTTCTTCCCTGTGCAGTTTAACAGCCGTCCCATTTTTATCTCAACACATGAGCACTGCGAATCCAAGCCCATTCTATTCTTAGTCTGCTCTGCTCCGGTCTCTATGGGCTCTCGAAAGCTTGGGTGTCATGACAGTGAAGGGTTAAGTGGATGACACGAATCGCGCGCCTGTTGTACATATACACAACGAGAGTGAGTATCAATGTGTATTAATAAAACTGTTAAAATCAGATTAATCTGTAACACGGATTGATTCCCCAGCATATTTCCAGTAGCGGCATGCTAAAACCACAGAGGCGATAATTCACAGAGATGTAAAGACGTCACTCGCAGTTATTTCAGAGCATTTCCACTCTAGACGTGGATTACACAACCGGCCCATTCATCATTTTAATGGCCCCGTAATAAAAAGAAGATAACGAACAGACCTTATAAAAGCCAAGCTGTGCAAAACAAACACTTAGACCTAGACTTAGAGAAATGATTTGGATTTCTCTTCGATATGACGATCTCTGTGAGCTCCGTTTCTGCAATGAATACTGACTTGTATTCTCGTGGGATTGTACAAGAATAGAGCAGTTTACAGTCATTTCTATAAGTGTTGCTCAGTCTCAGGCTGCCTGAGTTTACTTTCCGTCTGCCAGGCCTACGCTTCTACTTGCCTTTTACACTTTCAGATTAGAATCTTGTCACAAGAGCTCATAATCAGACTCCGCCATGAATCAACATCAACTCAATTGAAGGTAGATAATTTGAATTTACAGAGTCGTGCACAGCCAAGAAATCAGAAAAAAGAGGTCATTAGTGTTTTCAGGCGCCATGTGGCTGCTTCAAGTCTGCTGCTACAAATCTATGGAAAGACATTTAAACTGTAAAGACCCTTAATCACTTAGATGAAACACAACATTGCTGATTAAAATGTATCTTTAATGCAGTATAGGGATGTTGCATGTCTGCAACAAGTTAATGCTCAAGTGAGTTAATCTTCAGTTTTGTCATCGTTGTACGGCAGATAAGGGAATCAAAGAAACACGATCATTTCATAAAATGCAAAACAAAAACAAAGAAACCCCCCACACACAGACAAACCAAATACACTAACATATGATCCTTAAATAGAGTCTGTATGGTACGTCTGCTGTTTTGTGCTGGGAACGTAGCAGACACCGAGTTTATCTGCAGTTGATAAGAGTGATGAGACTCAACACCAAACCTTCATGTGTACGTTGTATTTTACTGCTGTACATGTTTAAGGTTGAGCTCAACTGCTCATACTTTATATACTGTTCATAGTTTAATCCACAGCAATGCATCATATCCTATAAGATCGTCATATGCTTCTCCAGTCGCTGTCCCGTGAGAACCACGTATAAGTTGAGAGCTCATGAGCTCAGAAAAACAGGCCTGTTTTCAGCTTTTGTGCCGATGTAGTTTCCAGTGAATCCAAGAGAGTTTCTGAAGTGTTTATTTAGCTTAAGAAAGAAGAGAATTTTAAACTCAACTCATGAAGGAAACACTTCATCCTTCAGTTTAGCACAAACACTAAACACATTTGGAGATACGTGGTTTTCACTGAACAAGAAGGAGCTGTGATCTGAAAAGTGACTAAAGCTGTCAGACAAATGTAGTGCAGTAAAAAGTTCATTATTTGTCTCTGAGATGTAGTGAAGTACAAGTATAAAGTTGAATAAAATGGAAATACTCGAGTAAAGTACATCAGAGTTGTACGAGTTACATTTCACCACTGGAGATTACACATATTCATCCATTATTAACATAAGATGTTTGAAATATTACAAAAATGACTCTTAAAGGAAAAAAGTAAGAGGCCGCTGGTTTTACTATTTACAGGTTGGTAACATTTCTCCCAAATTCCAAATGAAAAACATCGTCATTTGAAGCATTTATTTGCAGAAAATAACAACTGCTCAAAGTAACAAAAATGAAGTGTTTCCAGACCCTAAATAATTCATTTTGAAACAACACAATGATTTAATTTAGCGAGAGTTCAGAAATCAATATTAGGTCAAATAATCTGGCTTTCCAATGGACACGTTCATGCTCTCTCTTTCTCTTCCTCTTTGCTGTTTGTGTTTTATGTAGCTTCAAGCTCAGCTTCATTTCAGAGGTTTTCAGTCGGTTCAGGTCTGAAACGTGGAGCGGCCTCTTATTTTTTTTTTCCACGGCTGTATACAGATGCTGGATGAATTCAAACCATCTCTTAATGCAGGACATAAAGAAGCATGTCATTAAAGATAAAAATCAGAAACCACATTTCTGCTCTGTACGTTATGTGCCTTTACATCGGCTCTTCGTTTAATCTGTGTGACTCACAAGCACACAATACATTCTAAAGCTGTGCTATATCAGCTTCAAGCTGGGGCATGACAAAAACCATGAACATCTATTCAAATGACTCAGCCTGGGCCTGAGCCCAACTATAACATACTGTACCCGAGTTAGTTCTTTCAACAGAACGCGCATGTAGGACTTGCGTAAATAGACAGCCGATTGTTCTTTAAACCTATACTTTACTTTTTTGAATGGTACATCATGTCGCTCACCCTGTATCTCCCTCAAAGCTGCGTCCGTTCTCTATTTCTAAACTCTATATGTCGCAGAGACAGCGGACGAGGTCACAGAGTTCACGGCGACAAAGGAGGAGAGCACCTCTGTTTATCGCCCAGTGTGTTTTTTTCGGTTGAGGGCTGTGTTTTTTTGCACCTTCGGCCCTCTGTGCGGGTTTTCAGCACATAGTATACATATCAGTGTGGGTGCTTTGGGAAACACATACACTGGCTTTGTTGTAGCTTGTCCTTAAACTAAGCCGCGCAGTAAAAACAGCCTGGAAGGTGGGGCGATCTGGTTAGTTAACACACCTGGAAAATTACAATAACAGAGATACTGGCAGGCACACACGCATCTACATTTGATCGTGTTTGTTTACTTTATCTGTACAGTATGTTCAAAGGGAAATCACATTAATACATGGCTGCATTAATCAGAGGCAGATGTTTGCTTCCTACTTGCAAACCTGCAGCACATTCAGGCAGCCATGAAAACTGCTTCACTGGTTACACAATCTTTCTTTAAACAGGGACTGAAAACGGGACATTGTTACCGATATCAGCATATTATGACTGCAAGTGGGAACTAACGAAGTGCAAATATTTCATTACTGTACCTCAGTGGAGTTTTCAAGTATATATACTTTACTTGAGTATTTATTTTTCTGATTACTTTTTACTTGTACTCCCTATTTTAACACAGATTTCTGTACTTTCTACTCCTTATTTGTTTGCATCACGGTGCACCTTACGAACTTTAAGACCAAGTTCAAGCTAAAAGGATGGGACAACGGCACGTAGGAAATGAGGGCAATCTGAGTTCTTATCCAAAAGAAACGACAAACGCCGAAAACCATGAAAACAATATAAAAGACAAAAACCTAGCAAAAAACATAAGAAGCCTGTACTTTTTCACTTGTACTTAAATGAAGAAGTTGAAGTTTACATAAGTATCTGGACTTGAGTGAGTTTACAGTCTTTCTTTAAACTGACTGAAAATGGGAGATTGTTGCAAATATCGGCATATCCTCGCAGACGATTTCGGCAAACTCTCACTATTCCTCTTTCTACGGCTTTTCGTTGAGCTCTGAGTGACAGACATTGTTTCTGTCACCACCCGGGAACGTTGTTTTGTTGTAACTGATGGATGTGTCAACTGACAAGGACAACAAAGCCAGAGCTCCGATGACAGACGTCAAGTACACACACGTCACGGTGTTATTACAGCAAACTGTTTGGATTTGAGCCCAGCCGTTCAACATAAACCCCGCATGAGAGTCTCCATGCAGGTTTGTGCTGAAAATACCTCGTCATGTTCAAGTGCGTGTTGCCCGCACGTGTTCTTATATGTGTTTACATGTGGATGTGTCTGTGCATCCGGATCTGGCCGGTACATAAGCACAAACGTAAAAGTGCAGAAACAGAAACATTACAGTCCTAAAAAAAGAGGTTGGCAAAGGCGAAAAATATGACTTGAAGTTTATTGTAGGACTTTAGCCAATGACATGGTTTCCCCTTAGTTCACAGGATCCAACACATGGATCTATTCTGAGATTATGGAGGTCTAGAGGTGCCTGACTCCTCACCTAACCTCCATTTCCTGGCCCAGAGGGGGGGGCATGAGACTTTGGCAGTGTTATTTTTTTCTGTAAGTATTTTTTGAGTTCAGGCAGGCATTAGTCATCAGTGAATACCTCAACAAACAAGTGCAACTCTTTCAAAAATGAGAAAAAAAAGCATCCAAATGAACCTTAAACAAAATGTGTCTTACATACAGTAAGTGCTGCAAATACAGGACTTTGACCTGGCAGCAACGATGCAAATGTCTGAAATTACTGATAATGTTTATTTTGCATCATTGCGCGCCTTCCCAGTGAAATGGTGCTATAGGCGAAACAACGAGACGTAACAAAACGGAAACGACGTGAGATGTTACAAAAAAGAAAACACACCTGTAGTCTCTGATTTTTGGTCTAGCGCTTATTTTGTTCCCTTAGAAATAAGTGCAATCTGAGTTCTTATTCAACAAGACAACAATGATGTAAAAGACGTAACAAGATGAAAAGGACTACTTTTCACTTTTATACTTTGAAAATACTGACAATTGTGTACTTAAATACATTTCAGAGCCTGTACTTTTTCACTTTTACTGCAGTAAAGAAGTTGAATCAGTATTTTTTGTTACACGACTACCTGTACTTCTACTGGACTAAACAATGTGTGTACATTTGCCACCTCTGATGGTAAATTAGTGCCAGTTTAATTCATTTATAGTTAATCCAAGGACAAATTAGCAACTGTGTGTGTGTGTGTGTGTGTGTGTGTGTGTGTGTGTGTGTGTG
>JAPQRN010000025.1:18829674-18855546 GCA_037367275.1 Coranthus polyacanthus | reverse complement strand
GTGTGTGTGTGTGTGTGTGTGTGTGTGTGTGTGTGTGTGTGTGTGTGTGTGTGTGTGTGTGCGTGTGTGTGTGCGTGCGCGTGTGTGTGTGTGCTGCACAACAATAGACTCTAACCCTGATGAAATGTAATAGCTTAACTATGTGGTGGTGAAAATGTAACTCCTCTGTTAGTCAGCTAGCCTCTGGATTAAGCCACAAATCCCTTTCTATCATGATTTATTTGTTTATGTTTTGTCAGTGAAAGAGTCACTTCCATCACTGTGTTTAGTTTCTATGTTTCCAGTTGTGAAGCAAATCTGAATCTGTAATCAGCAAGATGTTTATGAAAGATTACATCAGTCGGCCAAAATAACAAAGTGAGGCTGCGTGAGTAAATAATATAACCATATGACAGACGGTCAATGTACTTGACGTGATCATGAGAACAAACTCTGTCTCTTCAAGTGCAAGTTTGTTTTTTTTGTTTTTTTTGCATTGTTCTCTTAAAGTAACTATTAATGCAAACCTTAAACTCTGAAAAAGAAGGGAAGAAAATGAGTAAGATACAAAGTAAGCACTCCATCTGTTAGTTTGATGCAATTATAGTGGTTTCCAGAGGGAATAGTGCACAAATGGTTTTGTCTCACACAGGCTTTAAAAAGCGATTTTTCCCATGAAAAACATGATGTTACATAATATGCGGTACTTAAAAGACTTGAATGAAATCCCGGGCAAAAAACAAAGAAAAAAGTGTCAGGTCTGGAGGGTTTTAAATGCCTGCAGGTGCTGTGTAGAGTCAGAATGCGGCCATGCACCAGAACTTTCTGCTGTGCTGAGCCAGACTTTATCTGATTGATGCACCTGAGACAAACACACACAAACAACTTTTCTTATCCTGCCTAATTTTCACCATAAAGTCATATCCTTAGAAAACTGTAACCATAATGTTTGTTGTAAATTCAACCCCTCCTACAGTGTGAAGCGAGCCTCTATGCATCCTTGTGCACTAACAGCAGTACATGAAGAAGGAATCCATTAACCAAGAGGTCAAAAGTCTACGTTTGTACTTTGGATGCAAGTCTTTAAATCAGGATGTTCTCAAGATGAAGCGAGTCATGAGGGGTCCAAAACCCAAATCAAACCGGCCTGAAACCTGAAGTCTCTAAAAACATGTCATGGATTGAAAATGAAGTGTGTGAAGTAGAAAGTTTGAACTTGATTCTGCAATAATCCATGTATCTATTGCATGAGTGTGTTTGTGTGTGAAGTGGTTGCAGACAGTGAGCAAACAAGTAGAATAACTAGCAGGGGGCAAAGTCTGTGTGTTGCTGACTTCAAAAGGCACTCTATCTAATCTACAACTTTAACATGGTACAAAACACACAGATAGCGGCTGCCACAGCCAGCACTGCAGTAAAGAGCAAATTACAACCGCCTAAACCGCCTAGACTTTACACTTAGAAGATGGGCCGTTTCCCGTCGCAGTCGCCCTTTATAAACTAAACCGGGCCCCTGAATCCTGTCACTGTATATTTAACACGTTTATTATGCCATAATGAAACCTTTCTCTCAACAATACCTTGGGTCTTGTGTATAAAAGAAAGGTGATTCAGGCATCAAAGACAGTCCCTGGAATAGAAATTAATGTAAAAAGTGAAATGAAAACCTCAGAAAGAAGGAAAACCGGACAACGCAACAATTTGATATTATTAGATTTGGTGGATTAAGACTTCCCTTTCCTATCTTAATCTGCCTTCCTGTCTTATCATAGTAATAACTCCTTTATCATTGTACTTCCATGACAAACTAACATGCAGCACATTTCTTCAAAGGCTGCACAAATCGGAAAAAGTCAGTTATTCAACAACTATGCGCAGTTATCTGTCTTTCGACCGATCCAGAGCAGAAGTTGATAACCTTGGTTACTGTAACCGCTGTAGTGACGTACTGACTCTAAACACATTCAGTAGGATTCATCTGTACTCTATACTGTTTGTTTTATCAACCCTTCAGTCTGTCCATCTATTTTTTTTCCACTCATCCAATCTTTAATCACTTATAAGTTGCAAAGTGGGTGAATCAGGACGTAAGAAGGATCATGTAACGTGCCTCTGATTTCTAACAATTTCTCCAGTTCTTTAATCATTTCTATTGCTTGAACTTAGAGAAAAGAGATGTGTTTTTGCTCACCTCCATCCACATCCGGGCCACGTGCAGGCGAAGGGCTTCTCCCCCGTGTGCCTCCTCAGATGGGCCTTAAGGTGGCTGCTCTTGGTGTACATCTTATTGCAGCCAGGGAAAGAGCACTTGTGCATTTTTATAAGGTCTGCTACTGCACTTTTCTGGTACCTCTGACCGCCACTGAGGACCCCCGTGGCTGAACCTCCCGCTAACCCACTTTCGCCAAGCCCAATGGGTTTAGCGGCGATGGGCACCGGCGCGATCCGGACAAATTTGGACGAACCGGCGCTTCCGGTTTTGCAGCCATTGGCAACGTTTGCAGCAGGAAGCAGCTGAGGAACCAAAGCAAAGGTCTGCCCCTGGATGTTGACCAGGAGCTGGGCAATTTTGATATCTGACGGAGGCCCTGTTGTTTGGGATTGGGTCTTCTGGGTTTGCTGGTTGATGGTGTCTGATATGGCACTGGGGTTGGGTTCTTGTTTGATCTGTATGGGCTGGATCTGCAGGATGACGGGCACACTGGAGCCAGCGCTGGTACCTTCTGTTGAGGCTGATGGTGATCCACAGTCTTCTTGTTTGATCCCATCAACAACTGCACTACTAGAAGAACTAGTTACACATCTAGAATCCACTGTTAAAGTTGTGTCGTCCCTGTCAGATGATGAGGGTGTATGTTTGGTCTCTGTGTAGGAGGACAGTGGAGACTGAGCGGCTGCAGTGTAGGCCACAGGCACAGTCTGGTCTGAGTTCTTCGACACTGATATGAGTTCTCCTGCGACTGTCCTTGAAATTTCTGCCTCAGTATCCTGCAACACTGGAGACATCTCTTCATCACTGCCTTCCTCATCTTTCTCCATTGCTACCACCATGTTCTCTTCCAGGAATTCCTCAATCTCCTCCAAGGTTGGCTGAAAGAGGAGCGCTGCAGGATCTTGTAGTTCATCCAGGAAGACAGGGAACTCGTAACAGTCCTCCTTGGCTTGCTGCTGGAGGAGACTCAGCCTCTGCTCCTTCTTGGATTCCCAGGCCAGGCCCATGGGTAAAAGAGGGGCAGTGGGAGATGAGGAGGAAGAGGAAGGTGAGATGCTGCTAGCATTACAGGTCACCGAGGTGGTGAGTATTGCCTGGGAGAGGAGGAGGTCCAGTAGGCTGTCTTGACTCTCTCCACCTGAGGAGCTCCCGCTGCTGCTCCTGCTGCTCCTGCTTTCATAGCTGGAGCCGAAGGTGTGCTGTGACGATGGCGACAGCGACTCAGGGCTGGAGCAGACTGAGGAACGAGGGCTGGAAGAGTCGCTGAGGTCATCCTCGGAAAGCCGAGGTGATGATGAGAGCGTAACACCCTGGTAGGGGTGATGGTGGTGATGGTAGATGCATGCGTCAGTTACCATGATGCCCTGCGACACGCCACCATTGGCGTGGCGACAGAGGCAGTTGTAGTCAGACCCCGGAGAGCCGGTATAATACAGGAAGGTCTCCTCACCAAGCGGCAAGTGATCCACCATTCCTGTGCGGATGAATGGCAGCTGGACTCTGCTCTGCTGTGAACGTCAAACTGTTCTGCTGGAGACTGAACCGGCTGAATGTTGATGAAAAACTTGTCTTCTTCCTGAAAAGACAAATTATTATATTCATCAATATGACAATGATATAAAAGTCTTTAGCGTGGACCCCTCACTACCACTGTTTAGAACCTGAATGTTCTCCCACTCTTTACGGGCAGTGATGCAGGTATATGTATCAGAAAGAAATGTTATTTTTCTATTACATCCAAGGGTCAGATGATAGACATCCTGCTGTGCACTTGTCCTGTGTGTAGTCTGAATGACAATAAAGTTAGTCTTGAATCTTGACAACTGATTTGTGAACAAAATGAAAAACGGACCATCGACTGCATCCTGTGACCCACTGGTGGGTCACAGGAGGATTTATTTGGGTCGGCAAATTAATTTGCATTTCAGGTGTTTCAAAAAATGTTTTTGATAGAACTAAATTGAATCCAGTATGAAAGCCTAGTGTATACAATGATTGTTTTACTGATAAGAGACAGAAAACAAGAGCCTGTAAACTCATTTATAAAGAAACTGACACGTGTATATACTGTGTTTCAATAACACATGCAGAAAATGAATTTGTGATTTAAGGGTGGGTAATATGGCCATGTAATTTTATATCATGACACAATAATTGCTGTGTAAATTCAGTTAAGTTAGGAACGTTAATTTATGCACAAATTCACTGTTCTTATGATTTTTTGGGGGTCACAATGGTTTAGGATTTTTAAAAAGTGGGTCCTGAGGAAAAAAAGTTTGGAAAACTGACACGATCAAGATGTTTTGGTGCAAAGACCTGCATGACAACACAATTACATTCAGAGAGATTGACATATATATATTTCAAAAGATGTTCCTGTGAACCAGTTGAGTTGGTGAATATTATCTGAATTATTTGGTCTCTGTCCAATACCTGCTGCCTGGTTAAGAGGTCTGCAGCTGATGGCACTCCAAAAGGAAAGTCAACCACGTGTGAAAGAAGTGGAATGTGAAGACTGTGTGTGTGTGTGTGTGTGTGTGTGTGTGTGTGTGTGACAGGACTCTGCAGCTGCTACAGCACACTTCAAGCTGACCATGTGGAATCAGGAGTTCCCATTTCTCACCACTTCTAACTTCAAAGCGTCATGGGTCCTGCAGTCACTTTAATGGTGCGTTTGTCAGTCACATCCTCGTCATGGTCATTATTAACACTCGGTCTGACTTGTCACGGGAAGAAAAGCACTTACTGCGCTACAATACACGACTGGAAGTTAGAACAGAAAGCTCAACGCACTGTAACATTCCGGTGATTTTATTTCACCTTCATTCAGTGCAACATCATCGGATTTCGGAATGACTGCCGAAGGTTTAACGTCTATTTTTATCTGTCAAACGGCGCACAAACAGTGCACCACGTGTACATTTAGATGGATTAGTTTTCTAGACATTATTAAATGGCCTTAAGTGCAATGAGTAGCTTCCGGTTTATTACGATTAAACATGATGATAAAATCCCTTTTAAAAGCTTAAAAGACCGCATGTGTATGAGAGAACAAACTGATGATTGTGCGCCCTCTTCTGTAAAACCAAAAAGCAGCTGTTCCCAAAGCGCAGGCCGACGACATGCAAGTGTTCTCTAAGTGGTCCCACATGGTCACGGAGGAAAAAATCATTTCCATTGTTACTTCATGTTTATCAAATTAAGTTGATCACAGAAACGTACAAAGAACAATAAAAAAAAACAACCTATGTTGTGTTGGTGTTTCACTACTGGTATTTCCCATCTTCACAGGCGTTATGTAAGTCTGGCATCTAACCTTAAAAATCTAATCAGATGTCTCTCCTCGTATGTTAAAATCATAGACGTCGAGGGGCTGCGCACAATGGAAAGAAGTTTGGAACAGTTTGAGAACCTTGGCGAACTAGTTAGACCTGGTCCAGTCTTAAGTCATTTGCCCGGTAGTAACCCTGAATCATCAAAGTGGCTTTGACAGCATGATGCGCTCTAGGTTTGCACAAAGCATGTCAGTTATGGAGCTGAACTTATTTGAGGCATGTTTTACACTGCAAACTGTGACGGCGACGCGCAGGTCTGAGAATAATGACAACTCTGCTCTGTTAATTGTATGTGACAGATATAAGATCACTACAAACTTAGTTTATTGTGCTACGTGTTATGCTCCCCGTTGGGGATTTTATAGAACGTCTTGTCATTGCAATGGCAATAAAAAGTAAAGCATGCAATATTACTATATCGCTATTTCTAGTCGTATAGACACTCAATCCTTCTCAGTCACTCAGCACAGCCATGCGTCCTACAATTCCACAACGTGACACAAAACACGCATAAATAAACAAGCACTTTCCTGTCCAGTATTAAAATCAAAGCTCTTCTTAGGCACTCACCTGTATATGCGAAGAATCCGCCCCTTTGCGCTGAGCGCTGGCCTTGTGAAAGTAGCTGTCAGTGCGTAATAGTGCGTAATGACAATATACTTCCACGAGACGGTCTTTGGATAGCTTTACGCCTCCACACTTTCTCTCTCTCTCTCTCTCTCTCTCTCTCTCTCTCTCTCTCTCTCTCTCACTCACACACACACACGCGCGCGCACACAGTCTGTCTCCAGAGGGCTGGTAGTTCGTTTATCCCGTCACATGATCAGAGCTGGGTATGTTATACCAGTAAAATTAGGAGGTCGGCTTATGAAGGCTCGCCTGCTCGGCGCGCCTCTATTGGCTCTGAGCGCAGAGGGGCTGGCCTCGGGGTTTGGCTTCAATGAAGAGAGAGAGACAGAGAGAGAGAGTCTGCGTTTGAGAATGAGGGAAGAGGGACAGATCATAAAATGACATGTATTAATGTAATTACACCAAATATCCTTAATAGTATGCTTTATTTGTATTAATACTTACTGTAATACTGTATGTTTCATTTCCATATTAAGCTTTATTTGTAAAGCCCCTTGGTGCATCGTTTCTATAATATTCTCTTTGGGTTGTTTTCTGTAATTTGATATTAATCATATAATATTCATTGTTCGGGATTTATTTTTTTTTTGTTCTTTATGCCCAAAGCATAAAGAAAAAAACACGCCAGTCTTTCTACAGTTTCCAATAAAATACATTTTTATTGTGTCAGAAATGTACATATAGACTATTAAATTTCCATATATGAGATATATTGTACATATGAAGTGAAAACATATGTACATAACAAGCAGCAACCTCTGGGCTGAAAAGTGAAGCCAACACGGAGGTGCCAAAAAACGTCCTTTTCCTTCAATGGCCACTCGAGGCTGACTCGAAAAGCAACTCGATCCCCATAGACCTGCATGTTAAAATACCCACCTTTAAGGCAGAAATGAACATATTTACAACCTGGTGCAAAATTTTCCTGTCCATGACAACTGTATTGAGGGTGACTTTTTATATATGTATAACTGAGTGACAGGTGGGTGAGTGATGATCTACCAAGTGTCAAACGATTCCAATAGTTGAGAAAAAATATTTTAAAAATAATGCGCAGTCCACAAACCAATGGGTGACGTCACAGAGGTTTTGCCCACTATTTATATACATATATATATACATATATATGTACAAAATGATATATTAAACTTATTAGAAACGGGAACAATTTGATATAATGACATACAGTATATATCTACATATAGGCTACAGTTTGTACAATGGGTATTTGATGTAGGCTGTGTAGAAAACTCATATTTTTCATGTATCCACAGATGTATGTATGTGATAGTAATATATCGCCTTAACATATATAGCAGCATCACTCTTGACACAGGGAAATATGTTACATTTCCTTATGGGAAGTGCTCACTGCTGCATGACAAGGTCTGAATAAGTGGGCGAGTGACTGAGTGAATGAGGGTGCTATTGAGTAGGTAAGTGAGTGTGTTTACATGCTGCCTAATGACATCAGTAATAGAACTTTTGCTTTCACTCCAACTGAGCAGACCTCATATAAACACCTCTGCTGGGCTGAAGTAACTTTACTGGCTCCAAGCTAATTTGATTTGCTTGCGTAGGTTAGATTACCTTTCAGTGTGTTTGGATAAATGATCCACTTTCAGCCTGCTTGTAAACATTATGAGTGTTTCAGTGTGTACTTGTATACAGTAGAGAGGCAGTGACTATTATGCTGTGTAAAGGGATACACAATATCACACTGTGGAGGTCTGTGTGGCACAGGACTCATAAGGAATACTACTACTGCCGCTGCTGCTTCAACACAAATAATGCAGGATATGTATAAACTGCTGCTGCTATTACTGATACTGATACTGATACTACCTCTGCTGCTGCTAGCGCTTACTTTTAGGTAGTTTCTTTTTTAAAAATAACGTATCGTTATATCTGGGTTAGTTTTGTTGCTTTCTTGTCAGGGTCTCAGGTTGAGCTAAATGACCCCCTAATTCAGACCATAGACTATTGATAGTTTAAAGGTTCAGCGTGTAATCTTTAGTGACATCTAGTGGTGAGGTGGTAGATTGCACGGCTCTGCCCTCAACTCACCTTCCCCTGCAGTGGCTGCTAAAAAAACATGAAAGTCCCTTGTTAAAGCCAGTTTGTGTTTTGTCCATTCTCGGCTTGTAAGGGAAAAATTAACTCTGGTCCACACTCAGATATGGTAGGTGATGGTACTGCACCTTAACAATGGACGTTACCCACAATTCAATGGGATAAGAAGAGGAGGAAGTTCATTTTGAGCTATTGTAGAAATATGGCAGTGTAACGTGTCATTCTAAGATAATGAAAACACAACAATTCTTATTTTCAGGTAATTAAACACTAATGAAATCACAATGATGCATATTATATTCCATTTGTGTAATTCGATTCCCCGAAATCATGCTAAATCTTACACATTGGCCCCTTAAAGCTTCGGTGTGTATGATTTAGTGGTGTCTAGTGGTGAAGTTGAAGATTGCAGCCAACTGAATACTCCTCACCTCGCCCTCCCCGGCGGTCACAAAAAGCATGGAAGACCCTTGTTGGTTCGTCTGTTCTGGGCAGTTTATGAAGACGATGGTAAAGATACTTTAACATAGTACCCAAACATATTATATTCTATTTCTGCAATTAAATCCTCTTTAATCTTACAAAAGAAATGTTAAGCACTAGCATCATGCATTTACTGTACATTGTACATGACACATGCTTCTGTATGAACCACTTTTATAAACCAAATGTATAGACATTGGTGACACTAACCCTGACTGTGTAATATTTGTTATGCGATCCCAATCAAATAGAATCCGGTGTGTTATTAAAAGAGGCAGAAGATGAAGTGATCTAAGGTTGTGGTCACAAATGAGAGCCATGTGCAATAACATGTTGGCTGACTGAAGAGTTTCGAAACTTGAGAATACGCAGCCGCCCTTATTTATCTCCCATTGCTATAGATAGTGCTACTACTACTTCTGCTATTGCTACTTAAAGTGCTACTAGTACTAAAACCCACATGACGTGTCTTAGTAAGGTGTTGGGACGACACGTGCCTCCAGAGCATCTTTGTATTGATTCTACACGTCTGTGAACTCGACTGGGGGGAACTTTCAGAAGATATTCCCGCATTTGGTGTTTTGATGTTGGTGGTAGAGAGCGCTGTCTAACGCGCTGTTACGAATTCTCCCATAGGTGTTCAGCTGGGTTGAGATCTGGTGACTGCAAAGGCCAAAGAATATGATTCACATAAATTTCATCAAACTGCTCAGTGACTCCTTGTGCTCTATGGATGGGGACACTGTCCTGGAAGAGACCCCTCCCGTCAGATTTTTCCTTTTAATTTGTCATCCAGCTAACTGTTTCCTATTTTGTTTTCCCTACAAATGAAATGGACTGTGTATATCGCTCACTTAATGCTGGTCTGAAGTCAGACACGGTTTCATAGCGTAGCTGTTCACTGTATCCAGTCAACACTTCTCTGTCCTCCCATACAGATTACATCTTTGCTCGTATCAAACCTCAGCTTGTTGAACGCATTAGGAAGACTTGGTGTCGCGCTGGGTCGGTAAATACCTCAAATCTCGGACCAATTTCATACGCAGGATATATATTTTTAGTCTAATTTCATGTTATATTTGAGGAAACGCAGGGCTCGTAGTGATTACTCAGTTACAGACTCTCATGAAGTCTACAGAGGTCCTTTTCTGTGCACCACAAACTAATTGGTTTCGGCTGCTCTATTCAAACTCACAAACACCTACACATATGCATATTATGTAAGCCCCAGATGGACCTAATGAATCAAATTGATTTATTTCCTCTGGTAATGCTTGCAACGTGCCAAAATTGAAGTGGGGAAAACGTGTGTGTTTCTTGGATGCATTGTTCAGGTTGTAGTGATTTACAGACATTATCCTTAACAAAGCTGGCATTCTCACCAAGAAGACCCAGAGGTAGATCTGGGACTTATTCAAAAACAAATGTTTTTAAAGGTGTAAGGTTTTGGTTAAGACTATCAGTGTTTCATTTCTTAGCGGCGGTTGGCTCTTCAATTCAACACTTTTGTCCCGTTGTTACCCTTTGCTCTTCTTCGCTGCAGTGTTGGCGCTGCAGTCGGTTTTAACCCCACCAGCTGACACACAGACCCCAGCAGCTTTAAAGTCTGCATGTAAACACCAGGCTGCAGCCAGTTCACTGGATAATTGGAGTAAGCCTGTGGCTGAATTTACACTGCCATGTTAGAGCCAATTATGTCCCCTCATCTGACATAATACTCACCTGACTCTAACACATACAGTACAACCATTATTCAGGTGATGGTCGGTGTGAAATGGCCAGATCTGTGCCAACAACAGTGGAAAATAAATTGACCCACGGGGACCTGCTTTGTTTTTTTGTCCCTGAGATGTTAAAAATGCTCTTCCAAGAAAAGTGTTGTTGGAATGGAAGTGGGTGGGTGGGATTAAATTTACCACAGGACACTTCACCCTTCGCCTAAAGTTACTGTTTTTCTCAAGTAGCGAGTACACACATCTATTTTCAGACAGTCTCCTGAGATGCTCACAGTAACAACAACGTCAAAAATTTGTAAAAAGTGTGCTTGCTGTTCTGAACAAATATTCCCCCTGAGACTAACGCAATGTGTTTGTAATAATGCTGCTAAGAACCCCGTACCTTGACCTCACCCACCCCAAATCACCCACTACTGTAACTCCAGTACAAACACACACTTGCACAAACATCCCTCCTCTGTGTCTAATGCACTTCTTAGACATCTTAGCTGGCTTGTAGTTACACTGGCAAGTCTCATCCTATTTGACGGATTAAGCGTCTTTGCCCTTTTGCCTACAGACTGACTCGGTGTAGAATCATTTGCACAGAGCTCAAAAACTGAGGATGTAAATCCTTAAAAACATGCCACTAATAGTTTTTTTTTTTTTTCAAAGGCTCACTAATCTTCCCTAACAGCTGGGCGCATTAATGAATTATGTATGAAACTTGAAACAGGAGTAATAGTGCATTTTCCGTTGGACCGTTTTCAGCCAGGGATTTATAACATTTGGCTCTTTTCCTTACAAAAACGCTTGCATTATACTTTTGCATTAAAAATAAAAGTGGGATGATGTATTGTTGTAAAAAATAACTTCTTAAATATCATTATCATATCATCATTATTGATCTAAAAATGCTGTTGGTAACACCTTATATTACAGGCTCAATATGTAACATTTGCAAACATAGATCTAAAAGAGAGATATGAAATCTCCATTCCAAAGCATAGCACGAGTTATTACCAAAGTCGCTGCCGTCTTTGTAGGGGACAACTACACACCGGGACCTAGAAAAACAAGCAGTCAGATTCTTCATTAGTAGGGTGATTATGAGACTATTAACAGATTCGACAGAACAAAAATGAAGACTGATGTATAGATAGAAACATCACATTCATTTTAAAACGCCAAATGAATCATCTCATTTAGATTCCTGGTTCATTTCATAGTTCACACTGGGAGACCACTCTGAATTGCTCCTAGTAAGACTGCAGTGCTGTGGTAACATCTTACTGGATTTCCTATCTCTAGGAAGAGAAGTGAGCTGTAGAAACTGAAGTGTTCGACAGCGGACCGAGCGCAAGTGCTAGCAGCTACTTTAGCAGTGACGTCTCCTCAGCGCCTGCTAGCAGCAAACAGCAAAAAACAGCAATTAAATATGACTCCAGTTTGGCCCAGGTCACACTAGCCCCCATTTATCAAACCGACGTACGACAGAAAACTGGGCGTACGGTCGTTCCCGCACAAAGTTCAGCATTTACCAATGTGATCGTGAGGAGAGGCTACGGCAAGTTTGGAGTCAGCGTGGACAAGCGGTACAGCAGAATAAATCTGGCTGATATATTCTGTTTGGCATCTCAGCATATTCTGTCACATATTCATGACCTAAAAATATGTGGTTCATGGCAAAATATTCTATTTTCTATATTATATTTTAAGAGTAGCCTGCATCGGATGTCTCATCGCATAAATAGTTATTTTCAAATGGTCTGCCATTAACAAGGTTAAGAGTTTAGATGCATTTTTCTTTCATTTTGAGGCCATGGTGACATAATTACAAGCAATTAATTAAAAGCAATGAGCATATTTCTGCAGTTTTGTGACTGTAGAAATCTTTTCATGGAGAGTGATGAGTGACTACTCAGCTGCTTTCGTCTCTCGAAGCATCTCCTTCTCCAACTTTGTGATAAGTTGGAACATCATTTAAGGAGAGAAACTATGCACCATCGCCATACCTGCACAGGTGCTCTGCACACCGGGGGTTTTTGGCCACCGGGACCTTTCATCCAGACAAACCCTCGAACAGAGCAGGAGCGCAGGTTTAACAATGCGGTGGAGATTGCTCTGTTGTACACACCACAAAAAGTGTGTGACATCATTTTGGGCTACGGGGGTTCTGCACAATATAACGGAGTCCCATTTGATGGTGTAATGCCAGAGGAACCTACGTCCAGCACAGCCCCAAGTGGCCCCATTCATCGCTTCTAAAATGTAAAGTGTGTCATTCAATACATAAAACAGACAATGCACCATGTTTAAATTCATTTTATTGTTGGGGCACACATTTCAGATTTTATTTATTTATTTCAGTCATTTCCAGCAGTTGCGGTGGGGCAGAGGATGCAGGCACCGCTCACGGTTGCCTGGTTCTGTGGCGTTGGCTCCAGGCCCAGGCTGAACACCGCTGGGGCCTCGCTCTGACTGATCTGAAACATTAAAATAAATAAATTGTTAAAATGATGTTCTTAGCAATGAATCCATGAAACCATCACCATAGACAGACACTGCTTCAGAGACAAACCGGAGTAGTCCAAGTTTACAGTTCAATCCTGTTTTACAAATGTAGTCAAGGCACAGTGTGTCTCATTCTAGTTCAAGTACTGTATCTTTATACTGCGCGGTGGTAGCCCGCAACAGTCAACAATAATCTTATTTGGAATACATTTGCCTCCTGCGTGCAGTGTGTAACTGGATAGTGTGACTGTATTTTAAGGTCAGTCATGATGGTGTTATTTGAACCAGTTTTCCCCCAAATAACCTCCTCATTACTGCTCATTGATATTTGTTGTACATGAATTACAGCTTTGCTCAGTAGCTATAGGCCTGATAAGCTGCCAGTCATTCTCCCTTAATAGCACATGACAACTTATGTAAGAAAACACAAATCTACGAGTGTTAATAGTGTCCAAACAACTCTAAATCAAGTCTTTTAACTTGGAATAAGTTCCCCATTGATATCTTATTCATAAGATCATTAGGAATTCAGAATTAGAATAAAATCAATAAGCATTGGTTTCTGAAGGAAAACTGTTTGGTAATAACCTAGTAGTTGTAGAATTTGGTCATGCAGAACATGGCATTAATAAGTGCTTTATAATAACTAATAAACAGTATATATGATACTAATAAAAATACTTAGAAGCAGTAACAGTCTTTAGTAACTGGTGTACTTCTTTGTTAAATACACAGATCAAGTGTTGTTGTCCTTTTACAATATGTTTGTTATTGTGGACATTAGGGGAGAGCTAAAGAACACAAAAGATTGTGAAAGGCTGTAAGGTTAATGATCGATGATTTAAGAGATGATGACGCAAATATGATATAACGGAGTTCACTTTTCTGCAACACATTCACATGACTCTTTTGCTTTTTTTTAATTTGTAAATGCTGTTTTTTGCATTACGATATGTTAAAACAGAGGGGGAAAAGGACCGAGAAAGAGATTTTTAAAATCAGAGAAACTGTCTTATGTAAATCACCCAGAGTCCATACATCCTGTCCCTGTTTACTCTTCCTCCCTTTTTATTTGTTTAACCTATAAAAACAGGGCCAAAGTTCCTCATCAGCTTTTCAAGGACGTTGCCCGGTTCTGTCGTCAACAAATCTCAGACACAAACTGAACTGTGGGAGGCAGTTTTCTGATAAACTGATATTATCTTTACATATGTGATACCACGAGTACCAGTTCTGTCCTGTGTATTAGTTAGTCGCTATTCAGATACATTCAAGTGCCATCTCTTTGTGAGTAGGTGTTTGATAAATATGTGGGAGGAAGGCAGTTCAGTCGGACCAAAACACCTCTGATGGCACCAAAATATGCAAAATCCCCATAATGCCTGCTGTGAGATTAATGTTCCTGCTTTGTCATCTCTGCTAATGCATACTGGCTGGTGGCCAAGCGGATCAGGTGCACAAAAGATGTTTGTTTTCTATTCGTCTGGCTGCATTTCTCAGCTGAACGTGGGGAGGTACCGTAGGTAGCATGAGCGCAGTGAAATTATTGAAATATTTCATTCAATTAAAATAAGTTATGATTTGGGGATTTTAATTAACGTTTATCAGCCACCTCTGGAGTGATCGAACCTTTGCCACAGAACGTCTTTCATCTCACAGCAGTTGTTCCTCTGTCATTGTACTCATTGCAAAGTCACGTTGTTTGTCTCTTCGTCTCTCTTGCTTCTTACAAACAAATCTGTTTCATTGTATATGTGTGAACAAATGAACAAATTAATTAGGCAGCATTACATTTTAAAGGATGGTAATTGTATGCAAAGTATTCAGATCCTTTACTTCAGTAAACACACTAATACCACACTGTGAAAATGCTAAACTGCCAGCAAGTTTCGATTTCAAACCCTCAGATAAAGCTGTATGTGTGTAAGTATGATCAGCAAAATGTACAAGTGTGAAAAGCATCATGGTGTTTTACTGTTACATAACATGTTTTTGGATTCATATTGATGCTGTATTAATGTGTATGTACTTTTTATACTGTTGGGTAATTTAATAATGAGCGATGCATCATATTCTATAACATCATCATATATTCGTCCTGTGAGAACCACGTCTTTCCAAATAGTCAACTTTTCACGAGCTCCGAAAAACAGGCCTGTTTTCAGCTTTGTGACGATGTGTTTTCCAGCGAATCCAGGAGGGATTTTTAAGGGCTTTGTATAGTTTAAGAAGGGGGAGATTTTAAAACTCAACGCATAAAGGAACACTTCTTTCAGTTTATTATTCACAAATCAACATGCATGGTTTTCACTGGACAGGAAGGGGATGAAAAACTGAAGCCTTACAAGTAAAAAGCATAATGTTTTTCCTGAATGGAGTAGAACTATAACGTTGGACACTCAAGTAAAGTACAAGTACCTACAAACTTAAGTACAGTACTTGAAGTAAAAGTGCACAGGCTTAAGACCCACTGACTACAGGTAGCGGTGAGCTGAACAGAGCCAGCATGTGAGTCGGTTTACAGATACAAGGTCACAGAGAGAAATCAGATAAGAGTTAAATCTGCTGAAGAAAACTGAGAAAATACTGAACATTACTATCCAGCATTTGCTGTTATCGTCTTCACTGGGTCCAATATGTAAATATGCACTTGGCAGTAGACTGGGTACAGTAGCCTGGACGTGCCAATCTGAGGAGTGGAAGTTTGTATCTTCCAAAGTTACAGGCTTTTAGTACAAAATTCCAAGTTACTGTCTCACCACTCATTCAATTTAACGTCCAAGTGTATTTTTGCAGATTTAGTCCCTCGTGTCTTGGAATCTGGACTCTTGTGGGTCTGTCCTTTAAGGATTATATCTTTGAAGCCGCAACCTTTTGCAGCTGGGAATTACCACACCGTAAAAAGTAATTATAAATTCAGTCATCATAGCCATTGTTTTCCATAACTCCTCATATCCCAGATACTGCTGTTTTTCCAGCACAGAGGCTGCAGTGTTTAACGTTGCTGTCATGGCTACTGCCATGCTCCACAGAGAATATTATGCCTCCAAGTCTTGGATCTGTAGTACTAATACAAACCATTTACAGACACAGAGAACAAAGCTTTGCCTTTATTCAAACTCCAAAACAGGGGTATTGTATATCCCCTTCCTCTTCTGTCTGTTCTGATCTAAAAATGGTTTGCTTTAGTATGCACTCCACGGTGGCCAACTGATGATTTAATGGCTTAAAGTTACAGTATGTCTCTGTCTATGCACAGATCCCAGTGACGGGAAGAGACCAAAAGATTAGGAGACGAGGAAGCGGAGTATTGTTAGACACTTTTGGACTGTACTGCATGCTCACATTAGGATAATAGGTTTTGACTGGGTATAAGGGATTTGACTAACATGAGGAAAATACAATATGTAAACTGCAAAGTCATCCAAGTATGCTGTCAGTGTAATTATAGTGGTGGCACCAGACACTTAGTGGATGATTTTACCCAAAATAGCAGCTCACATTCAAGTGGTGTCCTCCAGGGTTGAAAAATGAAGCCAACGCGGGAATACCAAAACCTGCAGTTCCTCGAATGGTCACTTGAGGCTGGATCCGAATGTGAGTCAATCCCCATAGACCTCCATGTTAAAATACTTCAAGGCAGAAACAACCATGGTATGAAAAACAGTTTCGGTCTCTATAGCTAATTTCCCCATTCGTGACAACTACATGATGTGAATTTTGATAAAACTCACTCATTTAAATTCTATTAAAGCTTAAAGGTATGCTTCATTTACTGTGACTGAAAGATGGCGCCCGTGTTGAGGGTGAGGGTTTTGAGTAACAGCTGGTTCGCCTGCTCAGACACACTTTCTGTGCTTCTGTTTATGAAATACATATTTTTTTATGACAGACCGCTCTACTGTATAACACAAAGGATTTTGTTATGCAAAGTTTTCATGAAGTTTGACAGTAGTTAATTACAATACCTGGCCTGTTTTCTGTTGCCGAGCATTAGTTTTCATCATAAAAAGTCTAAGGCACCTCCTGATGTTTTTCCAAAACAAGAAAGGCTGGATAGACTAGGGATAATGTGCAGAATTGCCTCAATCCCAGGACCCAACTCTGTGTCTAATCGCTGCAAGTGTGCCTTTATTTTTGCCTGCCATGACTCCTTTACCAGCCCTGGGTTGTATGCATTGAACAAATAACACATCAGGTGATAGCTCTTGCTCAGAAGACCACTGTCTGCTGTGATGTTGCATGTCAGATCAAGTCTTCTTTTAAGCCAGAGTCAATCAATATTTTGTGCATCTAGATGTAACGTAATGTAATCACGTTGATACGAGATCAGTGATGCTACATGTACATCTGGATACCAGGCGTTCTCCATCTTACACTTGTAGTAGGTTTTGGCGAGCTGTCGGGGGCTGTGCTGTCGGGGGCTGTGCTGTCGGGGGTTCTGTGCTGTCGGGGGCTGTGCTGTCGGGGGCTGGGCTGTCGGGGGTTCTGTGGGCCTGCGTGGCTCCGGTCGGAGTTGGCTGTGTTTGGGAGTCTGGGTGGCCTTCTGTTTCAGGTGGGTGGACAACTGTAGAGGATGTGTTGTGTTGGGTCCAATTCTGACTTTAACTGGTGATAAAAACGGTGGTGTAATGTTTGTAGTTGATAAATAGCAGACATTAATCACTGACTCACATTAAGTGACTAAATATACTGAATAATGGTTTACATCTATGAGCTCCATACACGCGCCGCTTCGGCCTTCGCTTGGTCTGGCCTCCCGTGCCTGGTTACGGTTGCTAGTGTAGGATTGGACAGTCGCCGTTTTAGGGATGGGCTTAGTGAAGGGTACTGTGGGTGAAATGACTTGATAGCTTAACATAACAGTGTTAGCGGTGTCAGTGTTTTTAGTAAGTTATCGGTAGAGTTAGCTTGGCAAGTTTCACCTCTCGCTCTTCCACCACCTCCTACCTCCAAGTATGGTCACTTCTCGCTCCAGAAAGCCAACACGGCGACCGCCAAATGTCTTCAAATGTCAGTAGGCTACTCAAACCAATGGCTGACATCACAGTGGCTGTGTCTACTTTTATGCTGTCTATAATGAAGACATTTTTAGAAAGAGTTGGTTCGACTTCTCTGCTGTCATATTGCAATTAATCAAAATCGAATGGATCCTCTTTAACAGTTTATGCTGTTACTAATGAAAATGCAAATGATTAAAAGGATTTAACTCACAGTCGCCCCAGGGGAGACATTACATGATTTTACACAACGTATGATTGTGTCGCCTTTGGCCATGTTTCTCTTTGGTTAATAAGTCCGTCCACAGCACCTCTCAGCTGTGACAGCATAACAACAACAGAAAGCTGTTTTATAAAGCAGCACGGTGGTGAGGTAAGTGGAAAAACAGAAAGGCTGTTGTTATTGGTAAAACTACTGGTACTTTTATTGAGTCCTTTAAAATTCGACACTGTTACGTCTCCGTGATTATTTACTCAGCAATAATTTGCAGCATGTACAGTGGAATCTGTCATTTTGAATTAGACATGGTCATCCTATGCTCCAAGAGCAGCTCCTATAGCCTTGGTTAAGTTACCATTCAGGAAACCAATTTGAAACATGCATAAACCCCTCACTGCCTTTGTTTGAAACCAGTAGTTAAAGCAATTTTCTTGAAACGTATTATGCAAACTCTTACAGCAGTCTGTCCAAACTTCAAGCAGCAGTACTCTCACTGCTAACTTCAAGTGTGCCTCCTATTTCTTCCCCCTCTTTTTCAAGCTTGAAGGCTTCATTTATATTTGCCCAAAGTTTCCCTGAGCTAAGCCTCTCTGACCTATTACCCAAAGTCCCACAAAACCGGGTTTGTTCAAATCCCTTTTAAAAAACACACGTTTTTGCCAGATGTTGTTCCTTGTTTCTTTCCACATACTCATAAAAAGTTATGTTTAGAAGAAAAAGGAACGGTGTAATGACATCAGGATCAGCTTGTTGTTGTCCAGAGCTGCTGGAGAGTGAGGTGGTAGTGGGTAAATGAAAATGAAATCATCTTTGGTGAGTGAACCTGCATGAAAGAGTTTCTGTCTGTGACAAGTTCCCTGCAATCACTCTGCCGTCCACTCTGTTTTAAAGTTTCCTCAGCGGCTTCTCACTCTGCCCTCGTCTTCTGTCTCTCCTCGACTCCTGCCTGCTTCAAAACACCTCCATTAGGAGCATGTTTACATCCAGAGAGAGCTACCCCTCTGTCTCTTTAAGTCATTATGTTTAATAGGCCATCACAGCGTGTCCTGCGCCGACTTTTACTTTGTGCAACTGCACTGATCTGTTCAGTTACTTTCAGCATGCTTCAACAACAGTAAACAGACTGTTTAACAGTTTCCTTTGCCGGGACTTATGGGTGGGAAAACTGTCTGAACATTTATAACTAGCCGTAACCAAAGTCACTACGAGTGTTGGGTTTCCTTTCTACTACACAGGCTGGAGTTTTTATTTATAACACACTGTTTCTTCAAATTTACCTTGAACACGTCAAATGTGGTTGGTCATTTATCACTGTCAAAACTTTGTCACTTTGTTTATCATTCATTAATGTCATTACGTAATTAAGACAGTGATGTGAGTTGTGCCTGCTTTGAAAAATGTCCCAAGTGGTGCATTCAATGACAGACAAATGTCAACTGTGGACAATTTTCAGTAGTCCCTCAGTCCCTAAAGGAGGATTATGCATTATTCAGGGTAACTCAAACTAATTATGTTGGGAAAGACAAGATGCTGTGTTTGTCAAAAGTGATTTTTCAATGCTCTGGGCGCCATAAACAAATAATTCCAGTCTGTTTTAAAAGGTCTGGTGCCCATGTGATGATTGAAACAGGTTTTCAGTAGCGTTTCCAAGCGTCAGCCTCCTTTTATATACCTCACCCGGTTAAGCTGTACAGTATTAAGGCTTGAAGTTTCAATATGGTAGATTTGTGTATGCTCATGTACTTACGTAAACTTTGTGTTGGACTGGTCATTTGTTGACATTAGGTAACTCCATTACTAAACTAACGATTGGATGCCACAGCCACACTGATGTCTATGTTGAGGTTTCAGGTGCAATTTTCTGCAAAAAACACTTCAGTTCTCCGTTGCCTCTTTTCGGTTCCTCTTCAGCTGCAACAGTGTGCAACAGATACTGTTGCTTCGAGATACAGTCGGCTAATGTCCACCGACATGTGGCTCCCAGCGCCGCGCAGACTCAAACCCAAACTTCATGTGCAAATCTTACATAGAGAACCTGTAAAATTATGCAACAGTAACGGCATGGCCACTTTGAGTGGTTAAGAAGTTACACTGTAACACGGTCACACAAAGGTTTTCAAAATTTTGTTGGTAGTTAATACCTGACCTGTTAGCTTGACATAGCTGCATTAGATAATGTCAGTATTAACTAAGTTTGGATTATATGATCCGTCAGCTAGCCAGCTAGTGCTAATGAGTGTGTTTATACATCACACACACACACACTATATATATGTTAACATTTATCAAGTAGCTGAAATTACTTGTTGGTGTTTTAGCAATATTTCCTAGTGTGTGCTCAGTGTTTTCAGTACGTTAGCATTAGCTTAGCAAGATTCACTCCACGGTCTTCCCCAGCCCCTCTTCTCCAAATACACGTCTGGCTCCAGAAGGACACCGCTTCAGAACTTCAGTCCAGGAGAACCTTCAGGATCTGGGGAATATTTACAGCTATAGTGGTGCAGCGGAGAAGATCTATCTATCTTTTCAACAATGACAATTTAAAGGGCATTTTTATGCTGGATCTGTATGGTAAACATGATTTAGATCTGAAGCCGGTGCAGACAGATAACGTCAGCACATTTTCAGGACAACAAATGAGGTGGAAGCAACACCAAAAGGCTCCACTAATTATGTGGGTGCTGTAGTTAGTTTGTAATAAGTTTTGAGACAAACATGTCAGCATTATGTATAGTTGTGTGTGCTACAGTGCTTTAATCTGTTTTACTGAATCAGCAATAACTCCTTTTTGATTTGAGGGGGCTTCGCTCTGCGCGGAGTGTCGTAACAAAGTACTTGTTGAGTAATCAAATCTGCACAAACAACAAAGTACAACGATAAGACTGTGTAGCTTTATGTTTGGTTATACTGTAATGCAGTCCATCAACTGGAGGAGATTCTGTATGAGGTGACACAACTGTAGCCAACCCGCATATCAAAACACTGCAAATAATTAGTTAAAACACATACAGACTTCTACTTCAAACTTTTACATTCTTCTTATTTAGACATTCATAAAAACATCAACATACAATATAGATGTGTATTAGACACAAATGTAAACTTGTTTTGTAACTCTACATTGCGCAAACAAGTGGCAACTGCTTAACAACATTTGATGCTGCTCATGTTCTGCATCGTATATACAGTGAAACCATATTCATATCTTTTCATATTTTTTAACATTAACATCATTTGGCTGAATATGCACATATTCAGACAGACTTAAGACAGTGATAGGACACAGACAAAATATGATGGCGTTCTACAAAAGATCAGAGCCAGAAGAGAGCCGACACTTTAGACTTTTACTCTGTTTAACAATAAGAAATGAATCAATTGACATTTTTAAAAAACAAATATGATTCAGTTACTTAAGACTGAACGTAATCCATGCATCGTGAAAGTTGAATTAAAAGTACACGAACACAATTTTTTTAAAGATGGCATTTGCATCAGTAGTTAAGAGCTGTTGTTACATTAAAGCGGCCGCAGTATGTAAAATGTAAACGGTAAAACAGTGACAAATTAGATGACAAGAAGCAGATAATCACAGGGTTTCTCCTACCATTACAAGGCTTAGGGCGCCACCTAAACCAAATGAACCATAACTAACTAAAATGACTTTTCCAAATCTAATGGTTGTAGTTATGCTTTTGGTATGTTGTTTATTTTTTTGTCCATTTTATTGCTCCACCCATGCAGCTAAGCTGTCAACAACTTATGGAAAATGCTGAACCCCAAACAGCACCTAAGCCCTCTGAAAACCTAGGAAAAACCCTGCATTAGCAAAGAACAATCGGTAAAAGTAACAGTAAACAGAACGGAAACAGAAAAATGTAATAACAAATTTAATAACATTTTTATATTTTTGAAACGTATTTGCTAAAGGCAAATGTTATTAATTGAGTCAGTATCACTTTTTTAAATTAATGAATTTATTTGAACATAATTAAACCCTGTGTAAGTCTATAATTATTTCATTTGCACAGTACATACAGACTCAACTCTCCTCAGAATAAGTTTTGACAGAGCTGATGTTGCACAGAGACTTAACATTTATTTTTCATGACCCTTGAACCAACTGAATCATTGCAAAATGTTAAAAATAAACGTCTCTCGGTGAGAAATTTCACAGGTTCCCTTTATGACAATATATATATATATATATTAGGTCTCTGTGGGACAATGCACATACATTAACTTCTGCAATCCACAACGGAAAGTGTACAGTGACACGAGTCAAATGCATATAAGTAGGAGATATTTTCCTATCTCTTTCTTTTTTTTTTTTTAACGGTTGCAATGACGTCACTAAGCTGTACGAAACACATGCAAGAACAATTCATTATTTATTGTACACATTTATAAAAACAAAAAAAAAAGGATATACTTACACAACAGGTGTAAACACATGAAACAGCACATTAAAAAAGTGACTGTCACAGATCACATTAAAACATAGATGTAGTGAAGTCTGGAGAACCGCACTCTTCATCATCAGCGTGGGTTACTTACACTGTTATCTGAAATCTGGACGCCTGTCTTTACTGATAATATGCATCAGGTCATGCGTATCTTCTGTAAGGTTTGAAGGGTAGAATAGGAATGTACAGTAGTCATGCATAATAAAGATACCCTGCAATGCAAACGATGAACACTAGGTGGCAGGCTTTGTCTGCTTTGTACGTGACTCTGGGTCTGTGAAAACCTGCCGAGGAATAAAATGTCAAGTCATGGCAGGGGAGAGGGTGAGGGTGAGGGAGAGGGAGGGGCATGCATAGGGCAAACATTACACTGGGAGTCAGGTATATTGCTTTTTCGGAGAATGTGCGTTTATCTTTCATTTTGTGGGAAAAATAAAGTCTTTTTCCAAAAAGAAAATATTCATACAAGACAAGGAAACTAAAGGCAGCGCTGAGTTATGGTCTTCCTCTCTGTTTCCCTCATCTGTTCCTCCAATATCCGCACTATTTTGCTTTCTTTTCTGGCATCAAACAAAACAAATCCCCTGGATCCTTTGCTCTTCCCTTCGTCCTTGTCCGTCTCTGTCTCCTTCCCTTCCTCCACTCTCTCTCAGCCTTGTCTTTTGATCCCCCCCCCCCTCCTCTCTCTCTCCTTAATCTCTCCCTTTACTCTTCTTCTTCTCTCCTCCCTTCCTCTTCCTTCCTTTCTCCTCCCCCCTCTCTACGGGGCGGCCGGCGAGACTGGCATTTCTCTAACAGCAGGAGGGGAATCTGCACCCAGCTTCAGCCCACGCTGGGTAAGAGAGGGTGGGTGTGACGTGGCAGACAAAGGTGTGTGTGTGTGTGTGTGTGTGTGACTGGCAATAACGAACATGTGACCACAATCGCTACGCTTGAACTGCCAATTTCCTCTTTGCGAAGTCCACATCTCAAAGAATCTCCTTTAATACCTCTCCATTCATCTGTTTGAGATCGACTAATTGTTTGACAGCCTCCATTAAAACATCAGGATATTTGGCAGAGTTTTGGGCACATATTAGCATGCACCTTGACGATAATGACTATCAGGAAGAATAAATCAAAACGCCTGTCCTTTTAGTAGAATTACAATTCAACTTGGCTAAAAATATACCCAAACGGCCTCATAAAAACTGCCTTGTATTGCTTTAAGCTTTGCTTTCAATTAGGGACTCGCTTCAATTAAATTTAATGTCTTGTACTTCCTGGGATTCCTGCCAAATGTGAACAGGACAAGGACAAGTGTAAAATGTAAGAAGCTAAAAAAAGGAGTTTGGAAGCTGACAAAAACTGAAAAAAAAATAGTGAGCAAGTCAAGCTCTGAGCTGTACACTGTAGAAAAAGTGAGACTATAGGTTCAATTAATAAATGCAACATTTACTTGACTAAATGTGGTTTTAACAAATGAAGTTGAACTCAACATGTTCATATCATTAACCAGTTTCAGTAGAAAATGTGTAACTATATAATACCCGGTAGACTTTAATGATGAAAGAAGAAAAAAATCGATTGATTTCAGTCATTTTGAAATTGCACCTAATTGTGTTGCTTTTTCTGAAATAATAATAAAAGTTCATAGAATTTAATTACACTGAAAAAGTTGTTTCTGTAAATGTCTAGCACACAATGTTTATTATGAGCTTTTTCTACCATTTATGTAAATCTTGTGAACAATGAGAGATGTTATTAGACTGGAAATACTGCAAATTAAAATGACATTTGAACCGATTTCTGTTGTAAAAATCAAACTATATAATATTGAGTAGAATTAATGAATGACAGAGTAATAAAACTGATCTATTTTACTCCTTTAAAGTTACTGCTTTCAATCACTTTGAATTACCACCTAATTTTGTTGGTTTCTTGAAATAATCTTTGACAAGTAAATAAAGTTTGATGGAACACTGACGATTAAAAAGTTGTTTCTGTCTAGCACGCATTTCTGTATATAAATCTTGAGATGCTATTGAGGATAAATAAACAAATTGTGAACACAAAATGACACTTATATTTCTTGAAAAATGATTCAAATGTACTACATTGTTTAAAGTACATCAAACGAAATGTCTAAATGAGCTTTAGTAAATCTATAATCTACATATCCAGATCCTAATCTAACTTATTTTTGTTTGTGAAATATTTAGTAAATCTAACTACGTTTTTGACAAATATTTAACAGGTTTGAATCGACTATTCTTATGAAATTAATTTGGTCATATCGCAAATTTAGGCTGCATTAAGTACGTTTGATGAACCTTTTAAAGTACATTTTAATGAATACAACTTTAAATCTACCCAATAATATCATGTCTTAATTTGTTGCCATATTTTTTTTTTTTTTCCAAAGTGACCACAGTCTGCGTATTTTACAGTGTACGTCTGCAGTCAGTGGTTTAGTCTCACTCTTCTTTGTAAAAGTAACACACTGTCAGAGAGGAGGAGATGAGGAACGGCAGCGGCTCGTGAATGAGAGCGCCCGCTGCGACGGCCGCCGTGATGTGCCTGTTTAGCTTCACTGGGAGGAGAGGCCAAGTCACAGGTCGATCCATGTGCTCCTTTTAAACTGACATATAAGCGTAGGAGTGCGGTGAGGGGAGACAAGCAGCGGGGGGAGGAAAAAGAAAGGGAGTTCAAAAGCAAGAAAGAGGCCGGCAGCTGTGTGGTGGTCAGATGTGGCGGTGGAGCGCCGGCAGCGGCGACGAGGAGAGGGCCGGTCGCGGTTCAATTCCTCGGCTCTTCATGAAAGACAGCAGCTGGTCGGGGATCTCGGCGAGGACATCCTTAGCCAGGCGAGCCATGCTGAGGACCTGGTTGCCAGATCTGTCAATGTAGTCTCTGAATGGAACAAACTAGAGGGAGATATGACACCGGTTGTGGTTTGTTCCAACTTAAAAAAACCTCTATGCAGTTCATAGATTTTGCTTTGATTTCCTTTTTGTTTTGAACAGATTTTTGAGAGCAACTTGCAGGTTAACAACCACAGATCATTACTGGAAATGGTCAAGTAACTGGATTTTAAAACTTTACTGACATTTGAAGGCATTTTTGTCAAGTTTTCAATCTGCTTTGAAGATGGAGAAAAGTGGAAGATGCTGCTTAAAGGAAAGCAGTCAAACTAGAGCACACTTAACAATAAGAAATGTATGGATAGCAAAACTAATTTTGGGAAAAGTTTTAGGTTGAAAGTA